>OY740773.1:41495428-42095428 GCA_963513935.1 Aphrophora alni | reverse complement strand
ATTTTTTTAATGTTTTTTAAATACATAATATAAAATATTATTATCATACAATTTGTCCTATAAACTCTTTCCAAAGTTTGGTTTTTATATTTTAAAATAAATTATAAAAAAATGAATAGAAAATACAATCTTTATTGTTTCTTACAAAACAAATTATCAAGCCCATTTATACAGTTTGTTACCTGTAAAAGAAAAGAAAAAAATAATTATTAAATTATCTTGAAAAAAGGAAATTAGCTTTTATTCTAAATCTTACAAACATGGCATTTTGGGCTGGCCACATAGTAATATCACAAGACATTAGGGGTGGACATATTTAGATCACTTTCCAAAAAAATGGCCGGGCCTCAAAGGGCTAGGAGGTATTTCAAATTAAGTTTAATTCGACGTTTTCAGTTTTTTTAATACTACAAAGTTTGAGATACCTACAAGAAAAAATAAATGATATACAAAACAACCAACCTCAAAATAAGTGGTCAATTGCTATAAAATCAAAACGAAAGTTCCGATTTTCTAAAAATCGGGTCAACATTGTTAATCAAATTTGCTACCTTGTAACCATTAGGAGTGACAAAAATGTCCACTGTCAGTGGTAGAGGTACAGCTATCAACATTTTGGACCTATTCCTCTTGAAGAACAGACACCTATAAGCCGCAAAAAACACCTACACGTTAATTATAAATGATTAAATTTTATTAAAAATTATTAAAATTAATGATTAAAAGAGAAGCTGGGCATGTGGCTATCATATATATATAAAAAAAAGGAAGAAAAACAGGTTTAGAGTTATCATTAAGAGATTTTATTATATAGCCACAAATATATTTTTGCTATGTTGGAATTAACATTACAATGTAAATTATTATTTGATACTTCGTTTGGAACGTCTATTAACAACAAAAAACTTTGATTTTACATGTAAACCAACTGTAAAATAATTAACAATTTGTACCAATAAATTTAAACACTACGTACCTATTTTCTTTTAAAATATTCCCTAATGGTACCATCGTTTATATACATTACTTATTAGTAATTTGTGTTATATTCTATTTTTCTTAATTTTGTTTGGATTTTCCCCCAATTATTTTTGCATTACTAATACCTAGCTGATATCTTCTCAGTTACAGGGGGGACCCTTTCGAAATATTGTGGAACAACGGCAATACCTGGTCAAGACGCTTACGTCGCTGAACCAATGAAAGAATGTGATTAAAACAAAATGTATGTGTAGCCTCCAGAATGTTGTATAGTGAATAGGTTATTAATCTTGTACAATCATTAATTAATCTAACAGGATAATATGATTCGAAAGCTTTAGTCTGTCATTAAAATTAGATCCTTGGCTTCAATCAATTCTGTGTGGATTGCGTCGTGAATTTGCATATTTATAAACTACTCTTCATACGTTTAGTTGAATAACTGAACCATATTTCCATTCAGTATAAAGTGTTTTTGTTTTGTAATATGAAACACGTCTGTGTTTTAAAACAATATAAATCCTTTTAGAAGTGAATATTAGAAATTGTTTTAAAATTTCAACAGATTTCATATTTAGTTGCAACGCAAGTTCACGATGAAATAAACATATTTCATCTAAAGTCAAGGATCTGAAGATGATAGGAAAAATTTCCGACCCTGATGATATTGGAGTATTTGAGGGCTAGGATTCTTTATTTTATATTCTTCTCATCATATGAGGCGATGATGACCGAGACATTTATAGCCTTTAAACAACAGGGTAAAAAAGTAATATATATTTTGGAGATCTTAAAAAATAAACGGGCTTTAACCTCCGTTACCTTGGTGGACAAGGTTCAAACTCCAGTAAGATAAAATACTCCTACACCCAGACTACTCAAACTCACAGCAATGGCCTCCAGGCAAAGGTTTTTAACAATTATTACAATTCTAGTTCTACTTCTAACATGGACCAACTGGTTTCACACGGACCACGTCTTCCAGTCTCTCTCCTCACTATGTTATTTACCTATCCCCCCCCCCTAGAGTGAAATTAGTGTTATTTACAAAATGTATGTCTGAATCTGAATGTCCAGTAGCAGTGACTTTTCACCAACAGTTTGATACAAAAGACTTCGTACTGTCAAAAGTAAAATAAACATCGACAACAGTAATTACAAACTTGATTTCCGAAAACATATAATTGTGTTTCTAGAGACTAAAAATGACGAAAATAATACTACATAAATGCTAATCGACAATCGTTAAGATACGTTCTTTACTATGCACTAATTAGAAAGTAAAAATCGAAATTCCAAAGTCAATATAATATTATAATTTAATTTTGTAGTGGCTGCAAATATTTGTCAAATTTTATCGAATTTGATACAAAAACATCCAGTAGGCGGTCCTAGACTCTTTACCCCCCGCCGGGGGAGAGGGGTAAATTAGGTACTCGGGCTAAGGGCAAAGTAATTTTATATTTTGTAATGCTATTTAGATTCATTTAGAAACAAGAAAGGAGTCGGCCAGAAAGAGTTCATATTCAAGGAGAAGTGAAAATAGCCATCTGTGTATCTTGTTGCCCGTTACTACAGCCAAAACTAATTTTTTCCCTATATTGTATTATAAAATTGTGTTTATAAATATTGATATAAATATATAATTATTGAAATTAATTTTGTACAGTACTTTTTACATCATATACGTAATATATAGCGAAAGTTGTGACGGGTGAAAAAATCGAAGTTGAGTTGTTTTGAATGATGTCCGTTTGTCGTCTGTGCACAAAACACACACACACACACACACACACACACCGGGTATTATATTAATCATATTTGGCAAATGGGAATAGTTTTAGCCCATATTTAGAGTCGTTTTCTCATTTTTTCATAACTAACAAATAGGGAGGAGCTGCCCTAGCCTAACAAAAATTCTAAATTCAATTTTTTTAAAATTCCGATATGACGATTTTGATCAAATTTTTCTAGCCACTAAAACATCCATGTAAAACTTATTCATCGCCATTTCACCAAAGATCTGGTTCTGGAATTATCGGTAAAACAACAAACAAAAATTTGTTCAAAGGGCATTTATGAAAAATCCAGATATAAAATAACAATATAGGTACCTAGTTCAAATTTTGTTGAAAGTAAAGATTATCCAAACTAGTATGCAAAATTACAAGGAAAATAAAATTGAAGGTCAAGAAACAAAAAAAAAACTTTTTATGTAGTTTTGGGGTATTGAGCATAATATATAAATATTATGTACGAGTACGAGAGAAAGTTTGTGCTCAAATTAGTTAGATACATAGGTAATTAATTACATAGGTAATTTTCCTTCTGTTATTTATTTCTTTGGAAATTTTGTATTTGAACAAAGTAAATTAAATTTTGATTATCTCATTTCAAACTCAATGTAAAAACTAAAATGGCGGAAAAATATTGAAAAAGAACTTAGTTGTGAAGAATGTAGGGAAGTTTACAAACACGACCGACCCAGAGGTTGCTTGTGTATAGAGAAATGACAGGAACAACGCTATGCGCAGAACTTCAAATTGTGTCTCTGCGCATTTTAGAAAGGAACCAAGAGTTAAAATTCCGTTCGGTGTGGCTTCGGTTTCTGTTGGTTCGTGCAACCAACGCTTTTGAGCAAGCTTGCGTTGATGCGTCATTGTTGATTTGAGCGTTAGGTAGGAGTCACGTCCAATGTGAAAGAGTGCTGAATATGTTGTAATTGGTGCAAATTAGTGTTAAAGTGCTAAATTAGTGATTTGAAAAGGTAAATATTTACAAAATAATTGTCTGTATTTGTTTTAGTAGATAAAAATTATTTTGTTTTGAAGTTTTATGAACTCTGGGAAGATTGTGGGAGGGGATAACCGGCTTCGTGTAGGCCTATCCGCCTTAACGCTAAAATATTTAAATTGTTTACTTTCTACTTTTACTACTCTGAGTGAAGCCTACTTTTTATAGTACAATGGTATGGATTTATTTTTGCCTACTTGTAATTTTATACTTTACAATATTGCGTACCCCAAATATGTTAGTTTTTATAGTTACTTCAAATTCGTGGGCTTCAATCGCATCTCTAATTAAAGTTTCATCGAAATTTTGATATAGGTTTACAGTAGTTCCCGATTGTTTTAATTTTTGGCATCAGGAATGGTTAGCTTCTTCTTTATCCACCATTTTTGTTTTCTTCGTATTCCATCCGCCATTTTGTTTTCTTCACGTTTGCATCCGTCATCTTTCGATTACCAGTGCAGTTGCCATTGCACATTATTTTACTCTGAAGTAAAACTATAGGGCCTACTTCATATCAAGTATTATGGTAGCCTATTTACCTAAAGATGATGGCTGTTGCACGATTTTTTTTTTGTGTATTTTTTGTAGATGGCAAATTGTGTTCCAATTTCAATATTTTTTAAAGTTAATTTTGTATTTCTTACCTCTATAAGAATAGTAACATTTTTTGGTGAGAAAAAAATGTTTTTCACTTTGAAAGTGGACTATTTCAATGACATTTGTAGGTTAAGTTTACATGGCAAACTCGATATCCCAATTTTAATATATTTTTTCCTGTGCAGAAGTAAGCACCAACATTGAACTTGGATTATTATTTGGATGGGTGTAGCCTATAGCCTACTTACAACATTGATCTTGGAGGTCTGGTAAAGTAACTTATATCAGACCACCCATACACAATGTATAGGGACTGAACTGAATTGGCTAATCTTCATTTTAACTTTAATCCCCCCCCCCCATTTACACTGGAGAATTCAGTTAAATGGATTCAAATCTCATAAAATTCCCCAAAAGTGCTTTTTTGAGGGGTGAGGGTAGTTTGGAAAATTTTCAAATGTAAAGATAGGAAATTTTTGAATGTTAATTATGCAATTATTAACTTCAACATGAAAGGCAACCTGGACAAACCTGTTGTGAATGAAATAGTAATCTAGGTCTCATTGTGTAATGTGCATGCATCAAAACATGCTATTAACATTGCTATTATGAAGTATGTAGCCTAGGCTAGATGATAGGCCTAATGTAGGCATTCGATCACACATTTAGTAACTTGACAAACATAGTTATAAATTGTAGGCATTTGTAACCTAACCTAACATGCACATTACAGCTTAATATTGTGACAGGTTTGGGCAGGTAGGCTATGGCAGACCCTAATATAACAAATACTTTTTACCATTACAAATATTGGCTATGTTTTAAGAATTAACATCCAGAGATTATACATTCACAAACTTGATGAACATAGTCTTAATTATTAACAAAGGCATTTGTAATCTGAACTGGATTTCCTTTTGTAGTACACTATTAGGTAAATAAAATAGTTAACGATATCATAATTTTTCATACTAAAATCTGATACCGATGTATAGTATATATTATTTATTCATACTTTCTATCAAACTAATGTATTTTGGGGTAAATGTCTAGTATAGATCCTGTTGTGTTAAAATTTAATGAAATCCGGCTGTACCATACTTCATTTCGAAACAATTTTATTATCCTATAGCTGGAAGGACCCTTTTTCAAGTATCTAAATCCAGTATTTCTGTCTAAAGGATGACCAAATTGTTTCAAAATGAGCTGTGGTATGTAAAAAAAAAAACAGGATTTCATTGAATGTCCATTTTAAATCAACAGGATTTACACTACATTTCCCCTACATCAAATATGGTCTAAATAAGGTATAGCTAACGATTTCGACAATTTTCTGAAATATATATTAGAGCAGACTAAATACATAATTATCACCTAGTGTTGCAATTTATTACTAATTGTTAGGAATAGTGTGACCACATTAGTAACGTTCCTATAATAACTCATATTTTTATCCCTAACTAAAGTAGTTTGAAATGAGTAAGACGGTCTTCTTTTGAGTTCTAGCTAGGCTTATACAACAATTAACTTACCTATTTTCAAATCCTCTGCCTTTCTAATGAACTTGTACAAATTTAAAGTAGGGTAATTACAATACAGTTAAAGTTTGCAAATGTACAACCCTTTCAATCCTCTTTGTATATTTTTCTAATGACTGATTTGAGCTAATTTTTCTAATTTACAATCACCTTCATATTGTGGACTGATTGAACAACTCTTGTGTATAGTTTGTTCTTGTATGAAGGTAGAATATAGTTTTATACACTGATCTTTGCTTAGTTGCTACACACTTTATATTCTACTTCCATTTGTATATTATACTTTTTAAATTGGTAAGTTTCTCCTAATTATACTATTCTTAATTTTCTGATTCTAGAAATTTGTGATAATGGCAACAGACGACCAACAATTTTGTTTACGATGGAACAACCACCAAAGTACCTTGATCTCCGTCTTCGACACATTATTAGAAAGTGGAACACTAGTTGATTGCACTCTTGCAGCAGAAGGCCAGTACTTGAAAGCTCATAAAGTTGTTCTTTCTGCCTGCAGCCCTTATTTAGAGGTAATTTAATTGTTAATCGCTACTGTTTCCTCTTGGCTAGGGAATTTCTTTCAAAGTTGTGTGATGTTTGCTACTACAAAATCATAGAATATACTGTATCTATTTTTTTAAAGATTTATGTTGTGAATAAATATACCATGTTCTAATATTTGCTTTTAAACTTTTTAGTAGATATTGTGTCTAGGGGGTTATAAATATGGTTTACCCAATGCAGATTTGTATACAGAAGTTGGGTATCTCTGATTTTTTTTTTTTTTTATAGCGTAAATGTATGTTATGAATGGCCACTTGTATCAACTGCAACATAATCCGTAGTCTGTGTTAAGCATGGTGGGCAATATTCATGGTACTGATGAATATGCATATTGTAAAATATCCAAAATAGCTAAATTTTGTAAGGAATTTGAAAATTTATTCAGTACTCTTTGGATTATTTGAAAAATTTTAAGTTTACAGATAAAATTGAAACGATTATATATTTAACTACAACATTTACAGAATAATAATCACTATATATAATAAAAGGAAGTCTGGAATGTGCTTGCCGTGGTAAAACTCAAAAACGAATCCCAGTACAATCAAAGGGGGTATATGTTGTGATAGTCCTCTATTGCCTATCTGTGAAGAAGGTTTCCATTTTGTCTCTAAGGGTATCCATTGGAAGATAAAAGGGCTGAAATATTGTAAACAAAAATGAACCTTGACCAACTTAATTAATAACTTGATGTCTACCAATAAACCTTGGCTTATAAAGATGTAATCAATATCAATATATATATAAATATCAAAAATAAAAGGAAGTCTGGAACGTGGGTGCCAGTAAAACTCAAAAATGAATCCCAGTACAATCAAAGGGGTATACGGTGTGATAGTCCTCTATTGCCTATCCGCGAAGAAGGTTTCCATTTTGTCTCTAAGGGCGTCCATTGAAAGATATAAGGGCTGAAAATTACCTTTCCAATCAAACTAGCCTATAGTTTTACTTTTAACAAATCGCAGGGACAAACTAAAGTATTGCGGCATAAGTCTCAAAGATTCCTGCTTTTCTACAGTCAGTTATACGTAGCTTGCTCTCGAGTAGGAAATCCGAAAAAATTGTATATATATATACCCTAGATAACAAAATGAAAATTGTTGTTTATAAACAAGTATTATAAATAGTTAGAATGTATTCAATAAAAAGCTTTTACTTCTTATATTTTGAGGTTTATCTCCTTATATTCCAACTACCACACAATCCTATAGCCCCGGATCCTCTTGACAAAGGTACAGTTAACTGAGTATATATACATCATGAGGTTATATTATATTATCACCAAGTAAACATTGGCAATAAAGCAATAGAAAAGTTTGCTGTGCTAGCATCAGCCATATGAATTTAAGCAGTAGGCTATATGCATTATTGTTTCCTTGGCCTGGTTGGGTCAAATTGATATATTTATAGTTTTAGCTTTTCAATGAACCATCATGATTGATTGAGTAGTATTTAGTCACAGTAGTATAGACTGCATAATCTATTTTTTCAAGGTTGCTTTAGTGCAGAAATTTTGTTTCCTTTATCTAACTTTGAAGAACATACGAAAAGTTACTTACCTTCAGGTTTGAAATTATAAATGTTTACTGTATAAATAAGATTAATTTTTATATTAGAATGCAATAAATTCTTAAAGTATGTCTTATTGTTGTCATATACAGTATGCTGAAAACGGCTCTGATTTCTTGTGGTATTGTTTCATTTGTATCTCTTTTTGGCATACTTGGCTTTCTTTTTAGTAATCCAAACATTAGTGTTTTCTGTTATCTTACTGACCATCTCTTCAGAAAAAATAACATCCATACTTATAAATGTGTTTTAGCCTCTTTTGCAGAGCGATTGACTCTGTCCATTCATATTCTTAAAATGTTTCTATTTTGAGTTGATATTCATTGATTTCGTGAACTTCCCATAACATATCTCTGCTTTTACTAATATAAGCAGAAAAAAGTGACATCAATATTTTATTTTAAAAATCATGAAAATCATTAGTTTGAAGTTGCTCATTATCTGATTGTTCCAAATTTACATCTTGGCTGCCGACTTCAACTATCCCACCTTCCTGGCTGTATTCTTCATCATTTGCCAAACTGTCGTCTTCGTCACTTCCTTCAAATAATTGTCTTATAAATGTGTTTCAACTACTTCCATTTCTTCCCTTTTAACACTAGACAAATCTTTCAATTCTGTCCTCTTTCACATGTTATAAGTAACAACAGTATTTATTCAAGGAAAAAGAGTTGGTTAATAGACTAAAAGTAGGCTATACAATTATAGTCTATACAAAAACTACAAAATGAACTAAGTTTCTAATTTATATAAAAATAAAAATGCAAAACAGTTTGTATAAGTTTAAAAATACTGTATTTATATATCACTATAGTGTGCTCATGTAACTAAACTCAGGTTTTACCGTTACACTGTAAGGCGCTCACGGAGGTTACCTCGTCTGTAACAATAGCTGAATTCACACAAACTTTTACCCCTTTCCTAGAATAGACTCGTAAAGTAGAGTGAGTGGTAAGACTGCTGATCGTACACAAATAATAATTTTAATGAAAAGAAATACAATCCAGAGGTAGCTTCTGTGATGCACCCGATGGATGGTTCAAATTTAATTTGAAGTACAGTACAACCTCGTTTATCCGGACTAATTGGGACCGGAAGTGATCCGGTTAATCAAAAATCCGGATAATCTTAAATTATAGTAGAAAGATAAATAAAACAAAATATAAAATGATAACTTACCATTTATAAGTCATGAAAAAACACAATATTTACAGTCATTCAATTTACACAATACACGAAATTACACAATGTACTGTAAATGATGAAAAACATTTATTTACACCTGAAATATTTACACAGGGTTTAGTTGTTATTTACAAAAAAGTCATTTATCTTCCTCTGTTTTAATTTGGTGTTACGTTTCAATGTGGCCCTGTCTATACGATTCAATGCGTCTAACTTTTGGGCCATTGGAAGCACATTACGTTTTCGTTTCGTCGCCATTTCTACGCACAAACGCTAACACACGAATATAAATAAATAGCAGTAACAACGCCCACCTCTAAATACTATGCCGATTCTCATTCACGTCCTCGATACTCCCGACTGGGGATGTGATGTGCCAACTGCCAAAAAAAAGAACGGGGGTTCCCAAAGCTGGCGAACCCAAAGCTGGCGAACCCAAAGCTGGCGAACCCAAAGCTGGCGGCACCACATTAAGATGTGACAATATGTTCACATTTACTGATTTACACCCTTAAGTCTTAGCAACTGGACAACAATAAAGTTTTAAAAATGACATGATGGTTTATGATGCGTTGTAAACATGCACCTGGTTTGTATTTATTTCACACTGTCATGCCCCATCTGGTAGGGGGGATGGTGATGCAGAGGTCATTGCTCCTCCACTTTCTCTTCCCAGTGCATCAACAACCCGCCCTAATACCTCGAGGCGACACTAGTGTTGAGGAAATCACGTTTTTATCAACATTAATGTAATAGCAGATATTTCTTGTTGAAACTCCATATTCAAGGATAAAATAAAGCAAAAGCTTAAAAGTTTCAAAATAGGCCTATTATAAATATTATTTAAAATATTATTCAAAATACAGTAATTATTAAAATATTTTGAAACTTTAAGCTTTTGCTTTATTTTATCCTTGATTAAATTTTTTATTTTTTGTTCCGGATCGATCCGGATAATCCAGACATCCGGTTGAATGAGGTCCGGATAAACGAGGTAGTACTGTATAAGCAAAAATAAAATTCGTAACATGACTGATTATTGTGAATGTAAAGCTAACTATATATCTGAAAAACTTCCAGTAATGTAATTAGAATAAACAAAAAAAATTTAATAAAAACTTAAGTAGTTATTTTATTTAAACTATTTTTCAGTTTTAAATACTTTGTTTTCCAGTTTACCTGTGTAAAACTACTCTAATGTAGTTTTGATTTATTTTTTCTGTAATACTTTGTTTTCCAAGTTTTTTACTTGTATAAATCTACCCTTAGGTAGTTTTTTTTGTAAGATAATTTTTACTGCTATATACGAAATAGGTTTTAGTAGTGTTTTAACTTTGTCAATTCTCTGTAAGTTTGTACTGCTATATACGAAATAGGTTTTAGTAGTGTTTTAACTTTGTTAATTCTCTGTAAGTTTGTAAACTCTGTTTCACAGTTTATAAAAAGTTTTTGTTTTATGCTTTTCTCCCCAGGTGTTATTGAGTCAACACTATGAAAAACATCCAATTGTCATCCTAAAGGATGTGAAATTTCAAGAACTTAAGTCCATGATGGACTACATGTACCGAGGAGAAGTGAATATATCCCAAGACCAATTGGGAACTTTCTTGAAAGCAGCAGAGTCATTACAAATCAAGGGTCTTTCAGACAATGGAGACAATGGGGATGCAAGAGATGTTGGGTCGACAGTTCCAAAAAAAGAACCTCCTCCTAGAAAAGTACCTCCTGCTGCTCCTCCACCTACACCGCAAAGAAACATACAAAACTTATCTCATTCTAATGTAAATATGGAACAAAGAAGGCCAGCCCAAAATGTCCCACCTCGTGTATTAGATGTAGGTGCCATGAGTCCGAGCCATGGTTCAAGAGAAGATAGTATGTCACCTTCGTTAAGGAAACGTAGGAGAGTACGTAGGAATTCTCAGGGTAGTGATATCGGCAGTGATACAGTTTTAGATACTACCAGCAATTCTTGTGATCTTCCGAGTCAAGCTCAATCTACCCCTATTTCAGCCGGTATTGTTCCTAGCATTCCTGCCACCATGACGCCTTTAGTGACCTCTATTTCTGCCCAAATTACTAAAACTCCCATAGTTAATGAACAAAATTTACAGACTGAAACATTACATAGGTTAGAAACTTCAATCAATTCAACTCCTCAATTGGATTCTGGTTTACTTAAAGCAAAAATAGAACCGCCTAGTGAAGAATTGTTGCAGCCTAAGACTGAGTACCTGGAAGACCTAAATAATGATGACAGTGTTGAGGACTTGACTTTGGATGACGACGATGATATGGATGCTAGTCAAATGGGAGATATGTCGAGACCTGGCCCTTCTCATGGTGGAGATGGCTCCAATCAAGGTAATTATTTTCTTCTCCATATGTTGTAGTTTTATAAAGGCATTTTGCAAAATTAATTATACTTGAACCCATTGTCTTTTAACCAAAAAGATGTTAAGTTTAGTTTAAAATGCTATTAATTTAAATCTTTAGAAACAATTGATAACATTTAACCATCAGGAAATACCTTGGAATTTACTCTTAATGTAATGTGATTTGCAGTTTCAAGGTTAACCCTTTGAGCGCTACCAGATGATATGCTAATTTTTTCCCCCACAATTGTACTACTATTAACGTATATTAGATTTTTCATTTACTTTGTCTCTTAGTGTTATTTATATCTAAAATACAATACATATTTTTTGAAAAATTTTAACTTGAAATTTTAATAGAATATTTTCCCTACTTAATTTTTTCTGAAAATTTTATTAATAGATTGTAACATTTTGACAGATTTACACATTTTTTCTTATTCTTTCAACACTTTTTTTTATATAAACAGCAATTTCAGTAGTAATATTATGTATATTTGTATTAAAATGAAAGAGAAGTCAAGAACCATTTACATCACATGAAAATGCGGGCTTACTTTTGACAATCTCCCACAGTACAAATGTAAATGTCGATTTTTAACTCAATTTTTACAATTCAATATTTTATCCATTTACAATGGTCCCATCGCAATAAATAAAACACTGTTGGAAATTATGAATAATATTTAAAAAAATGTTATTTTTGCATTTTTTTTTATGCATAACAAAAAAAAAGAAAAAACTGCATAGTTGTGAAACAGAAATTTCATTCTTTTTCTAATATTCCCAAATCTATATTTCTGTCAAACAAATCTACCATAACACTGATCACATCTTTCCTCTTTCGAACAGTGCTTTCCCAAATCTTTCTATCTGTTGTAGTTCTTAATATATATAAATTAAACAAAATCAAGAATTTTAACATGTTCTTTACACGCTAAAAATTATTTATCCCAGTAAATATTATTTTATCGAAATGTATAATATATCACTGTAAAGTTTCATTCCTTCATAATCACATGTATACCAAAATTCTTCTCACGAAAGATAAATATTAAGAATTCGATAAAGTTGACTAATATTCTGCAAGATTGATGCACCTGACGCAACGGGTTTTATATAGAAAAATGTATACTCGATGATCATATAATTTTCCAAAATGGTAATTCTTGTCAAAATACCACAATTTAACAATATTTGATTGTACTTTTATATCTCTTTTGAGCTATACATTCAAAATTAAGCTATCTGTAATAGTTTTTGAGATATCTTACATTCTACGGAGTAGTAACCAAAAAAAGAACTCATCATTTTCTTTTCGGTGTGGTTACTAAATATGAATAAATTGATATTTTGTATCCGTTCATTACATTATTAGGAAAATGAAATTTGGATCTTTCGGTTGGTATAACCCATTATGTCAGACTAATTTTATATGGTTATTTTTGAACTTGAAATTGCCAGTGTGTTGGTTTGTTATTTGTCTTAAATATGTGCTGCCAAATCAATAGTAATTCGTGCGTGGCTCGATTTATTTCTGTTGTAAAATTATTTTGTAGTAGGCCTAGTTACTTATTATAAATTGTTTATACAAGTTATAATATGAGTATTATTGTTTGTAGAGATTATTGCTTTTTGAGTGAATGTTGTCAGGCTTTGAGCCTAGTTTACAAAGGTTATTTTTACTTGTTTACATATAAAACTAAACTTGTCTAAAAGTTTACAAATTGATTGTTTCTACCAAAATGTATGCAAAATACATTTTTTATGTATGCATAATACATAAATTTTATATAGGCCTATCTATAAATTTTTTTTAATGTTTATATATGTAAATATAGGCTTTCATTTGGCATTGCTTTCGAAAAGTTTTGGTAAGATATTTTGATTTCTGAGATACTAACTAAAAATTGTTTATATCTATGAATTTTTTTCATTACACACATAATCTATGTATGTACCTTTCTGAGAACAATGATAATAATTTGGGTTTTACATAATAATATTTCTTGTAAATTTTTGAAAATACGTTTTAACTTTTGAGCGAATTTTCTCTTTATATAAAAATTAACCATGCTTAATGATAATTTTATAAATTGGATTTTTTTTTTAGCAACTTTTATCCACAAATATATTACTAATCTCTAATATTACCTAACAATTTTTCTTGCATGGTATATATATTATAACGTTTAAGACGTTCTCTTTTTTTCTTTTTTTTTTTTTTTTTATAAGTTATTTGCTACACGTTGGTCGCTTAAATATAGGAAAACTCTCCTATATTTCTTTTTACTATTTATTAATATTATTATTATTCATTTGGTTATTAGTTCGTTAGTTATTTGACAATTGATTAAAATAATAACACTCAAAACATGTGGGATTATAACTCAATTTTAACTAACATATTGAATAATTAACTCTTTTAAATATTAATTTTTAATCATTTAAAAACATAATTTTTACCTTGATGCTCAAAATATTACTGGTTAATATCTTATTCTACAATTTTATACTACGGCTTAAACTAGGTACATCTTCACTATAAATTCTTATCCTAAACAACTTAGTCTAAAACAAGGAATTTAAGAATGCATCAATTTAATTTGTAGGCTATTTAATTTTGACTCTCTAATTTTAATTAGCTTTATAAAATATTTGCTCCGGCTAACTGAAGGTTATTTACTTGAATTTAATTTAAATCTCTATTGGGGTTCGTTGGTTCTTAGGTGGCTATAATTTATTTTATTATTACAAAAAACAAAATTTGGTGGTAATTTATAAAATGTATTGTCCTTTAAGTTCTACTTATCAATTGACGTGTTCCTTTACAGTTTTTGGGTTGTTCTCGTTCCGTGGTTCTCTCGAAGATTGCGTGATGGTTGGATGGTTTGCCTCTCCCGTAGATGATCCCAATCGCGGGTTACACCTTTCTTCACTCACTCTTGCGACAATGATGCTTTTAATTCTTACGACGATACTTCTTCTCACTGATTTAACTTTAATACGACGATGACTCCTTAAACTTCACACTTATCTCACTTAACGACCACGAAGACTTCTTATACTTTAATACGACGATTCTTTTAGTTTTTAAAACGACGGATAACTTTTTATTGACTTTTATAAACTTAACAGTTCTATTAAAAAAGAAAAACGACGAATAGGATAGGCAAAGTCCTTCACAAACACTTAACTCTTTCGATCAGGAGAAACACTTCCCCGGAACAACCTTCTAATACGACGTCGGAACCAAAATACCTAAAAAGAACCACGTGTCCTCCCTTTTTACCCTTATTTATAAGTTCTCCTCTTTTTAAAACAGCGTCATGATGCTCTTCTTCCATTGGCTAGTTTTAATTCTTGGACGTTATTTCAGAACTGATTCACTTGCTCTGATTGGCTTGTTACAATTTGTTTCGGTATTAAAAGCTTAATTTTGATAGATCTTGTATGACGGTTTGGGTGCGTTGTTTCCCTGTTGAAACATTTTTTTATGTCCGTCAATCCTTTCATGTCTTGACGATTTATGGCCTGCCGGGTACTGACCTTTGGAGCTTTCTATTTCGGTATGTTATAATATATATATATATATATATATATATATATATATACACCGTATATATATATATATATATATATATATATATTTCTTTTTCTGTGGAGCTTTGGTTATTTTTCCCATTACACAGGTAAATTGTATGCACCTTGCTAAGAAGTTGTATTTTCCATAAAATTACTATTTTTGGTGATATTTTTTTTTTCAAATTGGGCCTAACATTTTACTTCATTCATAACAATTTTTTTGAAAATGTAACAAATTAATTAATTTTTTTATCAACCATTACATACAGTACAACCTCATTAAGTTGGACTAGCCGGGACAGCGGCCGATCCGACATAACGTAAATCCGTGTTGGTCGGAGAAAGAGCAAAAAACACAAAAAATGAAAATATACATACTGTACCTTAAAATTACCTTTATTACAAAGAAAAACACTTATTTACTCATCTAAGATATGTCTACTTTGTGAAGAATAAGCTTGTAAGTTTCTGTTGCGTCAGCTACGAGTAATGTTTACTCGCTGCATGGACGGGTTTCATGAGAAAGCTCGGCCGGTGTAGTCTCGTCGCTAATCACCTTGGTGACAATGACTCATCACGCAGGTTGCAGTGCTACAGTTATGCATCAGTAGTAGTCACAGCAAACAAACTCGGTTGCATGAACTCTGCGAAAACATGATCACTGCAATATGCTACAATTATGCGCTCGTATAAAGCAATAGCGCTACCAAAATGCATATTTTATATTAATTTATTTATTGCAAACCGGTCCGGGTTACCTGGAGATCCGATTTAAAGAGGGCCGTCTTCGAGGTTGTACTGTATTCACAATTACATTATGAAACTTGTGTATATCTTAAAAAAAAAAGTGATAAGAAATTTAATTTGGATGAATAGGTTTATTTGAAAAAATGTAGTTTCATTTTTTGATACCCAACAACAGTTTCATATAATTTTTTTTTTTATTATATAACATAAATTCTACTCATCTTTCTAAGAAAAATGATGTCTTGGAAGTTAGTTTTTGCATAAAATTAATATTTTTATTGAATTTATAAATAAAGAAAGACCCTTTAATATTTGCCAGATGGTGGGTTAATCCTGTATGCGGCGAATGTTAATTCACTTTGTTTAAAAATTAATAAACAATACTATTTTTATACAAAACCTAACTTATATCATTTTTCTCAGAAAGATGCATAGAATTTATCTATGTAATAAAAAAAAAATTTGAAACAGTTTTAGAGTGAGTATGTTTAATGTCAAAAAAGTTATCATTTTTTAGAACAACCTGAATCATCCAAAATAAAATTTTTATGACTTTTTCGAGATATGCAAAAGTTTTGTATAATATTTGTGAATATATTAAAAAAAAAAATTGTTACATTTTCAAAATAAAAAAAATTGGTTTATCAAAAAAGGGAAATTGATGGGCTTATTTTCAAATATAGTAATATTTATGGAAAACGCAACTTCTATATATCATTATATTTAGAAAGGTGCATAGACTTTAGCGTTGTAGTAAAAAAAAAAAGTTGGATGTAAAAAAATTTGGTTATGTCAAATAGAAAAAAAATTGGAAAGTAACGGCAAGAATTTCACAGAAATGGTAATGTACACCATACAAAATTTTTTTTTGAATTTTTTCAAGTATTACTAGTGATTTGTGTATATTTGTGGATAAAAGTTGCTAAAAAGAAAAATCAATTTATAAAATTTTCATTAGACATGGTGAATTTTTACGTAAGAAGGGAGAATTTGCTCAAAATATAGGCATATTTTCAAAAATTCGCCAAAAATAATTTATTATTCAAAACCCAAGTTTTTATTACCTATGTTCTCACAAAGATACATAGATTTTAAGTGTGCAATGCAAAAACTTTTAGATGGAAACATTTTGGAGTTATATACAGAATCAATAAAATTACCCTGTAACCGAGGCAAGATTCCACAGAAATAGGTATATAAACCAATAAATTTTTTTTTTTTTTTTTATAGATAGGCCTATATAAATTTATAAACATTTTGCATACATTTTGGTAAAAACAATCAATTTATAAAATTTTCATTTGACAATTATTTTCAATATGTAAACAAATGGAAATTTGCTAAAAAGGTCATACCAGATATATCATAACCTATCTCTATTTATAGATAGGCCTATATAAATTTATAAACATTTTGCATACATTTTGGTAAAAACAATCAATTTATAAAATTTTCATTTGACAATTATTTTCAATATGTAAACAAATGGAAATTTGCTAAAAAGGTCATACCAGATATATCATAACCTATCTCTATTTATAGATAGGCCTATATAAATTTATAAACATTTTGCATACATTTTGGTAAAAACAATCGATTTATAAAATTTTCATTAGACTAAATTATTTTTATATGTAAACACACGAAAATTTGCTAAAAAGGTAACTAGATTATAATAACCTATCTCTAGACAGCCTCAGTTTATAACATTCACTCAAAATAATAAATTCTACAAACAATAATACAGATATTATAACTTGTGTACACAAATTATAATAAATAAATAAACATACCTAACAAAATAACTTTACAATCCCGTGCAAAACGCCCACCGACATTTTAGACACAGACATCGCTAATTTGCAAGTCAGAATTTATAACCTAAAACTCTAGGACATAATTAGTACCAACAGATAGAACGAAATCTCATCTATAAAATAGTCTAAAGTTCGTTACAAAATATCGAAGTAATAATCGATGTTTCTTATTTAGTAAACTGCACCGAATGAAAAGTGAGTTTGGTTCCGTTTGGTTACTCCTTTGGTAAAATAGATATATTTCACGATCTATGACAGATAGAAAGATTTGGAAAGCACAGATCGAAAGAGAAAGATTTTGATTTTACGCATAAAAATATGCAAACTTTAACAATTTTTTAATATTATTTATAACGTTTGGTGGTATTTTTTTTGCATGATTATGCATCTACGGAACATTGGCTTTCTAACGGTATATTATTTATTGCGATAAGACGAATGTTTTTGGTTTTCTTTTATTAGAACTTATAGGCTTAAGTTTCTTATAAAAAAAATTAATTTAGTAAAACGCAGTTATTTTAATACACATGCATATTAACCCTTTTAGGACCATCTGACGATATTTCGTCAATTTTAAAATATGCGCAAAAGACCATCTGACGAAATATCGTCAAATTATTTCAATGCGTAAAAGACCATTTGACGATATTTCGTCATTTGCGAAAAAATTAATTTCAACGTAATTAAATAGGTAAAAGTAATAAAATTGTTATTTTTGAAGACTAAATAATGTCATTTATAATAAATGTAATAATCATTATTAACTCATAATATGAATAAATACTTTAAAATAGACAAACAAACTGTGTTTATTATCTGTGCGATCAGCTGTATAGGCCTAAGAATTCTAAAAGCGTACGTAGTGCTTTGTCTCTTGGTTTATCTAACAACAGCGTATTTACACTGCAAAGTACTGTTATTCGAATTTTAATATTGTGTTTTGGTTATTTTAGTGTTATATTTTACTTCCAACATTAAGTTTTAATTTCTAAGTGTGTTTTATTTGTCTAAAAAATGAGTGGTGACAGTGACTTTGTTAGATCGAGTGAAATTGATAGGTTAATTCATGATGAGTTGGATAGCGATTTATGTAGCGAAAATGATGAAGACATTTTTGACGATTCAGATAAAGACCCAACCTATGATCCAAACAGACCTCAAACATCGTCATTTCTGGGTAATTTCGGATCGTCAACTATTACCGACAGTGACAGTGAAAGTGAGGTTAGGCATGATACACCGATAGGCCTACATACGCCTACAGTTTCCAACATTGATAGGCAGGTTTTGAGTGATGATTCAGATATAGACGATGAATCAAGTGATGCAGATAATGATAGTGATATCTGCTACCTGGTAAGCAAGAGAAGACCTGTAAAGTTTGTTCTATAAAAGGGAAGAGGAAAAGGTCCAGAAGAGCATGTGGAAAGTGTGGTGAAGGCTGCCATGGCGAATGTCATTACAAACATGTATGCCGATAAAAAATTAATTAATAAATCAGTGGTTTAACATTCTAGTGTAAATATATGACTATAAACTGTGCTTAGTGATAGTTTTACAGTGTTTCAAAAGATTTTATGTGAGTACTTCATTTCAATTATTTACAGTTATTGCTTCCCTAGAATATGAGTAAAATTTAGAAAAAAGGTTAGGTTTTAATTTTTTCTATATTTTTGTTGTTTCTGTACTTATCTTTATGAAATTTTCAGGATTAATATAGAATATAATAAAAATGATAAAAATCAAGTTTCCCACAGTAAAATTTTTGTTTGTTTTTAAAATAGGAAAATTTGAATTTAAAATTTAAATATGAAATTAAACATTTTTTCCCAATTTTGGCGTTTTAAAATAAAAATATATATTATTTCAGCTAAAATGTTAATTTATTAAAAAGTCCATTTATTTATCTTCAATTCAAAAAAAAAAAATTTTTAATTCCATTTATAAATAAATATTTTGTGACTTTTTTAAAAAAACTTGCCAAATAAGTCTATTCTTATAGTGTGCAGTTTTTAAAACCTGTTGCCGAAATTCAGATTACACTTTTTACACACCCCCTGAAAAATGGTTGGTCCTAAAAGGGTTAATTACTACCTAAATTGCTGTTTATAATATAAATGTGGTGTTTTTCAGTTACAAGAAAATTTGTAAATCTGTCAAATGTTAATATTTTTTAATGAAAATTTCAGGACCTATTCTGCATTAATTATATAAAAATAAAATATAAAGTCTTATGTAGGAAAAAAAATTCTAATAGTTGTCAGTTATAATTTTTCATAAAAACAATTTTTTTTTTGTATTTCAGTTATAAATACCACTAGAAACAAAGTAAATGAAAGGACTAATATACACATAATAGTAGTACAATTGATTGAAAAATGAAACCAAAATTATTACTCTATCTTTAAAATTAGCAAAGATATGATTGTTTAAGTATTGTTAAAATAGAAAAAAAAAGCGCATAGTAATTTAACCTGTGTAAATGTTAAAAATTTGGAGTAAGTAAATCAGGAATCAAAAATTTGAACAAAAACCGAATCCAAAATTCCATATAACAGTGTATATTTTCTAAAGTACGGTGCAATTTTTTAAAACTCTTGATATACTAGAGATTTGTATTATAGTTGTGATTAAAAGTAGGCAAATACATAAATAAACTTTTTTTAAGACACAAATAAATTTGTTTCTTTGTACTGACCAACAAAAAGTTTTGCACCCTAGGCTTGGGCTTGTTATGTAATAAATACACTGAAAATATTAAAATTCACTAATAAAAATATACTTGAAACACTAATACACATTATAACTTGTTTTAACAACTAACTTTACTTAATAGAAATACATTGAGCAACCCATGCTAACATACACACAAGATGGCAATAAACATGCAAGTAAGGCAGTCTGAAAAGGAAAGACAACTTATAATATACATAGCTAATTAAATATCATTCGTATGAACTAAACTAGATCTTTATACAAAGTTGTAGTTCTAAATTTCTTCTTTACAGTAGTAGAAAGATTTGGCAGAAATATATAAAAATAAAGTTCGAAATTTTCAAAATTATATTTGGGCACTCTCAAGCAAACTGGAGTAAATTTTTTGAGCACTTCGTAGAATGTATACTTTCGTACAAGAATAAAACTTGCTATAATTTCAAATATGTAGTTCGAAAGAGAAAGACAAATATTATAAGAAGATATGTTCAACTATGTTTCGATAAAATAATATTTATTAAGTTCAGTTGAATTAAAAAAAAAATTTTTAGTATGTAAAAATGTTAAAATTATTGGTTTAATTTTTATATCCTAGAAAAGTAGAGATTTACAGACAAAAAATTTGTGAAAATTAGAGAAAGAATGATGTAATTTGTATTTCACAACTGCAGTTCTTTGCGGAAAGATGCACTAATTTTACTAATTAATAAAATATTATTTATTTGGTAGGATAATTCTAAGTGGGCGAAATGTTGAATTGCAGAAATTATGTTCTTGGTTTGATGAATGAAACTCCACATCATTCATCGACCTGTGATGTACACCTAAGGTAGATTGAGGGTTAACCTTCCCAAATGGTAGATCACAAACTCCCAACTTTTGCAGCTGTAATTTTTTTCCTTCAGTTCAACAGTTATCCTAGTAAAAAATCATTGTTCCACAATAATTTATATGCCATTGTAAAGCTAATTCTCTAAACATTGATATTTATGCAACCAAAAGTTTATAAAAACGTTATAAATCATTACTATCATCACTTCAACACTATCTAAAATTGTGTGTAACTATTATCACTTCAACATTATCTAAAATAGTGTGTAAAATATTGACATTTAAAATGGGTCAGTTAAAATCTATAAACCAGGCTAGGTTATTTTTAAAAAATGTATAAGGAAAATGTAAAAGTTGTTTTTATAAAACCTAAGCTGCATTATAGTTTGTTTTAACTGACTTACATTATTATCTTCTTATTTTTTTTAACTAACCTTTTTTGACCCCACCCCCTCAGTTTTTTCCCTATGGTGCCTATACTACAATATTTAAATTAAAGTATCAAATGATTAGTTTTGGTTGTTCCCAACACTAAAGTAAACTGCGGATTCAAATCTACTCTTACTATTGCAGGATAGTAATTAGTATACATGATTTGTAATAAATGTTCATTTGTTTGATTCCAGGTTTCGCACCATGGCATTTATCTGGCAATCAATCTGGTACTGATGAAGTTTTTATGGCAGCACAAGAAGCAGTTGGAGCACACAGGGATTCACAAGGTATGCAAGAGTATTTGAGCCAGACATGTATGATGTTATCAAAGTAATGAGTATTTAACAAACATTTTTTAAAACTATTTAATGCCTTAATAATTTCAGTTTTAACTAGTTCTTCTAATTATTATATTTTGTAATTTCATAAAAACCATTAAAAAAATGTTCTAAATGTTTAATTTAAATTTCTGAAAGTAATGTAAAACTGAGCTACATACTGTTAAATACTCGCTTTGATTGTGTCATAATCAAAATTTAAAAAATTAGTAATATATTATTGCTATGGAGTATTGATGAACTTATTACAAAGTATTTGTGAAATATTTACACCAAATTAAAAAATTGAATAAATAATTCATTATTAACTACTATTGTACAAAACAAATTTCATAGTTCTTGTTTATTTTAAAGAGTAATAATATTGTAGTTTTTTTATCTTTTAAATCTTTTTTTATAAATATATCAAATTTCTACTTTTAAAAATTGGGTAATGCTTTGTAAAGTGTTCAACTCCTCTCCTTGCATTTAGTTATAACAAAATCGTATATTTTGAATACAGGTTTTAAACAACAACCAAAAGCAATTTATTCAAAATCATATATTTTGAATACAGGTTTTTAACAAGATTAATATTATTCAACAAAATTTACTACACTAATTGTCCTGTTTTGAAATATATGAAATATATTTAAAAAATATTTTTAAGATTGACAGGTAAGGCGCACATGGAATGAGATTTACTTTATATATTTGGAACATTCTATGTGGGCCCAGCCTTCATTAGTTGCTTATGGATTAGAACTTCTTCTGTAATCTGTCGCATGTTCTAGAATAACTTGATCTATCTGTCTCTACATTTTTTGGTTCAGGGTTTTTTTTCCTTAGTTAAAGTGCTGTTACATCTTAATGTAAATACTTTGTTTAATGAGAAGTAAGCTGTACAAATTTCTAATCATAAAAAGTTTCGTAAAATGGTTTAAATGAATTTGGTAAGAAATAGTATGGGCAAATCGAGAGCAGTGGTATGGTAAATTGAAGAGGAAAGAAGAGGATTAAAAAAATGGTTTGAAAGTGAGTATATTTTTGTTACATTTTGGATTAATTGTTACGTAGAGGCAAATTGTTAGATTTAAGGAAAAGATTTTCTCTGGTAATCTAGTGAACATTTGCCTCTGCAGTAAAGAACAGTTGATTGGTTTTTCGGGACTTTTTGAAACTAATGAAATTTGTTATATATTTTTTATATATGTAAATCTTGGACCTTTTATGATTTTTTAAATATATTAGAATGTTAGCCTTTTGTAAGTAATTCTAATGGCCACTCTCTATTCACTCAGTTGGTCGAAAGTTGTTAATGACTAAAATTTTAGTTATAAAAAGTATGTCAAAATTTTATCAACTGTCCTTTTATATTTATCATAGTTTTTAATTTTTATTAATTAAGATTTATTAGTATGTGTTGTGAATTACGAACATTGGATTTTCTACTTTGTGTTGGATTATATTTGGATTCTCCAGTTTTCTAAATCTGGGGAAGTACTGTAGTAGAATTGGTTAATTTTAGTTTTATCAGTGTTCATGATTCGAAACACATTTTAAGAATTTAGTTTAAGCATAATAATTATTTGAGAAAAATGTCCTTGAAATAATTTGTTTATAACAGAATTTCGGCCATTTCCCTTGTTCTTGTATGGGAAAAAATATACATATACTTAGGGACGGGACGTTCTCATTATATTTTTTACATTTATTTCGGCGTACTTGCCCCACTATTAGATTGTTTTTAAGTTTTAACTCCCTTGCAGATACATTCTTGGTTTCATTTTCCCAATGTATAAGTAAATTTGTTTCTAACCCATGAAGGGAAAAAAGTCGGTCGTTTACATAATGCCATAAAAACTAACCTAGTCGGGAAAAACTGGTGATTTAAACTGCTAGCCTGGAAAAATCGTGTATAGTGTATTTAAAACTGTTGTTATTGGTTTCTGGATATAAGAAGATATTGAAGATGTTTTGAAAAGAGAAGAGCTCCAGATTTCGTAAGTATTGGTAACTTGGTATACCTGAATTTCCCTAATCTTAATCCTTTCAAAACTATATCTTAATAAGTTAATTAACTTTATTATTATAGGCTAAACTATTATAAAACAAATAGGCACTGTTTAGGAAATCATTAACATTTCACATATATATATATATATATATATATATATATATATATATATATATATATATATATATAAATATATATAAACAGTTTTTTTCCCTGTGTAGGATGAATGTTTTGTAGGTTAGATTGTTTTTAAAATTTTACTGGGATTTTATATTAAATTTATATTTAAAAAATAGAACAAGTGTTAGGAAAGCAACAATTAAGTGCAAGGTAATATTTAAGACAGGTTTTTATTGTAATGTTTAAGAAAATCTGGTATATTTTCAGTTTTTAATTTGAAAAATTGGTACAAATAATACAAAGCTGAATTATTTTTCAATACCATCGTTTCTAAAAGTGTTAGTAATTAGTTTTTATCACAGAGGGGGGAGGGGGTTGTTTCTTTGCATTATGGTATTGGCCATTTTTAAGTTTTTGTAAGCTGAGGCAGCAATTTTGCGATTTTTTCCCCCCTCATAATCTTTATAAGTAGGTAATTTTCAGTCTGGTGATTTATATGTTCAGAAAAAATGATGAGCGACTATAATGTTGTTTGTTTCAAATACTTTGTTAAAAATTTGTATGAAGTGTCTTGTTTAAAGCAAACAATCGAGGATATTGTAATTTTTCAGATGTTGAAGTTTTACAAATTTTTTGCAAGGAATGGGGTGGGTGGGTTGGAGTTTTTGTTTTATAAAAATTAGCTGGGAATTGAATTACTGTAAGTAGTCCTAATGCATTTTTTTACAATTTAATATTTTAGAACATGTTTCACAACACTTTTTGCTTTTAAACTGAATATGAAAATAAAAAGGAAAAAAGTTTGAATTTCATAAAATTGTAAACAATATATCTGAAAAGTTTGCTTCTGTAATTGCATTTGATGACATGCCCCTGAGGAGGTTGTATTAGAAATTTTGTTGATATTTTTTCCCATAAAGTTATGTAAATTTAGGTTTTTAATTTCATAAGTAGGTAATTTCCAGTCCATGGTGTTTAATATATTCAGAAATGATGAGCGAGTTTAATGTTGTTGGTTTGAAATAGTTTTATTAAAAATTCGTATAAAGTGTCTTGTTTAAAGCAAACAATCTAGAATAGTGTAATTTTTCAGATGTTGAAGCTCTACACATTTTTTTTTTATTATTTTTTTTTTTTAATTTTTTTAAATTTTATTGCGAGGATGGGTTGGTGGGTTGTAGTTTTTGTTTTATAAAAAATATCTAGGAATTCAATTACTGGAAGTAGTCCCATGTTTTTTACAATTTAATATATTTTTACTGAATAGTAATATGAGCAGGGTTATAAAAAGAAAAGTTTGAATTTATTTAAAATTGTAAGCAAGATATTTGAAAAGTTGGCATCTGTAATTGCATTTGACATGTCCGTACGGAAATAATTTTAAGTGGTGTCATTGCCTGAGGAAGGAATAAGTACTGGGTTACAGGTAAGTTGAGATTGGCCTAGGTGGAAGCATATCTTGTGAAGAAATATATTATGAAGACTGCAGGGAAATTGAGTGTTTTAAATCAAATTGCCTGCAATGAAGATATTAAGTGATTAGAGTTGGTAAGTTGATTGACTGAAAGGACAATGAGGTGGTCAATTTATTTTAAATCGCTGGGATTCTCAAGGTAGGTGGAACAATGTTTGTTGGTTATAAGAAGGGAGAGGGGAAATATAATTTATGAGCATCATTGAATGAGAACAAATTCGAGTACATTTTTTATATTGGTGTCTGTAGTTTTGTAAGCCTAGCCTCTATGGTTCAAACGGAGGAGGAGGAGGAGGAGGAGTTTTCCAAGCATTTGATAAGTTGGGCAAAATTCTTTATAATTACATTATAAACTTGCGGATAATATAAATCGATAAAGCCAAGCTGGTACAAATAGTTTCTTATGAATTTATTACTATGGATTTTTAGTAATCTGTTAGGTTACTACCAGGTAATAAGTAATGAATTTAAACTTGCTCATCGTGAATCTTATCTGACACTATTAGGGAATGAAATAACTGGGCCCCACGAGTGATTTCAATTGTCATCCGAAGAATATGGTAACAAATTTGACATCTAAGAAAAAGAAGCTGCTAGCTTTATAAGAATGATGGTTATTAAGAAAATGGGAGAAACTATTTTTTGAAGACTAACTGCTGAGGTTGCACTCAAATCGAACGGACATCTATCGTGCATAATTATCAGACATTTCGATGCTTGAGAATGGTCTATTTTAATATAATCAGGGGCCAGATCATATCGGTAAATATGTAAAGAAGTTATCCCTTCAAATGTATTTTCTTTAATTTGCTTTGTTTCACAAAATATCACTTCAAATATTTTAATTTTTTTACTGGTATAAAAACGTAGAAGCATAAAAAAATACGTGGCTCAAAGTTGTTAGGGGTCTTGGGTTCGATTCCTAATCTGGGTCATATATTTTTCATTTGAAATGTATAAAAAGACCTTCCCTTTTAGTCTGTAGTTTTCTAAGTCTGGTTAGGTGATCGTATACCCCCCCCCCATTGGTACACGACAATAGTATTGTGGTAAATAAGTATCGAAATGGACAGCGCTAAGCTATTTTAAAGAGGAATTGCCGAGATTTGTTACTATTAGATTACTTTATCGATTTTATTTATATCATATTTATCACATTATTTGTCGGAAGGAACGTTTTAAGTATTGGTTTTAATAGTACGGGATTCAACAGCTACCTAAGTTGGGAATGTTTACGTTCGTCACTGATCCCTTGTTTATTAGGTCTGAATGTCGATGTTCGTCACTGACCCCCTTGTTTATTAGTTCTGACTAGGTATATAGATGCTACTCAATTTCACACTCCATTTTGTGACGTCCTATATTGACCCAAGTTATTAGCCTTTCCACTATTCTGTGGTTTTCTGTTATTTAGATTCGAAGAAATGTGTTTTGGGGATTTTTAACGTTTCTTCCAACAAATAATAGGGATCTGATCCTTTTGCTACAAGCTAAATGAACGGTTTTATAGAAAAAAAATCTCGAGGACCAGGCACACCCATATATAGTTTTACTTCACCAGTTTCTTTGCTTGGTGTGGCAAGGAAAGAATTATTTAAAAAATGAGTAGGTGATTGTTTAGTAATTCTTTCCCTGCAGAAGAACTATAGATCTGGTAAGGTAAAAATTTATAGGTGTTGGTTAGGTCAGTTCTATGAACACGTTTGCCCGTTTGAACATAAGCAATAGATGAGTATCGTAAAGATACCAGGCCTGCTTTCTGATAATAAACATTAATTCGTTGCTATGTGATTAATTTATTATTGCACTTACACACATGTACACCAAAATAAAATTGTTAAAAATCAGCTTCTGCCTACAGTCCGCCATTTATAGATTTCTCCTAGCTTGCAGTAGCAGATTGTGTCCTCCCAACTTTCCTGGCCTCTTTAGATATTACAATTGGGTTATGCACATTCTAGAGGTGTTCGAGCGTGCTGGTCTAAATTATGTTATCACTTAGCTATACACATTAGTCGGAAAATGTGCCAAACTAGGTTGTGGTTACATAAACCATATTGCGTTACCTACTTATTTAACACAATTCAATATTATTTTGGTTTAGGATAAATTTGGATGTTGCAAATAGGTTGGATGATGTTATTAGCTGACATGGTAAAAAAAATGTAATTTGGCATAGAAAGAGGAAATATTTGTCTTAAATCTCTTAAAATTAAACGATTTTCCTGAAATTTAACTAAACATTTTTAATGAGCCGTTTTAAAAATTTACTTATTTTTGGTATACTGGTAAAAAAAAGCGTACAAAATTGGTATAGCCTACCAAATTCCAACTCAAAATGTTAGTTTCACAACACAATTATTTTTCAAAAAAACATCGGTGGACGAAAGATGGAGACCGAAGCGTCCCCCCCCCCCGGAATGTTTACAGGAACTTTTTTCTTTCTTTATTTTGTCCCATGTAACCAATACAAAGTTTGGCACGAAATTTTCTGTACACTAACGAATATTCAAGGAGACATTTATAAATAAAACAACTAATTGTTGTTACATGGTCTGTTTATTAACAAAAATGTGTCCATATCTTTTATATGCACTTTTGTTTTATTTGCACCGAAACGAAAGTAGAGTATCCGTTAAGCATTTGAGGGCTATATTTATCTTTTTACTGGGGTGTCCACTGAAAGCAAACTCAAAGTGGGTGGGGCCCTCTTTTCTTTCCACCCCACCCCAGACATGTCTTCCTTGAGGGTACTGTATTTCTGCTTTCCTTTCCACAACACATGAATGACTAATCGACCACACTACACAAACAGTTTGCTGGGTTTGTAAAGATCATTAACATTGATTGTGTTCATATAAATAGATGCATACAAATAGACTGATAAAAATCTATATAGGCCTATATTACAAACGTAAATTTATTTACAATCATCCCTTCTATCCAAAGATTCAGGTCTGCCTTTATTACATATATTACTATGTTCCCAAACAAACTTATTTACATTATTGGATAACTAGCAGTTATTAAAATCATTTTTGGAAACATTACTCATTAATTTAAGATCCTATGGTTTCTTAATAAATTTAATCAGCCTACATCCATTCGCCCCCTAAACTAAAATTAACGTGAGATGACTTGTAAAAGGTAGGTCTATGCAGAGCTCCTTCCCCACCACGTTGGTCGGCCTCAAAAGTAACTTGATTTGTATTTTAAAAGGAAAGGAACATTTGAATAAATACATTGGTTAAAACTACCATATTTATTTAAATAATACAAGTAAAAATTGGAGCCCTGGATGAATGATTTTAACGAATATTATCCAATGTAGAGAGCGAACCTAGTTTTCTAATCCTGTCTAATTTAATGAGTGAAAATGCTTTTTAAATACCAGTATCTAGTTCCAAATTATTTTGATTTTTAAATGCAATTTTGAAATTTAAAATTGACTCCAAACTTTAAATTGGTAAGGATTAAAAAAGAAAATTAATATAATTAAATTTACTTTCTTCCATTTAGAGTCTTGGACTTTTTTTTTTACATTTTCAGTTTTTGTTTCCTTATTACACAATCTTTCGGATCAAACTCATTAAATTTAGCAATACCTTTTATACTATCCAATTTCTTGTAAAACCGCCTAGACATGAAAGCTATTTGTATCATACAGTTAAAAGCTGTTAATTTACATCTATATTTTTAAAACTATTAAGATACTGCATGTCCCACAATTCTGGAACCATTTTGCAGAATAAGTTCCATCAAGGCATCTGAAAAAGTTTAATTTTCCATCTATCTGCCATTTTGTTTTATTACAGAAATTATATCTTTGTATAGGTTAGGTTCGAATTTGTAAGAGCAAAAAATTGTAATATACAAAAAACCAGAACATTTTCTTATATATTTTGAAAATTGCGACTAAAATGTTTACATTTTTTATGGCAAAAAGTTATTACATGAATGATAATAATTAATTTTTTTGGTAGTTGTCTACAGCATCCACAATTGGACTATAACCAAATATTTTAAAATTATAATTTAACCTAATGGGGATACCATTCCATTCTCTACAATAACTGTTCGAAATGGCAACCTTCAACACAACACAGTTGCACTACCTAAATCAATGCATCGACTACAGAGTTAAAACACTGGGACCTCTCTTGGATAATTGCATGCAGTCAGGCCCATTTCGTTTTCTACAGGTGTGCTGTAAACAAGTTGTTTCATGTTGCCTCAGAGAAAGAATGTCAATAGTGAGAGGTCCTGTGATTAGGGAAGCCAGCCTGTTGGTCCACCACACTAATCCATCTTTATAAAGAGCCTGGAGCCCATGTCAAGACCGAAAACCACATTAGGTTTTTGGAATGCAGAGGGAGGTTATTGAACAATTCAAGAAGTGTATCTCTTAGTGAGAGATTGTTCCTTTCCTTTTAAAATTCTTAGTTGTAAGTCCTATTAGACCAGTTGGATTGAGTAGCATGTCACCACTCCCACTATTTAGTTAGGGGAGGAAACAGGTCCGGCCAATGTGGAGGGGGGGGGGGTTATTGTGAACATCATCCTTATCAGTAATTTAACCCCCCCCAACCTTGACCAAATTGTTTATGAGTAAAGAAAACAAATCATGCCTTTTCATAAGTCCATATTTGTTTCAAAACCCCCTGTACCTCAGGCCCGGTTAACGCCCCTGGGCAAATTAAAGAGATGCGCCCCCCTCCCAATTAGTTCATCTTTGCCAGTTTTGGTTGGGAGGGATTTCTCCCTTAACTCCACCAAACTCCTTTTATTTGGTGAGTCTGTAAGTCTTTCCATTATCCACCACCTATGGACCCGCCGAGTCCCGGGCTGGCAACCGGCTACTGTAAAAACTTGCAAGTATTATTAGGCCACTGCAATTACAGGCGTATGTGTTATGATTGAAGTCACAACATAACCTTGTATTTTACAGTATCGCGAACCACCCACCCGCCCTAAAAAATAGTTCTTAATTATTTCCATAGCTCATTTTATTTCAGTTGTATGTTCACTTTTTAATTGAGTTTTGTAAAACAACTTTAATACTTCAACCACAATATCTCTTATTTCCTTTATACTTTCTTTCTCTTATTACTATACTTTATATATATTTATACATATTCCTCATACTTTCTCCATATATCCTATTTACATTATTGCTTTTTTTTTCTACTGATCTTTGATGTAGCAAAACTATCAATTATATCTTTGAAGTCAAGCTACAGTGTAATGTCATTCAGCTTTTCGTGTTTTATGAATGAATTTATACGAAACTAGGTGATTTTTACGACAAGCAGGTGAAGAGGGGGCAAAACGAGTTTTCTGTTTCGGACGCTATTTTCTAACCGATAAGCATGGAAATGTTACCAAATTGTTCAGAAAGATCTGAAGAATGGTTGTGTTACCTTAAAATTTTGATTTTTCAGCTCTAATTTTTAAAATTTATAAACTTTTATTGACATATACTGCTTTAATATGGTTGAAATTTTTTTAATTAAAAACTTTTTTTATGGCTAAAAACCCTTGCGCCCCTAGTACGCTTGCGCCCCTGGGCAAGTGCCCATGTTGCCCAGTTATAGAATCGGGTCTGCTGTACCTCCTCCCTTACAGCATACATGTAAGTTACATGTCCAGTTGGTCACAAGAGGTTTTTAAAAAACATTATTATAATTTTAAAACTCTTATTTGTTATAACAAATAAATTTCCTTTAAATATTATAATGGATTTTTCATACAGTTATATTCCAAAACTTGTATGGAGATTTTTCTTCCTTGCTGGTTGAAAAGGAACTGAGGATCATATGCTAAGCTAGATGTAATACAATTATGGTTAGGTTGCTAAATTATTCTAACATAATTATTTATACAAACTACACAATTATTGTTTACATTACTCCATCCCTAAAGAGCACTAGAGTTAATTGAAAATCTGTGGCATCCAAAATCTTAGGATGTCCCGTGTTAATATTGGTTTAAATGCAAAAGTATGTTACAGTTTCAATGCTCTATGTTTTACTTTCAATATATATATGTAGAGACATTTCAGTAGTTTCTTTATCACTGACAATTTTCATAATCTGTCTATTAGGAAATAATACTAAATATTGTTCTAGTTCTGGAATCCAGTTAATTATATTGTCCTTAATTTCTAAATTTACATATTTGCATTCACTGACTGTATCTGAGTTTAACATTGAATTCTCATATTTAATGTCCTGATGAGCAATGTGTGTGAATGAGCAGATATGAGTGTTGTGAATCCTGCTAGTACACTTTTCCTTTAATCCTAATATTATTACATTAGAGAGGGATTATTCCTTTCCTTTTAAAATTCTTAATTAATTGTAAGTTACATTGACCAGTTGGATTGAGAGGCACAATGCCACTTGCACTTTCTAGTTAGGTGAGGAAACAGGTCTGACCAATGTGGAGAGGAGGGGGGGTGTGAGCATATCTTTATCAGTAATTTAACCTCCCCTGAACCTCGACCAAATCATTTATGAATAAAGAAAACAAACAACGGACTTCAGCCTTTTCTTAAGTCCATATTTGTTTCAAAAACCACCTGTACCTCCCACCATATATGTTTAAATCTTTTATAATATCTAACATACAAGAGAAACGTGACAGCTTGAAAGTATAACTGTCTATGGCCAATAGTATCAAATGCAGCCAAAAAATCAAAAACAATACAGTAGTTACCCTTATAAAGTAAACTTTTCTGAATCCAGCTTGAAATTCACTGATTGTCTGCCAATCATGTATTGAATTGTTCAAATCATTGTGCAATAAATGGATAAGTATTTTGTCTAAACAATCTATAAATGACAACTGTAGTTTTTTTGCAATTAATGGCCACTTTTATGAGTAACGGAAAAATTGCAGATTTCATGAAACTTTCTGGAAGACATCCTTCTTTATAAATTTTATTAAAAATAGTCTGAACAACTATGAAATTAACAATATTATGTATTGTCATTAAGTACATGTAGTACAATAAACATGGTCAATATTAACAGTATACTAACATCAGGTTCAAAAAATCTGCATATTAAACTATAAATACACAATTACACATTTTTTTTTAACACAGGTTAAAATTTGATATCACCATTCTTAAGCCTATTAAATTCTGTAACGAATAAAAGGGATTTTCGACAAACCAAGTGTACATTAAAAAAAAAAATTGTGACTAATCTTGTGAGACTTTAATCTCACTGACAAGTGACAATTCGCTGATTTCTGTAATCTATTGTATTTTTAATTTGTTTCAATTTTATTCCTCGTATTATATGAATGAATATCATATCTTTTTGGTTAGCTCACCTAGTTTTATATAATTACTTAATATAAGTATAAATATATAACTGTGAGAATATTTAAACTCACAAACAGAGATTTACTATGTGTTCTCTCTTGGAACTTAGTCATTATTCTTACAGCTTTTGATTATCATTATTATGTCTAGTATTCTGCAACTGTTTCCCCACAATACGAGACGAAAAGACATAATACAGTAGAATGAAATAATACAAAAATATTCCTTAAATATCCTTTACCAATAACATCGGAAAGCCTATGCAATAGGAAGATAACATTTCAGAGTTTACCTATTACATAGTCAATATGTGGACACTATGCCAGTTGTTTGTCAACATAAATACTAAAAAAATTAACCTTTCCTTGCATTGTATTGCAAGGCTCAATATTTTTTAATCCATTCTAAAACATTACTTGTGACTTGTAGAATTGAAGGTATTTAATGTACAAACCATAATCTAACTCTGCTAACCACCTTTTGGACTCGGGGTCATAGTTTTGATCCAAAATTGAATGTTAGACTCTTACATATAGAAAATAAAAGCAATAGATTAAATAATTTAGAATGTTTAGAAATAAATAGATCTATTTCAATTAGGCCTATTCTCAACCTTAATGACCAAATTAAATTGTATTAAATTTGTCACCTCTTCTAAAACCCATCCGTAACATAGTTCATTAACCTTTATCTACCTGCTGATGGAAAGTGACAAGGAAGTGCCATTATGTATGACGTCACAGACAAGTCTACTAGAAGTGATTAATTATTTTAAACATGAATACACATGACCTATGTTTAGAGGGGTATGATATGGGAAATTTGCATGGCTGATTGAATGCAAACCAATGTTTAAGTTATGGTGCATAAAAACAAATATATTTTCATTATAAGAAATAGAGATGATTTCATGTTCAATGCTATTCAAAATAAATAGATCTACTCTAAAGATGTTAAAAACTATTAGAAAACTCTATAGGCCTACTTAAAAATAAACCACGGCCACCTTGACTGCGATATATGGAAATACTAGTACGTTTTTCTTTCTTTGTGGTATAATCAATGAAAATAGTCATCACGTATTGCCAAGTTTGACAGCCTGCTGTCGATAAGGCAAGTATTTAGTGTGAAATGCTGCCTACAGCTGGAGTGATGTCAGAGACAGACCAGTTCATAGGTAGGAAAATCTCGACAAGGAGTATACATCACATGGGAGTTTTGTGGAATGTGGGTGGACATGAGCGATTGGGAACCTGGCAACAGATCATGCAGCATGTTAACTCTTTCCCCAATAGGTCGGAAATTGATAGAACCGATTTTCTGCTGTATTTAATAGTAAGAACTCCAGCAATAATTGGAGCTGTACAAAAGGCACAATTTCTTAAAATCTACCCTCTGATTTTGTTCAAATATTTGTGAAATGTGTAGTTTATTGACAGACACCAAAGTGTAGTAAAATAAAATTACAGTTCAGGAATACCTGGCAAAAGACAAAAATATACTTTAGCCGGCGTCATTTAAAACTTGATTTCAGTCAAAAATAAAATTCACAGAATATTGAAAAGGAATACCAACTTATTTACCATAATAAATAAAAGGGAGGAAACTTGGTAATAAAGTACATTTTTTTTTGTTTCACTTATAGGTATCAGTACTTGGGGGCTAAATTGACATTGTTCGATATGGGAATAAATTTTTTTTGTTAGTGTTTGGTTTTATAATGTTTATTACAATACCAATGGCTGTATTAGTATTAATTAGTTTACTGGTATAACCGATGAATGGGAGAAGTTTTATGATTGTTTCTTAGAACCAAACTTTTTTTGTCTCGGATTTTGGTATGTCTTATTTCCAAAACTTTCTCACATACCCTTTCAAAGTTGAAATATTAATGACACAAAACCATTCGTCGCTAAAAGTGTTAGTTAAATATATAATTAATGCTTTGTGAGGTTCAATATGAATTTTTATAATTTTATCTTTTTTGAGGGACAAATTATTTTTATGTGTATTAATAAAATTAAAAATTGTATATGTAAATTTTTCTAGCAAACAATAAATCAATCATAATATTATATATTTTTACTCAAAAATGCCTCAATACTGATTGAGGTAATTCGGAATACATCTAATAAAAGTGTCAATCAAAATACATCTTAACCATTCAATTGAAACTGTAAACAACGAAGACGACATCAAGCGGCCATTCCACCTACACACATCCTGAATAATTCCAACTGTTAAGCAAAAATACAACTAAGGCAAAACAAAAATGATAAGCACTTATAATTTCACAAAAAACAATTTATTGCTACAGCTGTTTCGCCGTTAGGCATCGTCAGACAACTAAAAACTAAAATAGTTGTCTGACAATGCCTAACGGCGAAACAGCTGTAGCAATAAATTGTTTTTTGTGAAATTATAAGTGCTTATCATTTTTGTTTTGCCTTATTATGGAATTTCACCGAGTACCGACTGTAGTCACACTCAATATAAAATACAACTTTCGACCAGAAAAATTAATAGTACTATTACCCGAAATCAGTTCCCACTAAAAATCCAAACTATTCAATCTATCCTAAAAAATTGTCACTAAAACATAAATCAACGATTACAAACAAATATCTCAATTTAAAGAAGAAAGTTAGTGGCCTATTTTTTTACAACTTCCATGAATTCAACTCTATAATTAATTCACAAATTACAGAAAATAAAGGCATATTAAGTAAAAGGAACATTATCAACGTGTTGAACATAAAATGTCTGAATAAAAAAAAAAAAAGTCGAAAAATACCCTAAAATGTACCCAAATATATTATAAATCAATTTAAATTGTCAATGTTAGATAAAAAAAATAATAAAGTGGTTGGAATAATTCAAAAAAGTGACACACCCACTTAGGACGATTAGTGATGTGATTGTAGGACAAAAATTCAATTAAACCAAAACAAAACTCTGCACAAATGTATTGATAGTAGTGTGGAAATTTGTTAGTGTGAAATAAAATGAAATGGGGAAGTTATTTTTGATCCTTTATTGAATGTAAATTTATATATATTTCCCTAAATAAAATCTTATTACTGATAATTAACTCCTACCTCAAATAAGAAATTTACTTACATTAATTATTAGCCCAAAACACGCATACAGGGAAAAAACACAAAAATGGACGTGATACAGAAGACGGCAATGTTTCTAAATCAAGCATAGCTAACTGAATTGAACATTCAGTGTAGAACATCAATGAGTTGAGTTTTAATCAATATCTCTTGTGGTTTGTTCAAGTATCGTAAGTAAATTTTACTGTCTTATAACGATGAAGACCCATCAAAAAATAAATTATGTACTGAAAATACCATGAAAATGTACCACTAAACAAAAAAAGTTTTACAAAAATAATCAGAATATATAATGAACTAAATAAAGTCCCATTTGAAGTGATAATCCATAATAAAGACCAAAAATAAAATAAATCCCTTTGCTATAGGAAAAATCATTAAAATTCATTTTAAAAATATTACATAAATAGATAAAAAAAAACTTGCCTGTAACATGTAAAAGTTACTTGGCTGCAAACAATTTAGTAGATTCATCATGTTTAAATGAATACACAGTTCTAATACCCTCTAATAGAGTTCAATGCACAGGAGTGGTATATATTGAAATAGAGGTCTCAGTGCAAGAAATATTAAATGACAACATTATTGTAACTTTTAAACACATTGTAAGAAGAAAGGAAAAAAAAGATTTGTTTGTAATAAATATAACTAAACTTTATTTACAAGACTTCCAAATCTTTTATAATTAAACAAACTTAAACACTTGTAAAGTTCAGATTAAAACATTGCTTAAAAATATAATACAATGTATATTATATAAAATTATTTGTTAATAACAATATTACATATGATAACTAAATTAAACAAACATAGAACAGTAATTTAGAATAGACACTATAACATTTTCCCTTTTGTTTAATTTTATACAAGCCAAAAGTCTTCACAACAATCCATCATACAATGCCCATCTTTTGATATGGAGTCTGCAGTCTTGTTTTAGCTAGAGGTTTTGTCAACATATCCACCAACTGATTCTTGGTAGGCATGTAATCCACTCTTTGCTCTTTGTCCATGTCTCGTTCTCGAACAAAAAAGTAGGTACTTAATCCTTACGTGTTTCGTTCTTTTATGAAACTTAGAATTGTGAACTAGTTTCTCTGTTGCTTGATTGTCCACTTTTAGTACTGGATCTTCAAGTTTAGTCATTCCTTGAAAAAGTCTCTTGAACCAAATTATTTCTTTTGTTGCTTCTGTTACAGCTATGAGTTCAGCTTCTATTGTTGATGTTGCTGTAATTGCCTGCATTTGAATAATTGCCAGGAAATTGCTCCACCAGCATATTTTATAACAACTCCTAATGTTGATCGACCAGTTTTGTTACAACCTCCACTACAAAACACCACTTCTTGAATTTGGATTGTAAATGACGCCTAAGTAAATTGTTCCTATGACATATCTCAGTACTCTTTAGGCATATAACATCTTCTTTAGGTGACTCAAGTGTTCTTGAAAAAATGGTGACACTGTAAGCCAAATCTGGTCTTGATCGTATCCTCAGATAAATTAATGCTTCAACTGATTGTCTGTAAGGGAAGCTACTTTTATTTTAATTTTCCTCTTCAGAGTAAGATGTCACTGGTTCTCTTAATATTGGTGTAGGTACAGGTTTACTATTTAAAAAATTAAACTGCTCAAGAATTTTTCTTGCATAAGCTTTCTGAGTGATTTTGATTTCTTCATTTTTCATGTGTTCAATTTCAATACCTAGAAAGTATGACACAGGTTTTGCTGTTATCTTGAACTCATTCTTCATATATTTCAAGAAAAATTCAATATCTTCCTTATTTGTTGCCATCACCAGTCCATCATCTACATATAACGCAACAAACATTTTTCTGCTGTTATTCTCTTTTACATAGAAACATTGACTGCAGGACTAGATTTAAATCCTTTTACAAAAAGAAATCCTCCAAAGCGCTTCGCCCAACCTCTTGGTGCTTGTTTCAGTCCGTACAAACTTCGCTTCAGTTTACAAACTCGATTCATGTTATCTTTGTAGCCTTCAAATTGTTGGATATATATCGCCTCTTCAAGTTCACCATACAAGAATGCAATTGATACACCAAACTGCATCAATTTTAAACCTTCACTTGTTACAATACTTAACATTTATCAAATTGTATTAATTTTATCTGCAGGGCTAAAGTTTTCTATGTACAGTAGTCAATACTATAACGTTGATTGAATCCTTTAATAACCAATCTTGCCTTGTACTTATCAACATTTCCATCAGGGTTCATTTTCACTTTGTAAACCCACTTGCTAAGAATAGCCTTATTTTCTTCTGGCAAATTTGTTAACCCCAAAGTTGGGTTTTCTTTTAAAGATTTAATCTCATTATCCATGGCTTGTTTTCAATCTTCTATCACTGCTTCTACATAAATTTTTGGAATTCCTAATTCATTTTTTGGAATTCCCATCTACTAAAATTCATCAGTCATCATCACAAAATCATCAAAACGTGTTGGTTTCTTTTGAACTATCTCTAAGTTGTGGTTGAGAATGAATTTCTTCATCATCATTTTCCTCACAGTTGTCATGAATGTTGTCTTGAATGTCTGGATTCTTTCCCTGGTTGGAAACAACTTTGTTTTCCTTTTTTTTCTAGATTTTGTACTGCTCATCTCCATTAATTGCTTTTCTGTCTATTTTTCATCTCCTCTGATCTGGAATGTGAATAGAACCTATGATACACAAGTGCTTGATTCTGGGTTTCTTAACAATCCACAGCTCGTATGGACTCATACCTTTTACTGATGACTTTCAAGTTCGATTTAGGATGTAAATTGATGTATTCACCAACTCAGCCCACATGGCAGCAGGAAACTCATCATCTTTTCGTGAAAACTTCAAAGTTCTTGCCATTTCCACAACTGTCCTGAGTTCACGCTCTGTGTTACCATTCTGTTATGACATATAAGGTGCTGTCAATCTTTGAACAATCCCTTCTTTACTTAAGATTTCTCTTACTTTTTTGTTGTCAAATTTACATCCGTTATCACTTAAAAGTTCTTGAATATTATAGCCTAATGTCTTTGTATGCTGGACAACTTTCACTAGCATATTTTCTTCTGATTTATCTAGGAATGACTTCTGATTTTTCATCAAAAATCCATATCTAAACTTAGTGTAGCTGTCTTTAAACAATACCAAATATTTCTTCTTCTGAAAAGATTCATCAAAAGGTTCACATACATCAACTGAAATCAGTTCTCCAGGTGTAGAACATTTATTTCTATGCCTAAATTGTAATCTGTGAGCTTTACCATAAATGCAAGGTTCACAAACTTCTGTCTCTAGAGGAAGCTTTACATTGAACTTCTTTTTCAGCATTTCTTTTACATAATGATTGTCTTGATGACCCCATCTCTTATGATACAACTATAATATAGCCTTGTCTTCTAGAACATTAACTTCTACTAGTTCTTTAGGAAAAACTGGATGTATGTCTGTTTTACACAAAAAATCGTTACTTTTCTTGTTCCTCGTAAAACAATGTTATTGTTGATCTTCAAATAACATTCTGTTGCGATAGACTTAGACTCACTGTTTGAATCTATGTCCTGTGCAGATAGTGTGGGAAATAAATTTTTACTTACTTCAGGTACATATCATACATCTACCAGTTTGTATCCATTCGACATTCAATGCTACCTTTTCCTAGAGCTTTTAGTGTCTCTTTTTACCTGTAGCTTTGATACCATGAGAATCTGTAAATTTTTAAAATTCTATGAAATAGTCCAGACAATTAGTAACATGTTTACGTGCTTCGTTATCAATCCACCAAACTGTTGGATTTTGTTCACAAACGTAGGCCTCTTCATTGACAGTCATCATATGATTACTAACAAGATTTGTACTAGACTAGTCTTGACTCACTCTAATTTTATTAGGTTTTCCATCAGAAATTTAATTCTGACACTTTTTTAACCAATGTTCTTTCTTCTTACAGTAATTAAATAAGTCATTCTCCTTACCTTTGTTTTTATAATGCTTAGTTTTACTTTTGGTATGAGTCTCCAGAGTAAATTGTCTAGATCTATAATTTACTTTAGCTGTTAAGGCTTCTTGAACAGGTTCAAACTGTCCTTCATTTTTACTCTTGAGAAAGATTCTTTCGAACATGCACAGATGACTAGTCATTTCATCGAATTTCTTGCTTCATCTTTGGTTAAAATCATCCAATTAGATGGAAATTTCTGGAACTTCTTTGGTAAGATCTGTAAAGTTTTGCAAACTAGCAATAGATCTGGCAACTGACTTTCACCTTTCATCTTTAACCCATTGTTCAGTTCATTTCATAACTTTTTTAGTTTGGCTAAGTGGGATAAAAATCTTGTCCTTGAGACTAACTAAAACTAAAATTTTTGGAATATACCTTGAACAATTGATCTTTTGCTGTCACTTCAAAGTTTACTATAAGCATGTCCAATGCCTCACTGGCAGTTTCTTTGTCCATTATCTTCTGGTAAATTTTGTCTCTCGCTGAGCTTGTAATCATTGATTTAGCATAGCTGTTTGCTTTAGGGTACAATTCTAAAATCTCTTTGTGCTTCTTGATTTCTGTGTCAGTAGCATCTTCTTTCAATAGGTCAGGTTTCACTAGCTTCTTATGAATGGCATCTAGAGCTCCTTCGTGATAATCTAACAAATCTATTAATATTCTTTTCCATATAGGCTAATCTGACTCATTTCTCAAAGACTTAACGTGTTTTGAAAAATATATTGTTTGATAACTTTGTTTAGGTTACCTACTATAAATTATGGAAAAGTAAAAAAAAATATATTTAACCCCTAAAATATCATCCTAAAATAATTAGCATTATATGAGCCCATAACCTATTGTAACTGATTATTTATCTTTTAAACACATTATAAGAAGAAAGGGGAAAAAACGATTTGTTTGTAATTAATATAACTAAACTTTAATTACAAGAATTCCAAATCTTTTATAATTCAAACAACTTAAACACTTGACAAGTTCAGATTAAAAAATTGTTTAAAAATATAATACAATGTATGTAACTATATTTAAATAAAATCATATGTTATAACAATATTACATATGATAACTAAATTAAACAAACATAGAACAGTATTTTAGAATAGATACTATAACAAGCATCAGTCCTTTTCAACAACAAGAGCACAAAGAATTGAAAATAAATAAATAAAAATTATTAGATAGGTACACATTTTGCTAAAATCAGGTTGAATGTTATATCATTTCTGTGAAACAATGTTACAGGTGTTTTACTTATGGTCATGTCGCCAATGTACCTTGCCCAAAAAATATATTATGTAGAGACTGTGGTGAAAATTTTCATTCAGGGGAATGTAACACAGGCAGAAAATGTATTAATTGTCAGGGTAACCCCAGCAGTAATGCAAAAGTATGTCCTGAATTTATTAGGCATAAAAATATAATGGAGCATATTAGCTTATTTTATATAAGCTACAGACTTTATTACAGCAAGTAAATTTTCCCCACCTAACAGACATAAATTAAAAAAAAGGTATAGTTCACACCAAGTACAAAATGTATTCACAGGCACTAAACACTAATAACACAAAAGAATTTCCATGTCTGTTTAATCACAGGATAAAACAGTAGTATAGTATCACCAAGTGTTAGCAATAGATTTTAATGTCTGGAAGATGACAGTGAGACATTTAGTCAAAATGAAATATCACAAAGTACACTAGATATAAACAAAGATAATTATAAAAAACAAAAAATATTTAGACCTAGGATGTGTAATAACAATACAATAATGCAGAATTTGAACACCCACAGTTCAAACATAAGCCACATAAAATTTCAACCAAAATGTTAACACAACTTCTAACCAGTTAGTGATAAGTAAAGAACAAACAAAATACCGTACATCTTTTGTAATTCTTTTTTAATTAAGAGAAAGAATTGCAGAAAAACGTGATAAAAAAAAAAAAAAAAAAAAAAAAAAAAAAAAAAAAAAAAAAATAGTGCTAGTCCAACTACCAGCACTGGAATAAACAGTAAATTACATACACACAAAACTAATATTTAACAATGAACAATGAATAATGTAGGCCTAGATAAGTTAAATATTATACAATGGAACTGTAGATCCATGAAGGTTAAAAATGGTCAGATTTTTTACATATCTGGACTATTTAAGGAAACTTGGTTAACAACTTGGATAAACCAACTGACAACAATAATTACAACATAATAATTATGTTATAGAGGAATGATAGAGGGGATGGATATGAAGGTGTTGCATGTATAATACACAAAACTGTAATCCGTCGAAATCATAAAATAATGTAATTGTGATAGTATATTATAATTTATGGCTGTAAAATTGATTAACCTCGTAAAAACAATAAAATGTCAAGTAAAAAAATAATGAATATAATACGTCTAAGGACGGGACATACCTTAGTTAATACCACCTTGTATAGAATAAAAAGATATTTTGCTCCACTTTGTTTAGAATGTTGCTTAGATGCTTTGAAACCTTGAAATATTTAATTTTAATGTGTCCCAAATATGAATATATTCGTGTCCATGTTTTAAAGATGTCAAAACTTTGTTTAAAAATATTGAGATTATACTCGCTAGCGTGCTCGGGAAAAGGAGTACAAGTCAAAAAGTGTAAGTTTTCAGTAGAAGCATTTATATGTTTAAATTACAACCATTACTCATTATATACTAAATTAAATGTTTATTACTTATAATTTTAAGTCCCATTTTCATACAAATAAGTAAAAAAAAACAATATTGGTGTGTAATTAGTGAATCAATGACTTATCTTTATTTGACCAGTTAAAAAAATTGACTTATACTTTAAGTAGCACTATGCACATGATTTTCAAGTAGCAAATTTTTAATCAAACAATATTAAATAACTTAGGAATTAGAAACACACAAATTGTAAATAATTGTCACCTAAATTTGTACCATAAAAAAGAGAACTAAATAACCACAGAAAAAATAGAAACATAGCCTTAAGTATACTAAAAACATAAACAATATTTCAAACTTTAAAGAAAGTCATACAATAGATACCTAAACTTATTGTAACACAATTTGTTTGAATTATTTTCACTGTATTAATCAGTCATTGTTTTCATTTTCTTCAATATCAGGATAAACTTCTGGTATATTTTTTGATGTTTTGATATCATGATAAAACTGATGAAAAGTTAATGGGATGAGTGGAAGCAAATCAATAATTATATCCTTTTTCTTTTCTTTTGTGATGGGAAGTTTTTGATCATAACACTGTTTAGGAACAAGCAGTAAGTTTTGTTTTGCTCTACGGCTAATACATAATGATTTGAATGGAATATCATCATTTATAGTAGTTTTTTTACCTAGTTTCTAAACAAATATTAATTGTTAATAAAAAAGTGACTTAATATTGTACTGTGGAATATAGTATAAGATGACTTATACTCTATTTACCAGACTTATAATGTTTTCCCCAATTTATGATACAGATTGCTCAAGTGATCCAAGTAGTACAAAATGACTTGTTCTGTTTTTCCCAGTCACAAAAAACAAATTTTAGTTATACTACTTTAATCATATACATTTAATAATAGAATCATAGCAAATAGACTTATATTATTTTTACCATAGATGGGAAAGTATATAAGTACCTAGAAAATTGACTTATCTCATTTTGACCATTTTTTGACTTATACTCCTTTGCCCGAGCACGCTAAAGGTTAGTACTGTAAAGTTACTTCCAATCATTACAATAAAATCCTTAAAGAAATAAATCAATTCCTCAAAATAATACAAAGAAATATATAACAACAATAATAAATAGAAATCTGTAAAGATTAACCGAAATAGTAGGGATCAGGTATAGAAATAGAAAATTTACATATTCTGCAATAACATAATAATGTTAATCTGGTTTGGGTTCTTCTCCGTGGCACACCCTTTCATTTCGGCACTATGTGTATGTTAGATAGGCCCAAGGTAGAGAAGAAAAATAATCCATACCAACATACTTAATATCCCTATTAGCAACCTCGCATCCATTGTACTATATCCATCTAAACTAATAATACACTGCTAGGAGAATTAAATTATAAAGTTTAGGAACATATATATGTAATGTAAATAACATTATGTGTTTGATGTGTAGAAAAAAAATAAAATAAAACAGCCACAAGAGATATATCAAATATTTTGTGTCGTAAAATACATGTGTTTATAATACCGTGGATAAAATAAATTTATTTTTCATCATTAATAAGACAGTAGTGATCAATCGACGAATAATAGGTGAAAATTGGGCTACATGGATTATATCCGAGCTTGCTGTAAAGGCATTGAGAAAAAAAAGAAAAAATAGCTAACTGAAGAACTGAACTGATCTGAATAGTTGATTAGCATGTATTAGGATGTGGGCGTATTTATTTTCTTTGAACAATAGGTAAATATTACAACAAATGTCTGGGAAGGTAATTATTTATATTATTAAAACGGTTAATACGGAGAGAAGTTGACTGATTGTCGATTTTAAATTGTAATTTTTCAGTGAAGAAAAGGGACCTCCGCAATGAAAACATTTTTTATTCTTAGAAGTAGGGGTAATTGTTTACAAAGAAAGTTACAGCTTTAATTGAGATTTTTTTTAAAACATGTTCTACTTACCTTATTTCTTCATAATAAAATAAGTTTTCCACACGGAGTTAACTTTTTCACGTAAAAAACATAATTTCCACTCTTCTAGGTTAAGGTATGAGGTATGCCGCGAATTTTTACCTTACAAGGTTAAGTAAGTGGTCACTCATCCAAGTATTAACCACGTTTGATGATGTTTTACTGTGGTGACGTATAAATGCATTGAATTCTCTAGTTTTGAAATACGATTTTTCTGTGAAAAAATTAGCTCTTCCTTTAAAACTTATTAACTTATTTTATTATAAGAAATAAGGTATGTAGAACATGTTATAAATAGTCATAAAAAAGCAGTACTGGTAACTTTGTTCATAAACAATTACTATTACAATTTTTGTATGTAGTACCGTAGATGGTACAAAACCAAAATCCCGAAAATTAGGAATAACCTTCATGTAAACAAATAGGCTACCAAAACTATTATCCATCCAAGAGATAACCACGCTTAATGTTGCTTGACTTTTGTGTTCAGTCGAAACTTTAGGTTATGTTTGCCATGTAAACTTAACTTAGAAATACATCATTGATATATGTCAATTTCGAAGAGAAAAACATTTTTGATCACAAAAAATATATTACTATTCTTATAAAGACAGGTACTGTATGTAGTACAAAAATAACGGGGGAAAATAAAATTGTAGTGCTACAGTAAACAATTACCAATATTTATAACTGTTTCAAGTACCAAACTCTAATTAATTGGCAAATTCTTAGCCATGTGAGGTTCCAATAATAGTGTGTCATTATGCATGTGCATTACATGTATTTCAACAAGTAAAATATCACTATGCTGTGTGAGTTCATAATGATGTAAACTAGGTCTCGGCAGGTCACTAGGTTATATAAAATTACAAAAGGTTTAGCCAGGTGACCAGGTGATTATATATTTATAACCACCTGGCCAAACCTGTCATGACATGAAATAGCGATCTAGCTTAGTCATTGTGCAATGTGCATGTATCAAACCATACAATATTCTTATTACTACTGTCTTACCATTATGTGTAACCTATAAACCCGCCCATTTGATAGTTTTTGGATTGTGATTTTTCAGTGAAAAATAGTGATTTGTGCAAGGAAAACATTATTTATTCTTAAGAAGTAAGGTATGTAGTAGACGTTAAAAAACAAAACTATGAATATTACAAGTTACCTTACAGTAAACATTTACCATATACAGTATATATATATATATATATATATATATATATATATATATATATATATATATACACACACCATATGACAATTAAGTCTGGAACCTCTTTTTTAATTTTTAAACCACAATAGAAAAAAATACCAAAGTTCACACGTGCTTACTGGTGATAGTAACGCACACATCTGCCCAATTACCGACCGGATCACCCCTTTGGGGGACGGTCCACAAGGAGTCAGACAAAATTCTTAAATAGCAGCATAGGTCGAGTATTGTAAATATAATATTCTTTTTGAGTATAATATTTTAATGTAACACTTCCGTAATAATACATATTTACCCCTAAAGCAGTTTGAAATGAGTATGACAGTCTTCTTTTGAGTTCTAGACTTACACAACAATTAATTTACCTGTTACCAAATCCTCTGCCTTTCTAATGAACTTGTACAATTTAAAGTAGGGTAAATACTTTAAATAATAGTTTAGAGTTAAATTTTCCAAATTTACAACCCCCTCAATCCTCTTTGTAAATTTTTCTAATGACTGTGATTTGAGTTAATTTTCCAAAATTTACAATCCCCTTCATATTGTAGGGTGATTGGACAACTCTTGTGTATATTTTGTTATTTTATGTATTGAAATAGTTCAGTATTTTGAAACAGCTCAGTATTTTCATTTCAAATAATTAATAAACAAATCCCAATTTACACAAAAACAGAACACTAACGCAATCTATCCGCGGAAGTTGACAACTCAATTTTAACATTGTAAATATAGGAAATATAATTCAGTCCCATCAGAAGGAAATTAATAATAAATACGCAAGGGAAAATCGATAAAAGAAAACCTGGCCTATTGAAACTTTAATATATTGGCTATCTACCATAAAAAGCCCGAAACATAAACCAAAGCCGTTAAATAAATAAATAAAGGGATAAGTTGACAAACACGATACCAGTGAAAGCAAATATTCCTTGACAACACGACCTAGCCAGTACAAATAAGGCATAATAGCGAATTATCCCAAAAGATCGAAATATACTGTGGGATAAAGAATTAAATTATCTTTCAAATGGTCACCTCACAATTTTAGTAAAGGTCCGTTACGAAGTCTTCAAAGGTGATAAACTTAGGGAAATTTACCTAGTCAAGTTACAGGAGAAGCTAAGCCCCGCCTTCAGCATGCTTTGTGATTGGTTGACGCCATTCACGGCGGCGATCTTCAAATAGTTTTGAAAGAGTTTGTTTCTCAAAAATTAGTTTTAAATTAAATAGAATTAGTTAGAACATGTAAATTAGGATATAATCATCATATCATAAAATCATTTTCAGTCACCAAAAATTGTATCCATTTAAGCCCATGCAAATAATCGGTACTAACGATTTTGGTAATGAGATTAAAAGTGAACCCCGATTTATGTATTAATTTCCTAAAAGGACGCTATATGGATTCCTAAGCAGACGCTTGACCGGGATGGACGTCTAAAATCCACGCCGGCTCTCTTCATTCGATTTTGACGTTTCATAACGTCCAGAAATCATTACTAGGAAGAAGACAACAGATACCGGGTGAGAGAAAACTAATTATATGAACATTTCATGGTTATAAACTTCTATTTCCATCAAAATTAATAACCCAAAAAATCTCATAGTGATCCAAACTTTTGTGTACCAAAGCCTACAACGATAAGACACTTTTGAACTCTCTTTTTTAATAATCATCCTCATCATTTAATGTTCTCACTAGATTTAAGTTAGTTAATAGTTAATTTAAGATTTAAATGCAAACTGTCATTAACTGTAGGTGTGGATGGATCCGACCGAATACCCCTAGCCCGAGATTTGTAATTTAAGTTTTTTTAAATACGAACAAAACCTGACTGAGACTATTATGATTTATTCTTCTAATAACTCAATTTGTATAAATGATATTGATAATATTTTAATAGAATTTCAAGTGAATTTTATATATAATTCAGTGATTGAGAATCCAAAACTAACATTCAGTGAAGGGATCAGAGACAATAATATATTTTACAATAATTGTAAAGATTTTGAATTTTATTTGGGAACCATAATAATTATTTACTTCATTAAAGTTTTCTTTCTTTTATGGTTATTGTGTAAAACATATTTTGGTGTTTATTTCTAAAAAATATGTTAAATATGTGTAAATTTCTAAAAATGGTGCTTAAAATGTTGATAAATTAACCCAAGATTTTAGTTAAATTTTCTAAAGGAGATAAATCAATTTAAATCACAGTAAATCAAAGTAACTTTCTATATAGATAAGTAAAGCATTCTTAGATTCAATTAAAATTGATTTAACCAAAGATTTTAACAATATTAAATCCGCTTACAGCCTGTACATAAAGTGTGTATATGAAAATGGTAGCTTTCAGTATGTAGAAAGATATTTTTCTAGCTTGGGATACTTTTATACATTGATCTTTGTTTAGTTGCTACTCGCTCCTTAATTCTACTTCCATTTATATATTATACTTTTTCAATTTGTAAAAGTTTCTCCTTATTATGGTTTTTCTTAATTTTCTGTTTCTAGAAATTTGTGATAATGGCAGCAGATGACCAACAATTTTGTTTACGATGGAACAACCACCAAAGTACCTTGATCTCCGTCTTCGACACATTATTAGAAAGTGGAACACTAGTTGATTGCACTCTTGCAGCAGAAGGCCAGTACCTGAAAGCTCATAAAGTTGTTCTTTCTGCCTGCAGCCCTTATTTAGAGGTAATGTAATTGTTAATTACTACATTTTCCTCTTGGCTAGGGAATTTCTTTCAAAGTTGTGTGACGTTTGCCACTACAAATTAAAGTAATTTATGTTGTGAATAATCATATTCTAATATTTGCTTTTAACTTTTTAGTAGATATTGTATCTAGGGGGTTATAAATATGGTTTACCCAATGTAGATTTGTATACAGAAGTTGGGTATATCTGAATTTTTTTGTACTGGAAATGTATGTTATGAATGCCCATTTGTATCAACTGCAACCTATGGATTATTTGAAAATTTTAAAGTTTTACAGATAAAAGTGATACCATAATATTTTTGTTTAACTACAACATTTACAGAATAATAATAAATGTATAAATTGTTTGCATATTTAGTATGAAACTCTATTACAAACAGTAAATACGTATGTATACATCATCTTGGAGGTTATTATTATATTATCACTAAGAAACATTGGCAGTAAAGCAATAGAAAAGACTGCTGTGCCAGCACCAGTAATATGAATTTCAGCAGTATATAAATTATGGTTTCGCTTTGTTTCCTTGGCCTGATTGGGTCGAATTGATATATTTATGGACTTTTAGCTTTTCAATGAACCATCATGATTGATTGAGTAGTATTTAGTCATAGTAGTATAGATTGCACAATCTATTTTTTGAAGATTGCTTTAGTGTAGTATGCTAGTGCAGAAATCTTAAGCTTACTTTATCTAACTTTGAAGAACATGGAAGTTGTATTCCAGAAAATTACTTTTTAAACTGTATTTTTAATATCGTAAGTATTGTATACTAAAATTTGTTTGAAGTTTGGGTTTAAATAAATGGTTTACCAAATGTAAATTTGTATTACGGAAGCTTGGGGTAAAACAATATCATTTCTCCCCTAAAAATTGGTCATGCTGTCTACATAAAGGTTCCATTTTACAAAAGGATTATTTCTAATGTCTTTTTACTTCTCCGTGCAGTAAATACGAAGATAATTTTACCATAGTATTCATTCCTTGTTCTTAACTTTCCATAGGGCGCCTTTTTTTTTTAACGAAATCGGCCGCTCATGGAAAGTTAGGTTAGATTTTGAAATTATAAATGTTTACCGTATAAACAAGATTTATTTTTACATTAAAACATAAAAATTTATATTTAACTGAATAATGTTAAAATTTATCTATTTAACTAATAAATTCAAAATATAGACCTGGGAAAAAAGTAATACAAAAATTCCATCAAAGAAATTTATAAAACTTAAAATATACTATTTCGTAGAAAAATCTTATATATATATATATATATATATATATATATAATGACTATAAAAAAGGGTTCTAGTACTACTAAAAGCACAACTTAAAATAATTGAAACTTACGAGAATATTAGTATTATTTTTAAAGTTTGTCACTTTATTTTTTTTGTTTATTTCATTCACTTCACTTTCATCTTCAATCTGAACACAATTTACACACTGCACTGGAGCAGAGTATTCTCGAAAAAAGAAAAAAATTACATATCGAACATCTTGTTTTTGACAGTCGATTTTTCCTCCAGTTACAACTAACTTCTTCCTGCATTAACATAGTCAGCTGGTTGAGACCTTTGCTGTTGAGGTTCGTCAATGCCCATGATCTTGCTTGGTGTACCTTGGTATACTCTTGATTGATAGTCTTCACTGCATGTAATCTCAACATAAATCTTTTGCCAAGTCGTGTGAAAACCATTTTCTTTTCATTTTTAGAATTTGAACATTGCTTTTAAGAATAATAAAAATGTTGACCTCCAATGTCCAAAAGTGAATAAAAAATTCTCATCCGCCAGCGGATGCACACCCTTGCAGTGGAGTATGTTGTTTACATATCCACAGTGTCAACCCTTCCCTCGTTCTCAAGTTGTAAAATAAGATAATCTTGGGTTTTACAAAAGTTGCTGAGTCCTGATCAAGATCTGTTGGATTGTTATCATGCATTGATGATAAAAGTATTTTATTTTTGTTTTTCTTTGGCACGTATGACACCATCCTACATTCTTTTCTAAACCCAAAAAAGTGAACTTCCTACTGCTCGTAGCTTAGTTTTAAGGAAAGAAGAAGGAATTTCTCTTTTAATTTTCCTCATTGTTTAGACTAGTGTTAGGTGGTCATTTTTCAAGAGGTCAAAACGGAGAGATATGGATGTAAAAAATATTGTCAACTGTGACATTTCTTCCTATGTATGTCTCTTATTGGTGCGAGGTTGTTCAGTATCTTCCTCTCTTGTAAAAATATCATCAAACCTTATAGCCCGAAGTATAAATTTAAACCGTTTGATGGACATTGACACACTTGAAAAATTCTACTCCAAATCCATCTGAAGATCATAGATCCTCATAATTAGATATGGTTCTCTCATAACACCTGCCATATACAGTATGCCGAAAACAGCTCTGATTTCTTGTGGTGTTGTTTCATTTGTATATCTTTTTGGTGTTAGTGTTTTCTATTATTGTACTGACCATCTCTTCAGAAAAGATAACATCCATTCCTAAAAATGTGTTTCAGCATATTTTGCTGAGCGATTGACTCAAAATGTTTCTATTTTGAGTTGATGGTCATTGATTTCGTTGAATATCCCATAACATATCTCTGCTTTTACTAATATAGGTAAGTCTTCCATCATTACGTAGTACAATATTTCCATCTAATTCTGCTTGCTAGTGACATATTTTCAAAATCATGAAAATCATCAGTTTGAAGTGGCTCATTATGTGATTGTTCCAAGTTTACATATTGGCCACCTACTTTAACTATCCCACTTTCCTGGCTGTCTTCTTCATCATTTGCCAAACTATTGTCTTTGTCACTTTCTTCAAATAATTGTCTTATAAATGGTCTTTCAGCTACTTTGTAATAATTCAAAATTATCATAATCATTCAAATAAAACAAATGCAAGAAAACGATCGCTCCCAACATCTATTGGCGAGAATACGAAGCTCAAACGTAGATGACGTCACTCGGCCTACGAACGACTGAATAAAACAATTTTTACAGACAAGTAAACCAATATCCTACATCTACCAGATCTAGGCCAAACAAAAAATTATTCACAACTTAACAGGCAATGCTATATTAAAAAACTCAAAATATAATTCAACCGTAAACGAAAGATATCCAATATTGAAACCCATAATAAATCAGTTTCTGTTCACAAAGAAACCTCGACATAGCTTCGGCTTATCGGAAATACAAATCAACGAGAACACTAGGCGAAATTTGAGAAGTACCGTCCGATTCCCAAGTAAATTTCCTAGAGAAATGCTTACCTCGAATACCCTAGAAAATTCGGAACAATTTGTTTTGATCGTTTGAAAGTGGGCAATGTCGACCATAATTACAATATAATCCATTATCAGACGTGACGTCACTCCAAAAACCATGCCCGCCCGCTCATCACTGATTGGTTAGCGATCAAAATATTGTAAAAGCTAGTTCAAATACTTATATCTCACTGACCAACATATAAATGCAATTTAAATAAATATTAAAAAAAATATATATAAAAGAATTTAAAACTGATAGGAATTAAAGTATTCAAAATTATCATTAGGCAGAAATAATGTTTAAGTCCAAATTCAGCATTTTTCATTTATCATTATAAACATTACCTTTCATTAACTAAATCAGTGAAAGTGCAGTGAAAAGTGAAATTGTCAAGGCAGTGTCGTTCGGATCCTAACCCAAGAGCATGCTGGTTTTAATATATACTCATTGTTAGAAGTGTGGAAGCATCCAGACGTATAAAACAATCCGGAAAATATTCAGCAGAAAAGCGAGTTATTTTGGAACCAGACGAAATGAAATCTATAAAAATAACCAAACTGATCTATTACAAGGGAAGATTGAAGATCTCTAACCAATATTACCCGAAACCTGATTCAATAATCCTACCAATTGGTGATACCAATCCAATACTATCTTTTACCATAAGCCTAGCTTAAGCAATTTAACCAGTTCCTACTATGAACTTGAACTATATATATATATATATATATATATATATATATATATATATATATATATACACACACACACAGATATAATCTTGTTGACCAATAAACTGAATAAGACAGTGCAAAGATAAATATAAACTTAGTAATCAATAAACTCAATAAGACAATTGAAATACTCTAATATCTATAAAATTCTAAATCTTTAAATTAACTCTTGAAATAATAAATAATGTTTATAAAATCACAGGAACAAGTTATTTTATTGACTAAATAAACTGATCAATTATTCAAGGATATTCAAATTAGTAATATTGGGCATTTAAAAAAAAATACATATATAATATTAATTACTTTTATTAATTGGTTATTACTTTCTTACGATGAGTAAGAGAGCTCTTAATCTCGGGGAAAAGGTTTTCGCCGGCACTTCCCAGTTACCTCACAAACAATTATTACAATATTTACACATTATATACACATATCTATAACTACTCTTAATCCTAATTGACGTGACATGAAATTTATATTATAAGAAATTATATACTCTATATTGTTCAAGTCTAGTTTTGGTCTCTTTTGTTTAAAATAAAAGTTCACTTCAGTTCAATTAATATTAGTAATAGTCTTCATTTCATTTACATGAAATTATTAAAAGAAATGTCAAATCAGTTAGACGTTCACCTCCATTCACAAAATATTAACAATAGTCTCTCCCTACTTTTAATGAAAATTATACAAGAAATATCCAGTCAATTATGATGTCCTTATATAGGATCAATAGATAAATTAATTATTTGAATATTATTAAGAGTTCAATAGATGATTGACTTCAAGAAAAATGTTCACAAACTAGGCTATACAAAACGGATTGGTCTCACCAATTTGCAGGTTTCTATAATTGGCCCTTCTTGGGTCTTCCATAATAATCGTGCTTCTAAACAATCAGTGTTCGGTTATTCTAATCATATCTGGCCCCATCTAAGTCACATTCTGGATAAGTCTGGTAGTGAAAGTACGCACGTATGCTCCTTTGAAAATCTGAACTAACAATGCCCGATTCCCAAAATGCGATGTTTAGACCCCTCTACGATTTTGCCGTGCCTTTTATATAACTGCACTTAATAATTTCTTAACTGCACTCAATGAATTATGCTAATATTAGTTATTTATTAACATTAATATAAAACAATTCTTAAATCCTAGTACATATAATCTAATTATTTTATAACAATTTGAGCTCCTTATTATCTAACGAAAACGGTGATATTACTTCTTTTACCATAATTTAATTATTTAAATACTTATTCAATTGCATATTTAATACAGAACGAATGACATTTCAAATTAGATACAAGAATGCATTGAGATGATGTCAGTGGGCGTGACTTAGCGCTGACGTCACATTGTCCAACTAATTTACAGTATTCGTTTTTATGTACCACATCGATAGCTTTGCGAAACTGATATGAATTGTATGAATGTTTATGTATAAGGTTGGATGAGTTTTCTGAAAGGAAATTTAATGAGGAATCTACCGGTGTTGGTTGAATTTTGATATGTTGTCTTGTTAATTAATAATCTCGCATTTGAGGAGGTCATGCTCGGTTAATCTAGGCTTTTATGAATGACTTTGAAATTAAGCCTGCTTTAAACGATTTATAACTTTAGTTATCCTTTGAATTTTGATTTGGGGTTTGAAAATAAAATTATGGGAGATAATTTGGAATATTTTGAATTCTATTTCAAGGCTGGTAATCGTAGAATATCGCTATATTCTTCCAAAACGTTTGTTTAATTTAGGCCGTATGACGTCATCAGTCAAACCAAAGTTACACTTTCCTCCGCTTGGCACCGCTATCCGTCTGCTGCACTTTTGAATGAAAGACATTCTTCAAATTTCATTAATTTGAAATATTTGGCTATTGGCGAGTTGTCACACAATATTTAGTGAATCATAACGTTCATCCGAAAGATGAACTTCACCTGTCCTCATTCCATTTTCATCATTTAAATAACCTAAGACATTTAGTTGAATTTCTTAATCAACAAATTGATTTTTCAATATTTATAAACTGTGAACATTATAATTAAGAATCATATCATATGATTATTTTAGTGACCGTGGAAAGTGCCGGCACGCTTAATCCCCTCCCCGAGATAAGACAATTATTAACCTATGTATATACAATCAAAGACTATTAACTCATCATTGAATGTTATCTATTGTATTCATATTATATTTAGTAAATAAAATAAAAAATGCTGTTATTTGATTTAACAATGATTAAAAGTATTTAATTCAATATTTCTGATAAAAAATATAATATAAATATAATCTCAGCTTGTTTACAAGTAGTGCTATTATTTACAAGTAGTGTAATTTTCGAAACCTTAGATTTGTAAGAGTGTAATTTTGGCGCACCAACGTACGGCACTTTCCAAAAAAAAATAAAATAATAAAATAAAATAAAACTTTTTATATTTGATTTAAAAAAAAAAATCTAATAGGAAATAGCTAACGTAACTGATAATTATTAATAACCATCTATCAGTTAACTGAAGTTTGACAATTCATTATGGAAGAACAACGTTACAACCTAAGCACAAACCCCAAACTGACGCAGAAAACATGAGATACTAAAGCAGTAACCCAATGACAAATCCCTCGACAGCAAGACACGGTCGTGGATGAAACCGAGACACGGGAAAGGACGCAAGTTCCTATAATCATAACTACAAGCGGACTAGAAGACGTGATCGTGGAGACTCGTTTAGAGCTGGGACAAGAGTCAGGGACCCCGGTCGAGCAGCAAGATATCTGACCCGAACCTCTAACAGACTCAATCGCCACATGATGACCCTGACATACTGACCGAACAACTTTTCGTCAATATTGTTGACAAAACATCTCCGGGAACAGAACACTCCTAAGGCAACACTGATATCACCACCCCGCAAAATAAATCAACGGACGACTTATTACAACAAATAATGCAACTTATCACGACCATAAAAACTAAAGTCACCACATCCAATACAAATTTAGAAATCTAAGAACAGAAATCACCACATCTAATACAAACTTAGAAAACTTAAGAACCGAAGTCACCACATCTAAACAGACCAAAGAAAACAAAATCACCACCTCCAACAACCAACTCCATCAATCCATTGAACAATTGAAAAACGATTTCCAACAATACAAAGAACAAGTAAAGACTGAGGTCTCAGACTTAGTAAATACAACTCTTAAACAATTTCAAGACAATATAGATGAAAACCTCAACGAATTCGGAAAACGCCAAATTGACTTTCAAAAAGAAGCGTGAAACCAATTTGAACAACAAAAAGTCAATTTCAAACAAGAGATACAAACGTTAGAAATCAATCAATGCCAAAAAATTACCATCACGGAAAACAACGTTAGTGCCTTGATTTACAAAGAAAATCAAGTAACCAAGACTATCTTATATGAGGAACAAGGAAAAATGAATGAGAAAATAAACAACTTAAGTCGTAACTTAGAAACCCAACACCAACGACTTAACCAAATCGAGACTAAGTGTAACACTAACCCGCAAATAAACACGACAGCACCACAGATCCACATTACCTGTCCCGGTAGCAACTATCCTGGCAATGGCCAAATACTACCAAAATTCAACGGAAGGATCCTAAGTGCGAGTACTTAGCAAAATTAAAACGATACTACCTCAGGAACCTAACCAGAAGAACCAATACCACAGGAGAAGATGGCGCCGAGAGATATTACACGAAGTTATCGATAACAGCTTTGAATCCCATGCATCTCGCTGGTGGGAGACGATCAAGACTGGTATCCACGACTGGACCATCTTGGAGCAAAAGTTCCTTGAAAAATATTGAAGCAAAAAGGTACAAAAGGACATCAAAAGAAAGATGGAAAATGAAAAATACCGTCTAGATGGAAGGCTGACGCGGAATGAGTATTTCATAGAACGTGTGATCACACTCAGATCAATACAACCAAGACCCTCTGACGATGAGATTGTCGTAATACTTGTGGAACACTGGGATCCATTAGTACAAGATGCCTTCAGAGTACAGAATGTAACCACAATAGAAGAGTTGGAAGCATTACTATAGCGAGAAGACCTGCAACAACACCAGAGATCACGCAAGAACGACCAATCCATCACTCCACACAACAACCCACAGCGAGAAAGAATTGATTTCCAGAGACCACCATCCATTTCACCTAGGCAACACAAAGTAACCTTTCCAGACAACGAAAGGATAAACCATCGAACATACCAGCCGTCATTTGAGCGCAGGGACTATCACTCTTGACCTAACTTAGGGAGAAGTAAACCTCCGTACAACCAACAAAACCACTCCTACCAAAGAACCCCGTATGAAGGAAGACCATCAAACCTAGACCACCAAAGGAAAAAAACCACACCCCACAGCAGAACAGAAGCAGGTGTGTCATACTGTAGCTGTAGAAATGCACAAGGGAGGCGGAAAGACGAATAACATAAGTACTCCCTCACCTAATAGCAAAATCCAACAAGAACATTTGAATCAGTAAGCACTGAGAACTTAGTCCCAGGTCCTAATTGTATATACCGGAACGGAAAGGGAATGTCAAAACACCAATTGCCAAAATCTGATTTGTCAGTGCAAAGTAACGAAATCGGAAATCATGGACCAAAACTACTCAATAAAAATAACGGCAACACAAATAATGAAAACGGACATTACATCAGCAACATTTATTGTGATCGTGAATTTTTACTACGCAAGGAAGATGTCACCATTCCCACGCAATCTATAAAAAGGAAATGCCCCGAAATACACCTGAAAATGGACAGTCTGATAGTACCCACTTTGATCGACAGCGGATCAAACATTACATGTATGTCTGAAGAATGGTTCAACAATAACAAACAACGGTTAGGAAGATATGAAGAGTTACCAGTCACCAATATGTTCATTAAAACTGGCCTTGGAAATAAATCACGAAGAGTCAAGAGAATTTCATTTATTTTATTCATCCTTTTTTTTGACAAATATTACATTTGTATAAGGTAGGTCCCATAATTTAAAAATAGTAGAATGTACACATAAATACAAAATCCATAATACATGTGTCAAAATCCGTAATACATTTTTTTTTTTTCCATTAAAAAATATAAAATACAACCATACACAATTCAACAAAATATAAAATATGATCAAGACCACAAACAACATTACAAAGTCCCAAACAATAGTCAATCATTAAAATAAAATAACACACATAAATATAAAAGATAGAAACATGGAGGCTCCACACACCCCTGTCAGTGCCCCACAAACTCCTCCACAGAGTAACAAGATCCAGACAACAGCAGTCGTCTCAGTCTGCCTTTAAAACATGAATAATCATTTATCTCTAGCAAGTCTGGAAGAAGGTTATTCATAAATAGCGCCCCAGCCTGCGAAGGTAACTTACTAAATAAATTTAGCCTGTGTTGTTTACCCCAATATTTGCAAGCCATTCTAGTATGGTAATCATGCAAATCCCTATTTTGAACGTGCTTACACTTGAATTTAAAATAAAGGATTGTTTCAAATATATAAATGGAAGGTAGGGTGAAGATCTTAAACAATTTAAATGTTTCTTTGCATGATTGAAATTTAGAAAGTCCTCCAATTATCCTAATGGCTTTTTTTTGGAGAACAAATACTCTAGTCACATTCTGGAGTGAGGAATCTCCCCACAAAACGATTCCATATTTTTGAGGGACACCACTTGACAACTCTACTTTGTCAGATAATTAACCCGTAACAGTAACCTGTTGAGTTTTATTATTTAAATATGATTTTAACCATGACAATGGTTGTCCTCGAACACCTATTTTATCGCATTTATCAAGCAATGATACAAAGTCCACACAATCAAAAGCTTTAGAGAGATCCAAAAACACATTCAAAACATTACGCTTACCATCCAGACTTTCAACAATATATTCTATTAACTGGACTATAGTAGATTTTCCTTTTTGAAAACCAAATTGGCCTTCATACAGGATATTACACCTTTGCAGATGGTTTAACAACTTCTCCAGAAACAATTTCTCGAAAACTTTACTAAACACAGGCATAACAGATATAGGCCTGTAATTATTTATATCCTTTACATTACCTTTTTTAAGCAGAGGTGTTACCTTAGCTAACTTCAATCTAGATGGAAACATTCCAGTGGAGAAAGATGAATTTATCAAAACCGAGAGAGGCTCAGAAAGTTCTTCGACACACTGTTTAATGAGCCATGTACTAAGCCCATCAATATCCGTGGTTTTTTTATTCTTCAATGACCTAACCACTCTCGGGACACGTCACCAACACTCCACTATCGGGACACGTCACCAACACAGGCTAAAGAAACATCGAACTTTCATTTTTTCTAACATCATCTACAGATAAATTGAAACCCTCAATCAAATTTTTACTAAATAATTAATTAAAACACTGAGCAATACTAAAAGGATCAGAGTAGTCTGTGCCCTCAATAGAAAGGGTAATATCTTTGTTAATTTTTTTAGTTTGCTTCCGCTGTTCGTTAATAACCTTCCAAATAGTTTTACTTAAATTTTCTGAATTAATAATTTGTCTACTGACTTCGTAAGATTTTGCAGCAGAAATCACACGTTTATAAATTTTTTTGTATGTTTTATAGTATTCTTTAATTTCTAAATTTTTTGCCACTTTACAATTTTCATAAAGACTTTTCAATCTATTTCTTGAGATAAGGATGCCTTTAGTAATCCAGTTAAGACGCTTATTCTTATTACGGATCTTTATATTTTTTATAGGACAAGATAATATATGTTAAAAAAGAAGACAAATGAGTCAAAAAAATAATTAAATTTGTCATCAGTATTCTTCAGATGGTTGAGATTATTAGAATTATCAGAATAATTATGATAAACGCCGAAGCTAGTGAGACTGTAATTAACCTACAATGTGTTCTTATACCTAATTTAATCAGGCCTATCATTATTGGGATGGATAAGATGCAGAATTATAAGATGGTTATAGACTTCAAAGACTTGTGTAACTTCCATTTCTTCCCTTTCAAGAGTTGACATAAGTCTTGCAATTATATTCTCCTCTAATTCGCACATTTTCACAGTAATTCAATAAAAAGAAATATATATATATACAACAAAACACAAAGAAGTATGTGTTTTTAGGTTTATATTACTTAAAAATATTAAAATTTTAATTATTGTATAAGTAACAATACAACTAAAAAACTACAAAATGATCTAAGTTTCTAATTTATATATTTATATAGAAATAAAAATGCAAAACAGAGTTTGTATAAATTTACAAATACTGTTTTTATATATCACTAATAGTGCTCTCACGTAACTAAACTCCGGTTTCCGCGTTACACTGTAAGGCACTCACGGAGGTTACCTCCAGCCAGTAACAATAGCTGAATTCACACTGAAACTAAGATAGACTTTGTTATAAACAATATAACACCCTTTTCCTAGAATGAGGTTTGTAACATAGGGCAAGTGGTAAGACAGCCAACTGTAGACAAGTAATAATTTTAATGAAGAGAAAAGAAAAAAAAAAAAAGGAAAAAAAACCCAAGAGGTAGTTCGTGATACACTCGATAGAAAGTTAAAAATAAAATTCGTAACATGAGATTGATTATTGTGAATGTAAAGCTAACTCTACATCTGAAAAACATTCAGTAATGCAATAAGAGTAATCAACTTTTTTTTCTTTTTTTTTTAAAAACCCCTTTTATAATCTTAAGCAGTTATTAAATTTCATCTATTTTTCAGCCTTTAATTACTTTGTTCTCCAGTTTGTTACCCATGTAAAACTTCTCTAATGTAGTTTTGATTTATTTTTTCCTTTAAATACTTTGTTTTCCAAGTTTTTTACTTGTATAAAACTACTCATAAGTAGTTTTTTGTTTGTTTTTTGCAAGACAGTTTGTACTGCTATATACAAAATAGTATGGTTATATATGAAATAAATAAATTTGATATTGTATTAGGTTTTATTGGTGTTTAAACTTTATTAATTCTCTGTAAATTTCTAAACTCTGTTTCACAGTTTATAAAAATAAACAAAAGTTTTTGTTTTCTGCTTTTCTCCCCAGGTGTTAATGAGTCAACACTATGAAAAACATCCTATTGTCATCCTAAAGGATGTGAAGTTTCAAGAACTTAAGTCCATGATGGACTACATGTACCGAGGAGAAGTGAATATATCCCAGGACCAATTGGGGACTTTCTTGAAAGCAGCAGAGTCATTACAAATCAAAGGTCTTTCAGACAATGGAGACAATGGGGATGCAAGAGATGTTGGGTCGACAGTTCCAAAAAAAGAACCCCCTCCTAGAAAAGTACCTCCTGCTGCTCCTCCACCTACACCGCAAAGAAACAAACAAAACTTATCTCATTCTAATGTAAATATGGAACAAAGAAGGCCAGCCCAAAATGTCCCACCTCGTGTATTAGATGTAGGTGTCATGAGTCCAAGTCATGGTTCAAGAGAAGATAGTATGTCACCTTCGTTAAGGAAACGTAGGAGAGTACGTAGGAATTCTCAGGGTAGTGATATCGGCAGTGATACAGTTTTAGATACTACCAGCAATTCTTGTGATCTTCCGAGTCAAGCTCAATCTACCCCTATTTCAGCCGGTATTGTTCCTAGCATTCCTGTCACTATGATGCCTTTAGTGACCTCTATTTCTGCCCAAATTACTAAAACTCCCATAGTTAATGAACAAAATTTACAGACTGAAACATTACATAGGTTAGAAACTTCAATCAATTCAACTCCTCAATTGGATTCTGGTTTACTTAATGCAAAAATAGAACCGCCTAGTGAAGAATTGTTGCAGCCTAAGACTGAATACCTGGAAGACCTAAATAATGATGACAGTGTTGAGGACTTGACTTTGGATGACGATGATGATATGGATGCTAGTCAAATGGGAGATATGTCGAGACCTGGCCCTTCTCATGGTGGAGATGGCTCCAATCAAGGTAATTATTTTCTTCTCTATATGTTGTAGTTTTGTAAAGGCATTATTTTGTAGAATTAATTACACTAGAACCCATTGTAATTTGTAAAGATGATTTCTGCTTGCCTGAAATTTTGAATAATCCATAAGTAATCCCAAATTTAAAGTATTGCACAGTCGAAAAAAATGCAGTATATTCACTTTTGATATGTTTTTAAATAGTTGAAAATTATATTTTGTTCAAAATGCTATGAATTTAAATCTTCAGAAATAATTGGTAACATTTAACCATCATGCTTGGAAATATCTTGGAATTTACTGTTTCATCTCTAATCTAATGTGATTTGCAGTTTCAAGATTAACCCTTTGAGCGCCACCAGCTGATTTAATCGGCTTTAAAAAATGTTGGAATACCACCAAGGACCGATTTGGTCGGCTCGCAAAAGTACCCAAATACCGCCACAGGCCGATATCGTCTGCATCGTTAGTTCGTTTGAATAGTGCCACGGTACGATATAATTGACTCTGAAATATTTTTATTTCGTCAATTTTTTGCACTTAATTTTTTTAAATATTAATCAATGTAAGTATAGGGAACTCTTACTTTTTCATTTATTACAATATATTTAAATTTGACAGATGTTTTTGCCATATTAACAATACTAAACTAAACAATCATATCTTTGCTGATTTTAAAGATAGAGCAATAATTTTGGTCTCTTTTTTTTCACAATTATTTGTACTACTATTATGTATATTAGATCTTTCATTTACTTTGTCTCTAGTAGTGTTTATAACTGAAATATTTCAAAAAAAATTGTTTTATGAAAAATTTTAATTTTATTTAACAACTATTAGAATTTTTTTTCTGCATATGAGTTTTATATTTTATTTATATATAATTAATACAAAATAGGTCCTGAAAATGTCATTAAAAAAAATATATTAACATTTGACAGTTTACATCTTTTCAACTCCAACAACCATTTTTATTTTATTTATTTATTTTATTTTTTTATATTTTTTATAAACAGAAATGTCGGTAGTAATATGTATATTTGTATATTAAAATGAAGGAGGTCAAAAACCATTTACATCAGAGGTGTCATTTTGACTGTCTCCCACAGCACATAAAAAGGGAATTTCTAATAAAATAGTATAAATAAGTTTAAAGTTTTGTTTCATAGTTAAGTAGCCTGGGTAATAAAATATATCTCTAAAAATAGTGACTGATCTCTACAAAAATTTTGGGAACTACTAGGGTTAGTTGACATTTATTGTTTTGTGGTTTTGGTTTTCTTTTATTAAAACTTTATTAAGGTTTAAGTTTATCTTAAAAAAAAAAAATAATAATAAAGCACCATGACATAAGAAAATAAAATGATTTTAATACACATATACATAATATTACTACCGAAATTGCTGTCTATAATAAAAATATTGTTGTTACAGTTGGAAAAAAAAAAATTGTAAATCTGTCAAATGTTAATATTTTGTAATGAAATTTTCAGGACCTGCATTATTTTATAAAAATAAAATATAAAACTCATATGCCAAAAAAAAAATTTCTAATAGTTAAGTTTCTAGTTAAATTTTTTCATAAATTTATTTTGTGTTTCAGTTATAAACACCACTAGAAACAAAGTAAATGAAAGATCTAATATAGATAATTAATTGTAAAAAAAAAGAGACCAAAATTATTACTCTATCTTTAAAATTAGCAAAGATATGATTGTTAAGTATAGTATTGAAAAGGCTTTTTTTATTTAAATATTTCTTTATTAGTGTATGTTGCACTAATATATACTTTTAATTTTTAAATAAATGTATTTTTACATATGTAAAACATGATTTAAACCCTAAAAACATAGAAAAATGTTCTTTTTTAAAAATAAGTTTACATGCCTTGAAAATTTAAAAAACTCATTAAATAGCACTTACTTTAAAGAAAAATGGAAATACTATAAGTCTATAACACTTTAATTTTAAAACATGCATATATTTACAATAATTGTGTAATAACTTACTCATTTTGTAAGAAGCGATGGTAGCACTATTTTTACTGATGTCAGAAACAACTGTGGTAATTCACACTTCACTGTCACAGTTTTACACTTTCACTTTTTGAGTACTAAAAAACTAATCTTATCACCTAATAATGTTTTCTTATGTATAATAAATATAAATAATATTGTTATTCAAAATAAACAAAAAAAGTATCCATTATACAAAAACAAACATAAGTAGAAAAAAGACGATAACAAAATTCTAGCCTAGCTAACACTCCTAAATTACACTTCTTGATTTTAGGAAAATGTTCATAAATTTTGCTTCTAGTATAGAATATCGTAATAATAAATTTGTTATTTTGAATACTTAAAAATGTTTATAGAATAAAGCTCCTCTGTTGTTATTTTAAATACGATTATTTTATGAAAAGAGGTTAGGATTAATCACCAATACAGTACATACCTTATAATAATATACGTCCTCTTAAGCCAACACTAAATCACTTCAGAACTTTGATTAAATTACAAAAATTATACACTGCAACAATTATTAGTATCATAAATAAATATAATTACAAACATAAACACAAAACTAATTGAAAAACATCGAAAACAGTAAATTCTTCACTAAACTCCCGGATGGAACGTCAACAAAAACATGTGACACTACGAAGTTTCAAAGGCTTCCAACAGGAAGCAGCACATACTTGAGGCTAAATAACATCGTTTCTGTTCAGTTGGGACTATAATCGACTTACGCAGCCAAATGAGAAGTTTTTCTGAAGTCGTGGACTAAAGTCGATTTACGCAGTGAACGGTAAAAATGTCAAATCGACTATAGTCGATTTACACAGCGTAAAGGTTAAATTAGTTTCTTTTTACTAACCAACAAAAAGTTTTCAACTGTACAGAAAGTTTCTAGGGCTGTTATGTAATAAATACACTGAAAATATTAAAATTCACTAATAAAAATAATCTTGAAACACTAATACACATATTATAACTTGTTTCAACAAATTATAATAAATATATCACTAAATAACAAAATAACTTTACATAATTGAAAAACACTGAGCAACCCACACTAACATACATACAAGATGCCAATAAACATGCAAGTAAGTTAGACCGAAAAGGAAGGACAACTTATAATATACACAGCTAAATAAATATTACTCGTATGAACTAAACTAGACCTTTATAACAAAGTTATCTTTATATATACCAAGATAAGTTGTAGTTCTAAATTTCTTCTTTGCATTAGTAGAAAGATTCGGCAGGAATATATAAAAATAAAGTTCGAAATCTTCAAAATTATTTGGACATTCTCTAGAGCAAACCGGAGTATTTTTTGGAGGACCTCGTAGAATGTATACTTACGTACAAGAATAAAACTTACGATAATTTCAAATACGTAGTTCGAAAGAGAAAGACAAATAGTATAAGAAAATATGTTAAACTATGTTTTGATAAAATAATATTTACTAAGTTCAAAGTTGAATTTTTTTTAAATTTGATTTTTAGCGTGTAAACATGAAAACATGTTAAAATTATTATTTATGTTTAATGTTTACATACTAAAAACTATAAAAGTATGTTATAGTTTCCACCCCTCTCTTTTCTACTATGTACTATAATATACTATAATATTTAAATTAAAGTATCAAATGATAAGTTTTGGTTGTTCCCAACACTAAAGTAAACTGCAGATTCAAATCTACTACTTACAGGATACATGATTTGTAACAAATGAGCATTTGTTTGATTCCAGGTTTCGCACCATGGCATTTATCTGGCAATCAATCTGGCACTGGTGATGAAGTTTTTATGGCAGCACAAGATGCAGTTGGAGCACACAGGGATTCACAAGGTATGCAAGAGTATTTAAGCCAGACATGTATGATTTTATCAAAGTAATGAGTATTTAACACATTAGCTGCCATATCGGTCCAAGCGGACCGAAACTTTGGTGAATGTACATGCAGCGTTTCGGCACGATCGGACCGATAGTCACTGACTTAATGTTTTGTCTTGTGGCTCACAGTTTGATAGTGCAGCAACCTATCGGCCAATTTGGTATTCTCTGGATTTGGTAAAGAGGTGTGTTAGATGTAGTACATTGTATGCTTTAACCGTTACCATGGTTACTCAAATAATAATAAAGTTGGTGGATAATTTCACTTTTTTGTTGTCACGATCGGACCGATTAAAAATTTTACAAAAACATTTTGGTTTAGTAATGAATAATTCACACAGAATACAGTTGTAAAATGAAAATATGTATTTATAAAATAAGTATTAGACAAAAATAAAATAGTGAGCGTTGCCAACATAAAGAAATGAAATAGCCCGTTTAGGTTTTTTTTTTTTTACACGAAAATTGCCTCAGTCCGACCAGATCTGAACGTTATACTACGATTAAAATTAAAGCCCAAAAAATGTATTTCGGTCCGATCGGTCTCGGACCGATTTACATATGCATAAATGGAAATAAAACTAGTAAATATATTATTTTACATAGGTAGATACAAAAATAATAATGGAAAAATAATTTGGTAATTGTGGCACTCCAGGGAAGAGTATCGTATTAGGCCTCGGCAGATAACGTGTTAACCAACATTTTAAAAAACTATTTAATGTATTATTAAATTCAGTTTTAACTAGTTCTTCTAATTATTATATTTTGTAATTTCATAAAAACCATTAAAATATATTCTAAATCTTTAATTTAAATTTGAATCTCTGAAAGTATTGCAAAACTAAGCTATATACTATTAAACATTCACTTTAATTGTGTCATAATCAAAATTTAAAACATTACTAAAATATTATTGCTATGGAGTATTGATGAACTTATTACAAAGTATTATTTTGAGAAATATTTACACCAAATTTAAAAATAAATAAATAATTCAATATTAACTACTATTGTACAAAACAAATTTCCTAGTTCTTATTTATTTTAAAGAGTAATAATGTTGTAGCTTTTTATCTTTTAAACTTTATAAATATATATATATATATAAAATTTCTAGTTTTAAAAATTGTGTAATACTTTGTAAAGCGTTCAACCCCTCTCCTTGCACTTAGTTATAACAAAATCGTATATTTTGAATACAGATTTTAAACAACAACCAAAAGCAATTTATTAACCTTTAGTCTGATTAATATTATTCAACGAAATTTACTACAGTAATTTTATACTTATATACTTATTTTATACATTATATATTAGGAAAGTTCTATGTGGGCCCACCCAGCCTTCATTAGTTGCTTATGGATTAGAACTTCTTTTGTAATCTGTCGCATGTTCTAGAATAACTTGATCTATCTGTCCATACATTTTGGTTCAGAGTTTTTTTTCTTAGTTAAAGTGCTGTTACATCAGAATGAGAAGAAGTAAGTTGTACAATTTTCTAATTATAAAAAGTTCCGTAAAATGAATTTGGTAAGAAAAACATTATGGGCAAGTCGAGAACAGTGGTATGGTAAATTGAAGAGGAAAGAAGAGGATTAAAAAAAATAATTTTTAATGTTTTGAATGTGAGTATATTTTTGTCTTACATTTTGGATTAATTGTTACGTAGAGACAAATTTCTAGATTTGAGGAAAAGATTTTCTCTGGTAATCTAGTGAACATTTGCTTATACAGTAAAGAACAGTTGATTGGTTTTTCAGGACTTTTTGAAACTAATGAAATTTGTTATATTTTAAAAAAATTATGTAAATTTTGGACATTTTATGGTTTTTTATATATTAGAATTTTGGCCTTTAAAAAGTAATTCTAATGATCCCTCTACTCACTCAGTTGGGAAAAAGTTGTTGAGGACTAAAATTTTAAAGTTATAAAAAGTTTGTCAAAATTTTATCAACTGTCTTTTTATATTTATCAAAGTTTTTAATGAATATGTTTAAAAAAAATTAATTTTTTTATTTAAGATTTATTTATCATAGTTTTTAATATATATTTTTTATTATTTAAGATTTATTAGTATGTGTTGTGAATTACGATCATTGGATTTTCTACTTTGTGTTGGATTATTTGGATTCTCCAATTTTTAAAATCTGGGGAAGTACTGTAGTAAGATTAGTTAATTTTAGTTTCATATCAATGTTCATAATTCCAAACACATTTTAAAGAATTTAGTTTAAGCAAAATAATTATTATAGAAAAATGTCCTTGAAATAATTAGTTTATAACAAAATTAAGGCCATTTCCCTTGTTTCAGTTATACGCAGGCATAGGGACGTTGACATTATATTTTTTACATTTCTTTCGGCGTACTTGCCCCAGTATTTTTAAGTGACGAAACTGTATTGTTTTTAAGTTTTAACTCCTACCCCCCTCCCGGAAATATTTCACTCCCTCACAGAAACTTCTTGGTTTCATTTTCCCAATGTAAGTACATTTATTTCTAACCCAGGAAGGTAAAAAGTCGTTAGTCGTTTACATAATGTCATAAAACTAACCTATTTGGAAAAAAACTGTGATTAAAACTATGCAAGTCTGGAAAAATCGTGTATAATGTATTTAAAACTGTTTTTATTGGTTTCTGGATATAAGAAGATATTGAAGATGTTTTGAAAAGAGAAGAGCTCCAGATTTCGTAAGTATTGGTAACTGGGTATTCCTGAATTTCCCTAATCCTAATCCTTTCAAAACTATATCTTAATAAGTTAATTAACTTTATTATTATTGGCTAAACTATTATAAAACAAATAGGCACTGTTTAGAAAATCTTATTATTAAAACCTCATATAAAATCTAAAGTTTTCACTTTTTTTTCTGTGTAGGATGAATGTTTTGTAGTTTAGATTAAGTTTTAAAATTTTACTGGAATTTATAATAAATTTATAAAACTAATTTTATAATCACCAATATGGTCAGTTTCTATTTGAAAAATGGAACAAGTGTTAAGAAAGCAACAATTAAGTGCAAGGTAATTTGAGACAGGTTTTTATTGTAATGTTTAAGAAAATCTTCTATATTTGCAGTTTTTAATTTGAGAAATTGGTACAATTTAAGCTGAGTAATTTTTCAATACCATTGTTTGTAAAAGTGTTATTAGTTTTTACCATTGAGGTGGGGGGGGGTGTTTGTTTGCATTATGGTGTTTGCCATTTTAATTTTTAACTTTTTGAAAGCTTGAGGAGGTTGTATTAGTAGTTTTTGATTTTTTCCTTTTTCACAAAATTATTTGTGTAATTTTAGGTTTTTATTTTCATAAGTACGGTAGGTAATTTTCAGTCTATATTTTTTTATATATTCAGAAATGATGAGCGAGTTTAATGTTGTTTGTTTGAAATAGTTTTATTAAAAATTTGTATAAAGTGTCTTGTTTAAAGCAAACAATCTAGAATAGTGTAATTTTTCAGATGTTGAAGTTTTACCATTTATTGGCGAGGAGGGGGTGGGTGGGTTGTAGTTTTTGTTTTATAAAAATTATCTGGGAATTATTAATGGAAGTCGTCCCATGCTTTTTAGAATTTAATATTTTAAAACATGTTTCAAACACTTTTTAGTTTAATTACTGAATAGTGATATGGGCAGGGTTATAAAAAGATAGAAGTTTGAATTTCAAAAAATTGTATACAAGATATCTGAAAAGTTGGCAACTGTAATTATATTTGACATGTCTGGAAATAACTAGCAAAGTGGTGGTGTCAAATTGCCTGAGGTAGGAACAACTACTGGTTACAGGTACAGTAAGTTGTTTTACCTATGTGAAAGCATATTGTGTGAAGAAATAAATTATGAAGACTGCTGGGAAATTGAGTGATTTAAATCAAATTGCCTGCAATGAAGAAATTAAGTCCTGCGAACAGGTAAGTTGACTGAAAGGACATAATGAGATGAACAAATTATTTTAAACTGATCGGATTCAAGGTAGGTGGAACAATGTTTAGTTTTAAGAAGGGGGGGGGAATATAATTTATGAACACATTATTGAATTAGGACAAAAAATATGAAAGTGTACATTTTTTATATTGGTGTCACTATAGAAGTTTTTTAAGCCCAACCCCTTGGGGGAGGAGGAAATGAACATTCTGAACATTAGATAAGTTGGCAAAATTCTTTATAATTATATTATAAACTTAGAAATAATATAAAATTATCCTAATTAATAAAATAAATAAATAAAGCTGGTACTATTGTTTCAATATTAGTATGTTTTGTTTTTCTTCTGAATTTTCTTATTACTAAATTAACATTGTTGAAATTAATTGAACACTCCCTTCTAGACTTTTTTTTGCTCCAACAACCGACATATTGCTGAAGTAGGGTTAACGAAAATAATTAGCTGGGAATATTTTTTGTGTTTTACAACACATTCGGTTGATAATTTACTTCAATCCAAATTGGATGAATAACAGTATAAATTTATCTGTACCTTGTCTGCACAGAGAGAGGAATAGAAAAAAAAGTATTAAAATACATTCTACTTTTCCAATTCGACCTGTATGTAGTCGAGATCATTGATTTCTTTCATTAATTGCAAAGTTAAAATTAAAAATAGAATCATTAATTTATTAGCGTTAAATCTAATTTACCGTGTTTTCTTCTTATCCCCCACAAATCTCCCATTTAGATGGAATTCATATTGGAGACAGTATGCTTCTTGTTTTTTGTTTATAACATTTTACTAATAAAATGTATGCAATTCGTGTTTTACTTTCTATTGAAATAATTAAATCTTCCTTTACAACATGTACTTACTGTATTACACCCTACACCGTCAAGGTTTCATGACATTCTAAAGAACATATTCGTTTTATCCGTATATATTTTATAGATTATACAATGAAATTCTTAAGGCGCATTGGCATTAAATACGCTGTAAAATATGAAGAAGAGTTTTCCAATTTTTTGAGTGCGAAATCATGACCTTTCGCCTTCAAAATAGCGTTATTTCTATCGGTGGTCACTTTTGCTTCCTCCAATTCATTCTGTCTGAAAAAGCCGATTTAAAATGATTTGTTTTATGGTATTTTGAGGTTATTTAAACACATTTCATTTGTTTTAAGTAAAATCTCGGAAATGTTTTTTTTTTTTATTTTGAGAAAATAGTTCTGTTTAAGACTGTCAAAACTACTTATCACCCCACACCTAGATAAAGAACTACAGGTCACATTATTACATTTACCTATAGTTCTTGTACTAGGTCTGGGTTACAGAGACCCAGTCATCATGAATCTTTATCATAGAGGTGTAGTAATATCAAACCTGTATTAGGGTATGAAGTGAGCATGAGCCCCAAGAGTGATTTCTATATGGTTATAGGATAGAATATGTAACAAATTTGTCGATTTCAAAGATTTTAAGAGAAAGAACCCACCAGCCTTGTTAAGAGTGATTGAAATTGAAAAACGCTATTTGGAAGACGAAATACCGAGATTACACTTAAATTGATCAGACAACTATCCTGCATATTTACCAAATAGATTTCACTGGTTAATATTACTATGCTGTATGATGAAACAATCACGAGACCTAGGTCTATCAGTTGTACCTCGACCTCTGGTTTTTCTATAAAAAAAAATATGAATATATATTTACCTTGTAATCAAAGGATCAGATCATATTGGTAAATATAGAGGGAATTATCCAATTAATTTAAGTGCAAAATTTTTGTAATTCCACTTTAAAGTAACGGGATTTTAGATAAAATAAAATTTAATGGACAAACCTAGTAATTATATCTCTCACAATTAATTCACTCATGGAGTGTTGAACTTCATTCTGTTTTATACTATGATAATACTACTACTCTTCTAAGATATATGATTCCGGAAGACTTGGTCTCTGAAACCCAGACCTAGTAAAAGAAGCAGGTTTTAATATTTAAGAACCAGAAATGAAAGTGTAGATTTTAATAAAAAAACTGATTGGTTTCACACATAAATTGTCAAGAAAAATTAAAAAAATGATCATTTCTAAGATAAATCAAACTACAATTAATTGTTTAGGCAAATTAAAAAACAATAAGTAAATTGCAAATATTATTAAAGTTAATACTGTTACTGTAATATTAGACTTGTTCCTAGGATATTCTTATTTGATTTAAATAAATAAAAGAGTAAGTACATTCATAAATATTCAATTTACAATAACTGCTCGAAATGGTAACCTTCATCATGGTTGCACAACCTAAATTAATGCATCGACTACGGAGTTAAAAAACTGAGTAAATTATTGCAGACAGCCAGGCCCATTTCACTTTCAACAAACATGCTGTATAAACAAGTTGTTTCATGTTGCCTCAGAGAAAGAATGCCAATAGTGAGAGGTTTGGTGATTAGGGAGACCAGCTTGTTGGTCCACCACACCAATCCATCTTTGCCCAAAAGCATGATTTAAGTCATCCAGACTATCTTATGATATAGAGCTGGAGCCCCCCCCCCCCGTCATACTGAAGACCACATTAGGTTTTTGGAATGCAGAGGGAGGTTATCAAACAATTCACGAAGTGTATCTTGTAGAGAAGGATTGTTCCTTTTCTTTTAAAATTCTTAATTGTGAGTTATCTTAGACCAGTTGGATTGATCGGCATGTCGCCAATCCCACTTTTTAATTGGGCGAAGAAACAGGTCTGACCAATGTGGAGGGGGTATTGTAAACATATCCTTATCAGTAATTTAACCCCCCCCAAACCTTGACCAAATTGTTTATGAATAAAGAAAACAATGGACAAAGCCTTTTCTTAAGTCCATATTTGTTTCAAAACCCCCATGTACCTCCTTTCTTACAGCATATATGTAAGTTACATGTCCAGTTGGACACGTGATTTGTAAAAAAATAAAAATTATTATTCTACAAACCCTTTTATTTATTATAACAAATAAATTTCCTTAAAATATTATAATGAATATTTCATACAGTTATATTCCTTAACTTGTATGGAGAACTTTCTTCTGTGCTGGTTGAAAAGGAACTCTGCTAAGCTAGATGTAATACAATTATGCTAATTTATTCTAACATAATAATTATTATTATTTATACAAACAACAGTTATTGTTTACATTACTCCTCCATCCCTAAAGAGAACTTTAAGGGTTGGTTGAGACATTTGTTGGGTGTCTCAGCAACCTTGAAGTTGAAGTTACATAGCAAAATCTATAGACTACATAACATTATTATAATTATTAAAATACTATAAATAATACTAAGGTTCATAGATTGAAAAATCAAGAGTTATTACATCTCTTGATATTTTTGAAATCTTATTTAAGGTAATTTAAAAAAATCTAATCTTTGCAAATTTACTGAAAATCTAGTTGTTGATCTAGAGTTAATTTAAAATCGGTGGCATCCAAAACTTAGGATGTCCCGTGTTAATATTGGTTAAATGCGGAAGTATGTTACAATTTCAATAGTCTATTCTATTATATTTACTTTCAATAGATATATACCATGTAGAGACATTTTACTAGTTTCTTTATCACTTTCAATTCTTTCAACACTTTCAAAATCTGTCTATTAGGAAATATTGTTCTAATTCTGGAATCCGGTCAATTATTTTGTCCTTAATTTCTAAATTTACATATTTGCATTAACTAACTGTAACTGAGTTTAACACTGAATTGTCATATTTAATGTTCTGACGAGCAATGTGTGTGAATGACCAGATATGAGCATTTCATTTCCTGCTAGTACACTTTTCCTTTAACCCTAATATTATTATATTAGACATGAACTTTATATACTAGAACATATCTTACAGTTGGAATCATGGTGATGTAATTTGATTCATACAATGTTGACACAGAATCAAATTTATGCAGTGTATATTCTACAGGGTCCACAATACGAAAATTATTAAAATAAATTATTTCATTAGAATCAATTTTACAATTTACTTCTAATAATTTTTCTAATTCCCTAATATTCTCAAACTTAGGCTCTACGGGTAGTCTATCTTTATAGTACAATTTTATTTTACTAATTTCTTGAAATAATTCCTGTGTGGATATTACACTGGGGTTTCTAATTTACTAAATGTTAGTGAATTTTCAATGTCTTGTACTAACTGTAACATAACATAATTATACAATATTTAATTGATATGCTTCGTACTTGTTCAATTTTAATTTGGTCACTAAGTTGTTTACTTACTTTTAACAATTTATTTTGTAATTCATCAAAATTACTCTCTATAATTTTAAATGTTTTATTAAATTCCTCAACAATATCTGTATTTATAGAATACTTGTGATTCAAAGTGATTTATATTTTTATTTTGGTTGCTTTTTAAATCTTTTAATATTTTTTCCATCATAGGAGCCTAAGTTTCCTGTTATAAGTTTTACAATTTTATTGATCCTAGACCATTGATAATCCTCTCTTAGTTTGCTTAAAACTAAGTATTTCCAATTTTTCTTTTAAAACTAATCTAATATGATTAATATACTTAAACTAATTATAATAGTTTTCAACATTTTTTTAATTTGGCTGGAAGGAATTGTATTGGTATCACTCCTATGTTTTTTGAGATATTCCTTATCTCAATTCCTTTCACTGCTATTATAATGTATGCTAGGTACCTGGAACACAAGGTAAAAGTATGGAATTAACATATGGACTAGGATTAGGAATTTTCTTCCTTGGTCCTTATATTTGGCAATGACCTGGTATTACCTGAAAGGGACAAGGATAACAGAAAGTTTTCAAACAATAGGTTTTAACAAAGGGGATGGGTTATTTACTTGTTAATTCACGTTAGAAGCATGGCATTTCAAAACAGATCTGTTAATTTCTAAAATTTCCAAACTATTTAATTTCCTACTTTTCTGTTCTATGTGTAAAATTGTGACATTATCAATGGGATCAAATGTATGGCCTGAATCTAGTAAATGATTTGCAAAATTGGAATCTTTTTACATGTTCCTTTAATCTAGTTTTGATAAATCTCCCAGTTTGACCAATATAATATAAATTCACAATCACAGTCATGGCAATTAATTTTGTAGACACCACTATTATCAAATAAGTCTCTTTTATCCTTATTATTGACTAAGAATTTACCAAGATTATTATTACAAAAGCTGGTTTTACATCATTTTTACTATTTATTATGATATTGATATTGATACTAATAGGCTATTATTCATATTGGTTCTTTGACGGAAAATAACCATTGTAAAGGTTTATGGTCAGTGTAAATAGTGAAATTTTTACCATATAAGTAGGGTCTGAAATATTTGGTTGCCCAGACTATTGCTAATCATTCTTTTTCTATTGCGGAATAGTTAATTTTGCTTTTATTTAAAGTTCTACTAGCATAAGCTATTGGTAAATCTGCGCCTTTGATTTCTTGAGGTAAGATAGCTCCTATTGCAATATTACTTGCATCTGTAGTTAAAAAATTCCAAGTCTGGGTACTGTAGTATTGGTTCATTGCACAATATCTTCTTACATTGTTTGAAACAATTAATATAATCTTGATTACTTATATCTATATTAGCATTATTTTTTAAAGATATTGTAAACAGTTGGGTTAATGTTACGAAATCTTTTATAAATTTTCTATAGTATTCTATTAATCCTAGAAATTCTTTATTTTGTTTAGTTGTTTTTGGAACTGGATAAATTTTTTATTGCTATAATTTTATTGGAGTTTGGTTTAATTCCTTCTGGAGTTATTACATGTCCTAAATATGCTAGTTCCATTCTCAAGAAATCAGTTCTATCTAATTGAATCTTGAAATTAGCTTTCATTAAACTATGATATACCGTACTTATTGTAATCGGTTGAGGTGTTCTTGAAGGCTGGTTGGGTACATTATTAAGTCATCTAAGTAAACTAAACAGATTTCATTTTGTAATCCCCTTAGTATATTGTCCATGACTCTTTAAAAGGTGGGTGAGCTATTTTTTAGTCCCATGGGCATTCCTAAGAATTTGTAATGTCCATGTTCCGCGGAGAACTGTTTTTTTCTATGCTACTTTCTTCCATCTCTACTTGGTGAAAACCTGTAATGAACCTTGACTGCTGTCATTAATTATTGCTCGAATTTAAGCAAACATTTATAATTGAATAATTGGTTTTGGCAAAAGCAGAACAAGTTTAGGTTATATTTAAATATTTATTTACGTTCTCACCCTATCTGTCTAAATATCTAAAATGCATTGGGTTACTTTATTTCATTTTATATGATTATTTTGTGTTTACAAAACTATTTTTTAACAACTGGTGTTTTACTACTTGTAGTCTGTAGTCCTAAATTAAAAGTAATACCAATTGCATCATTATATATATAATGAATGCTTTGTGAGGTTTAGTATGAACTGTCCTGTTTCATTATGTACAGATGTGTAAATTTTTATGATTTTTACTTTTATTAGGGACAAATTAATTTTTGTTTTTATTAACAAATTTTTAAATATGTTTTTACTCAAAAATGACTCAATCCTAATACTGATTAAGATAATTTGGAATGCATCTAATAAAAATGTCGTTCAAAAATTGAAACTGTAAACAACGAGCACGACATCTAGCGGCCGTCCCGCCTTCAAAAGTCCTGAATAATTCCAACTGTCATTACTGTCAAGCCAAAATATGAGTTTCAACCAGAAAAATAATTATAATTAAATCTATTGCCCGAAGTCAGTTCCCGATAAAAATCCAAACCTAATCAATTTAAATTGTCCAATCTATCCGAGAAAATTGTCACTAAAACATAACTCGATGATAAGCTAATATAATAATTTTTAACTACGAAAGTATAGTAGCCTACCTTATACAACTTCCAAGAATCCAATTTGATTAATTCATACATTACAGGAAAACAATTTAATTAAAAGGAACATTTTCAACGTGTTGAACATAGAATTTCTAATTAAAATTAAAAGATGTTATCGAAAAATACTCTAGAACACACCTAAATATATTATAAATCAATATAAAATGTCAATGTTAGATAAAAAAAAAGAAGAAAATATACTTTGAATAATTCAGAAAAATTACAAGCCCATGAAGGACGATCAGTTATGTTATTGTACAACAAATATTAAATTAAACCAAAATAAACCTCTGCACAAATGTATTGATATTAGTAAGATATAAAATAAATTTGAGAAGTTATTTGATAATTTATTGAATGTAAATTAATATATGTGTCCCTAAATAAAATCTTTTTACTGATAATTAACTCCCAACAGTCCCAACTACCTCAAAAATAAGAAATTTACTTACTGTATTTATATTTTATTAGCCCAAAATACAACATACAAATATTTAAAAAAACAAAAGTGGATGTGATACAAAAGGCTGCAATGTTTCTAAGGCAAGCATAGCAAAGCAAAGCTAACTCGGCTAACTGACTGAATACTGTACTCGACTCGTACTGAATAGAGTCTTAGCGTGTCGTTTTATGTTTGTGCGCTTACTGTCTTCTAACAATAGGTAAATATAACAAGAAATGTCTGGGAAGGTAATTAATTATTTATATTCAATATAAAAACGGTTAATTTGGAGAGAAATTGTCCGATCGTCGATTGTAAATTGTAATTTTTCAGTGAAAAAGTGACCTGCAGTGAAAACATTTATTCTTAAAAAGTAAAGGGTAATTGTTTACAAAGAAAGTTATTGCTTTTTTTTGAGATTTATTTTCAACATGCTCTACATACAGTACCTTATTTCTTAATAACAAAATAAGTTTTCAATGCGGAGTTAACCTTTTCACAGAATTTTTTTTTTTCAACTTAATTAGGAAGGTCCATTAAGTGAATTACGCGTTAAAATAGGTATGAGGTATGTATGTGAGTTTTTACCTTACAAGTTTAAGTAAGGTGGCTTTATATATGTCCACATTACCTGACCTATGTGTAAATTTGTAAGAAAAAAGAATTTTTCCCACATGGTCACTCATCCAAATACTAACCATACTAGATCTTGCTTGACTTTGGTGATTTATAAATGCATTGAATTCTGTAGTTTTGAAATTGTGATTTTTTGGTGAAAAAATTAGCTCTTCATTTACAACTTATTTTATTATTAAAAAATAAGGTACCTAGGCCTATATAGAACATGTTAAAAAAAAACAAATCTTAAAAAAAGCAGTATCTTTCTTTGTAAACAATTACCAAAGTAAGGTATGTAGTAGGCCTACTGTAGATGATAAGAAACAAAAATCCTGAAAATTAGCAGTAACCTTCATGTAAACAAATACCAAAACTATTATCCATCCATGTAATAACCACGGTCAATGTTGCTTGACTTCAGTCGAAACATTGTGTTTGCCATGTAAACTCAACCTAGAAATACGTCATTGAAATATGTCAATTTTAAAATTAAAACCTTTTTGATAAAAAAAAAAGTTACTGTTCTTATAAAGACAGGTGTTGTATGTAGTACAAATTAACTCTAGTACTGTACTCATTACTCAAAAATAATTATTTGTTATGGCAAATTCTTAGCCATGTAAGGTTCCGATAATAGTGTCGTAGCGCATGTGGATTACATGTCTTTTGACAAGTTAAATATCACTACACTGTGTGAGTTCATAATGATTTGAACTAGGTCTCAGCAGGTCACTAGGTATATATATATTTATGGTAAATGTTTACTGGAAGGTAACTTGTAAATATTTGGAGTTTAATATACAGGATGAATCAGACCATCTGTGCACAATGTATTGTGACTGAACCAAATGAGCTACAGGCTTTGTTTTAACTTTAATCCCTATATTTCCACCCTAGAGAATTAAGTAAATATGGTTTCAAATCTCAAAAATGCCCCAAAATTGCTTTTTTTTGGATGTGAGTGTCGTTTTGGAAAAAATTTCAAATGTAGCCTAAAGGTAGGTCTGGTGATAATTCATTTTAAAGATCTCTCTTCACTGATCATTTTGGAAAAAAAAGATTAACTTATCTTACTACGGATGTACAGGTTGTTTCATAGCCATTAAAAAACCAAAATTTTTATCTTAAATTCATGAGAAGATACCCTTTCTAAAAATGTGCTTAAGTTACCCTTTACTCCAAATTAAAAAAATACATACAATTTTAGGAAAAAAACCCCATTAAAACTCCAAATAATAAAGTTAGTCATGAAGGACATCATTGAAAAGGTCTTTCAAAACCAAACATTTTTTGTATTTAAAGTTTGATCTTCCCAGACCTTTAGTTCCTTTACTAGGTTTTTAACCTGGATTTAACCTAACAACAGCTGGATTACTTTGTTTTCAATGTATTATTTGACAGTCCAGAAATGAAATTTATGAGTTAAAACATGTCTTCTGAAATAAAATGTATTATGATTGTATGAATATAAGGTACTACAACGAAAAAACTCTACCTTTTTTAGAGTCAGACTAATTACGCCCCCTAACTTTATTTATACGTAATAGTCTCGAATCCTGAGATTTTTAGCCTACAGGATTCGTTCTCGCGTGACAAAAAGAATAAATTATTCAATCCACTGGAAGTTTTTGAAGTAGCTTAGTACATAGTTAAGATTTCATAATTTTTCATAGCAAAACCGATGTATAATAGATATATACCATTCATAGTTTCATATTTTTTACTAAGCTAATGTATTTTGGGGTCAACGTTTAGTGTAGATCCAGTTGCCATTTAATATTGAAATTTAATGAAATCTGGCTGTACCATACCTCATTTTGAAACAATTTGATCATCCTTTATCTGGGAGGACCCTTTTCAAGTATCTAAATCTAATGTTTCTGTCTAAAATAAGCAATTTAAAAGTAGGATATCCTAGGCTTATGAGGTTAAGGCATCTGTATACGTTAATTCCTATGGCAAAGATAGTGACTATATTGAGTGTCTCATCACTGTGATTATGTTCATGTGCTGTGTGTGTGTGTGTGTGTGTGGTTACCTAACCAGACCTAGTAAGGAACTACAGGTCTTGGAAGGTCATTATATATAGTTACCTTACTAGACCTTCAATAAGTACTTCAATATTACTTCATTACTTTTTCTACGCCCCTGAGCTTCAAGTTTAGTAAGTGAGGTTAATTTAACGCCTCTTCTTTAGAAATTTTTCAGTTGGTGGTTTTGTAAATATAATATTCTTTTTGCGTATTAATATTTTAATGTAACACTCCCGTAATAACTCATATTTACCCCTAAAGCATATTGAAATGAGTAGGACATTCTAGGCTTACACAACAATTAATTTACCTGTTACCAAATCCTCTGCCTTTCTAATGAACTTATACAATTTAAAGTATGGTAAATACAATTATAGTTTAGAGCTAAATTTTCCAAATTTACAACCCCCTCAATCCTCTTTGTAAATTTTTCTAATGACTTTGTAATTTGAGTTAATTTTCCAAATTTACAATCACCTTCATATTGTAGGGTGATTGGACAACTCTAGTGTATAGTTTGTTATTTTATGTATGTAGAAAGATATTTTTCTAGCTTGGGATACTTTTATACATTGATCTTTGCTTAGTTGCTACTAGCTCCATAATTCTACTTCCATTTATATATTATACTTTTTCAGTACTAAAAGTTTCTCCTTATTATGGTTTTTCTTATTTTTCTGTTTCTAGAAATTTGTGATAATGGCACCAGATGACCAACAATTTTGTTTACGATGGAACAACCACCAAAGTACCTTGATCTCTGTCTTCGACACATTATTAGAAAGTGGAACACTAGTTGATTGCACTCTTGCAGCAGAAGGCCAGTACCTGAAAGCTCATAAAGTTGTTCTTTCTGCCTGCAGCCCTTATTTAGAGGTAATTTAATTGTTAATTGCTACATTTTCCTCTTGACTAGGAAATTTTTTTTCAAAGTTGTGCGACGTTTGCCACAACAAAATCGTAGAATTTACTGTATCTACAGTAGAGTCTCGCAAACTCGGCACTCGATAACCCGGCAGTCCGGATTACTCGGCGACCCCGACGGGAAATAATATATATTTCTAAAAACAGCGATGTTCATAAAAGTTCGGCAGATCCCAAAGCGGGCATTAACTTCGATCGCTCGAATCGTTGATGGTACTTTTCCCACGTTAAACTCGTCACAAAGCTTTTTTACAGATTCCCCTCTGTCAAGTCTTTTTAACACATTTAACCACGTCTCAAACGAAACCAACTCACGCTTCCGTTTTCGTAACTCGCTCATTTTTATTTATTGTATATACTGTGCGTACCTGTCAAAGAAAACTGAAAAGAAATGTTATATTTTCCATAATGTATACTAAATTGATTCGTGGAAAAAAGCGGCCCATCAAACGTTTTTGCAGGTGTATGTCTGCTATATCGACGGGTGCCAATGCCGCGGTGTTATTATGCTGCCGACAATGGGATACCGCTATCGACAAAGTCGTTTGATATCGCCGCCGCTTTGGTGTTTCAATTACAATTATTTTTTGCCCTTATTCCGGATCACCCAGCATTTCACAAACTCGGCACACTTCCGGTCCACATTACGCTGAGTTTGCGGGACTCTACTGTTTTTTTTTTTTTTTTTTTTTTTTTTTTTTTTAAAGTAACTAATGTTGTGAATAATCATATTCTAATACTTACTTTTAAACTTTTTAGTAGATATTGTGTTTAGGGGTTATAAATATGGTTTACCCAATGCAGATTTGTATACAGGAGTTGGGTATATCTGTTTTTTTTTTGTAAGCGTAAATGTATGTTATGAATGGCCACTTGTATCAACTGCAACATAATCCGTAGTCTGTGTTAAGCATGGCGGGCAATATTCATGGTACTGGTGAATATGCATACTGTAAAATATCCAAAATAGCTAAATTTTGTAAGGAATTTGAAAATGTATACAGTACTTTCTATGGATTATTTGAAAATTTTAAAGTTTTACAGATAAAAATGAAACCATAATATTTTTGTTCAACTACAACATTTACAGATAATAATAAATGTATAAATAGTTTGCATTTAGTATGAAACTCTTAACCCACCAACGGTTATCCGACCCGCTAGCGGGTCGATTTTTCATGCATGGCCTAGTGCAGCAACTCTAAAACACGTATTTTGCAATTCACCATTACGCCCACTTAGAATGGTCCCATCACAATAAATAAAATACCGTTGGAAAGCTAATGTTCCGTAGATGCATATCATGCAAAAAAAATACCACAAAACGTTATAATGAATATTCCAAAAATTGGTAAAATTTGCATATTTTTTATACGTAACGTCTAAGTTTTACGTTAACAAGTTTTAAACAAAACTTACCTCTCGTTTGTCTAATTTTCCTATTTCCAAATTTCTGTCAGTCAGATATAACATAACACTGCTTGATAGATCATGTCTTTCTCTTCAAATCCGTCTTTTTCAAATGTTTCCAACTAGTATAGTTTTTATTATATAAAAATTAAACCAAATCAAGAATTTAAACGCTATTTTACACGTTAAAAATTACATTTTTTGCAATTCAACTTTTATCCTAGTAGATATTATATTATCGAAATGTATTCTATACCATTGAAAAGGTAATTTTTCTATCTTTCGTAACCAAGTTTAGAAAATTTAAAGTTGCGTAAAATAGAAAAACACGACGACTGAAGTTGACGTTCATAACGCCAGGTTCCGACAATTTGCCGCGGCGAGTTTTATATAGAAAATATCATCTATATGTTCATATATTTTTTCGAAATGGTAAAACTTGTCCAAATGTTACAAGTTGACAATGTTATATAGTATTTTTCTTTCCCTTTCGAACTATGAAGTCGAAATTATCCTAAGTTATATAGTTTATGAGTTATATCCATTCTAGGAAATGATCCTCTGAACTTTCAGACCGGTTTGCGATATTCAGTGTCTAGACAGTCTTGAAGAATCCAATCTTTATTTTTATACAATCTTGTCGTTTTTGATATAACTGTAAAGAGGAGGTTTCAATGTTTAACCTTGTATTTGAAACACATCTGTACAAGGAAAAATACAAAGGCTGTGGTACTTATAAAACCTAGAATAACTTCAAATTTGTTACTTCGATCTTGCAAGATTTTTGCCGATGTGGAAATTTCAAAGTGTAATAGCTTTGTATTTTTATAGTGAATATAAGTTTCATGAAGTGATTTTTTTATTATAATTTGTTTATACAACTTAAAATAAATGTGTCAATGTTTGTAGAGTGTAGTTATGAGTGATAATTCATATTTTCGGCCTAGTCTAGCCAAATCTAGTACTATTCAGGCCTAGTTCTAGATTTGCTTTTGGAACTTTTAGTTTCAAGAAACCATTTATTTATTACTAGCTGTACCCGGCCACGCATTGCTGTGGCTCATCTGGTTAAATGGAAAATAAATAAAAGACATAAATAAAGACATAAATTAAAATATGTTTATTTAAACAATGCTTGTGGGTACACAATATTTTTTGTAGTTCCATTGTTTGTGTATATATACAGATTATCTGGTTAACGTAGCAATCCGTTTCTAGATCTAAGCCACACAATTCTAAATTTTGGCCCTGAGCTTTGTTAATGGTAATTGCAAATGCCAATCGAATTGGGAACTGCAATCTCTTAAATTTAAATCGCATGTCTGTTGGAATTAAAGGAATGCGAGGAATGAGGACATCATCATTTTTGTAAGGTCCTGTCATGATTGTTGCTTCTATGACGTTGTTTATTAATTGTTTCACTGCAAGTCTTGTGCCGTTGCAAAGCTTTGGCTGGTTGATATTTCGCAAGATGATTATCGGCACACCGATTTTCAATTGCATTAAGTGTGGTGGCATCCCTAGCAGATAGAGTGAATTTAAAAATTCTGTTGGGTAATTATTTGCTTCATTTGCTTCTACAACAGTGTCGACGGACTTGTATGTGACTACCTCACTTTGAATTTTAGTCTGAATAATATTATTTAGTTCGTAGATGTCTTTTTTCTTGGAGGCAAGAATAACTCGTTCACTCAGCCAATCGCAATTCTTATAATTGGTTTGAATATTGGGAAATACTTGAACATTTTTATGTTGGAAATATGGGACCAATTGAAACATTTTTTTAAATAAAAAGCTACACTATCCCAGAGTAACATAGAGTAGGATTCATTTTGATAAAAACATTTTTTATATTCCATATTATTTGTAAATTTATTTTGAAAATCGTAAAAAAATCTTTGGGCATTAAACCCAGTGTCTAGCAGCTGTAGTATCAATAAATAAACAACATTATGAAAAACTAAAAAATTACTATTGAAAGATGAAATTTATAAATATCAATAGAAACGTACTATGCCAAAGATATGCACAACAACATAAATTATGTGTGTATGTTGCCATTAAGGTAGGTAAAATAAATTAAATATAATTTTAGGTTAGGCCTAGAAAGATGAACCAATACATATTTCTTGAATGTACCTATTGGCATTCATTACCATAGCAGCCAATTTAATAAAATAACTGATGAAACAGTTGATTCGGATGTCCAGCTAGTACAAATAATATTTTTAAGTTAGACCTAGATTGAACCAACATATATTTCAACACACACAAACCAATAAAAGCTTGCGTTAAGATAATAATATTTAAAATTAAGAAAACAATATGTTACAATCTAATTTAAAAAAAAAGACATTAGAATTTAATAGTAGGCTAGGCCTATTTATAATATGGTAAATGATATATTTTATAAATTGAAAATTGCCTCTTTTATTTATAACAATACAAAATCTCTGTCCTAATTAATATTCCCGAGAAAATAACATTGTGTACAATAACCTGTTTTAAAAAAGTTATTATTTATGTAACATTTAGATAAGTTTTTATTTAAATTGTAGGCCTAACTGTTACAATTTTATGTTTTGTATTTATAAAGATTCTTTAATTTTAAAATAAAGATATAAATATTGTCTTTTAAGTGTTTTTTATTTCATATTGATATATTAATTATCTTAGAAGTAATTAATTATATAGTTATGTTATTATAAAATTTGGAAGTGTAATACAGTTTAGATTATAAAATAAATGGGTTTTTTTGAATTGTAGGCCTAGTTGTTACAATTTTATGTTTTGTATTTATTAAGATTTTTTAATTTTAAAAGAAAGATAAAAATATGACCTTTTAGGCCTAATTATTTTTAATTTTATATTGATAAATCAAATGGTTTAATATAGTTATTAATATTATAATGATGAAAATAGGTTATGACAAAAAATGTTATTTGAGTTATTGTAATTTTTTTATTTAATCTGGTTTAACCAAATGAAAGACGGTGAAAAAATACAAAAAATTATTTATACTCACGAAATTAATGCTATAGTAAATGTTATTGTACTAACGGAATGTCTTACAAAATAATTGATTTAAACATTTGTTAATTACAACAATACATTTGGAAACATTGAAAATATTTAATATAGTGTGTTTTGTTTTTACTTCAACAGATGTCGTTGTTCACAAAAACCTATCTTAAAAGATAGAAATCCAAATACATACAGTTGTTTGAAGTTTGAAATCAGCTGATAATGGAAATATAGGAAACAGTTGACTACAGCTGTTATTATTATAGTCCATAAACATATGTAATGGCGCTTGTATTTTTGTTAAATATTGAGCATATATTTTGTTGTTTTTATGTTCATTAGATGCTACAGTTTTTCAAAAAGTATATAAAAACACTCGTGGATTCGAATGGAATACTGTGTCCAAATTTCAAAGCAATCGGTGAAGAACTTTCTGAGATTATCGATTTTGAACAAACGCACATTTACATTTTTATTTATATAGATAGATAGATAGATTAAGTATTAGAGCCTTAATTTAAAATCTTCTGATGTTCTATTTAATAAATTTTAATACTATTATTTAGGAAAACTGAACTGTCCAGAAAAGCATCCATATAGTTTTAATGGCTTCTAAATATACACTGAAAAAAATTATTCAATTGTTTTTTTTCAACAAAGGCGTACAGAGAGATTGTTTTTATAAGTTCATTGTTCTTATGCAATCTTGTTTATTTTTGGGGGAAAGATGAAATGTAATTTATGATCCTACTTATTCAAGAAACTGTTAATAATTTATATATTTAAATATGATTTTACATTATTCAATTAAAATTTAGAATGTTGAATAGGGTTAAATAAATTCTCTCAAAGGATAAAGAAAAATATCTTATATTGATATATATATATACACAATTTCTATTCATATCGGCGAAGAAAGTCCCGCGATATTCTTCTCCAATCACAAACTTCTGTGGGCGTGTATTTTATAACTAACGTCTTGCTTCTAATGGTCGCCATCTTAATTCCAGATTTTCGTTCATATTTCGACAGATTATGTCTTTGTTATTAAATATTTATATGAACTCAGGTGATGTTTTATATTTAGAAATATCTACTTCGTATTTCTGTATATCTCATTTTGTCTCTAGGTCTTCTGTATTTTTATAATCGGCGAAAGATCGGAGTTATATTTTCAATTCGGTTATTTTCCAAGTTGACCTTTCACGTCTAGATAAAAACAAATTATTTAAGTTTTCTTGTCTTTAACTGTGTATTTTTATTTTTTATGGATTAATCAAATTCTTAGGCGCAATTTTAATATAGGTTTTGATTTGTTTTAGATTGACAATTTTCTGGATTAGTTATAATTGGGTCGGAAAATATTAGATTTAGAATTTGTTTTGATTCGAGTCTTATCTTTTTGCCGCTAGGCGCGTGTATGTTGACGTTTAAAATCAAATGAATGAAATTGACTTGTTTTTCTTTTTGTATTTAATACCCTTTAAAATTAAAATTTTGCAAAATCCTTTCTTAGTGAGCGTCTATGACCTCATACAAATATGCCTTTAAATTTTGGTATCAATATCTTTGTTGGTTTTTGCTCTACGTTGATTCTCTGTCAGTCATTCATTCAGTCAGTCAGGACAAAGCCGTTTATATATATAGTGATAATATAAATGTATATACAACTTATAATAAATGTGTCAATGTTTGTAGAGTGTATTTATTAGTGATATTTCATATTTTTGGTTTTTTTTTTCACAGCCCTAACCTCAACGTCTAGGCTATTGTGAAGGTAGATTTTTATCATAAATGACCCATGTCTAATGAAAATTTTTAAAATTGATTTTTTTTTTTAGCAACTTTTATCCACAAATATATTAGGCTACTCATCTGTAGTAAAATTTTTAAAAAATCAAAAAAAAAAAATTTAATATGGTTTATGTACTTATTTCTGTGAAATTTTACTCCACGTTACTCTTCGATTTTTTGGTATTTGACCAAAAAACTCCAAATGTGTTACATCTAACATTTTTTTTCACTACACACCTACATTCTATGCACCTTTCTGGACATAATGATATATAGTACTCTTGTATAAAATATATATTACTATATTTGGTAAAATATTGAAAGAAAAAATATCTTTTGACATTATTTGATAAAATATTTTTTTAAATTTTGAAAATGTAACAAATTTATATTTTTTTTTTCCTAAATATATTCAAAAATAATACTCAAAAATTGTGTATATCTTAGAAAAAGGTAGTAAGCTATTCATTTTGGGTGATAGAGGTTTTTCGGAAAAAAAGTTAATATCATTTTTGACATATAACATACTTACTCCAAAACCGTTTCAAAAAATATTTTTTTATTACATAGATGAATTCTATGCATCTTTCTGAGAAAAATGATATCTTATAAGTTAGGTTTTGTATACAAATAAATTTTTTTATTAATTTTAAAAAAACGATGAAAATTAACACTGCCACCACGTGGGTTAAATTACAAACAGTAAATATGCATATACATCATCTTGGATGTTATTATTATATTATCACCAAGAAACATTGACAGTAAAGCAATAGAAAAGTCTGCTGTGCCAGCACCAGTAATATGAATTTCAGCATAATATGAATTATGGTTTTGTTTTGTTTCCTTGGCCTGATTGGGTCAAATTGATATGCTTATGGACTTTTAGCTTTTCATTGAACCATCATGATTGATTGAGTAGTTTTATTAAGTCATAGTAGTAGATTGCACAATCTAATTTTTGAAGATTGCTTTAGTGCAGTATGCTAGTGCAGAAATCTTAAGCTTACTTTATCTAATTTTGAAGATGGCCTTCAATTTGGTTGAACATACCATAACATATCTTTGCTTTTACTAATATAGGCTAGTCTTTCATCATTCCTCAGTACAATATTTCCATCTAATCTGCTTGCAAGTGTCATATTTTCAAAATCATCAGTTTCGAGTGGCTCATTATCTGATTGTTCCAAATCTACACCTTTGCCGCCTCCTTCAACTATCCCACCTTTCTGGCTGTCTTCTTCATCATTTGTTAAACTATTGTCTTTGTCACTTTCTTCAAATAATTGTCTTGCAGCTACTTCCATTTCTATTCTCCTCTAATTCGCACATTTTCACAGTAATTCAATAAAAAGAAATATATACAACAAAACACAAAGAAGTATGTGTTTTTAGATTTATATTACTTAAAAATATTAAAATTTTAATTATTGTTATTCAGTAATGCAATAAGAGTGAACATTTTTTTTTTTTTTTTTTTTTTTTTTTTTTTTTTTTTTATTATAAAAAAAACCCCCTTTTATAATCTTAAGCAGTTATTAACTTTCAACTATTTTTCAGCCTTTAATTACTTTGTTCTCCAGTTTGTTACCTATGTAAAATTACTCTAATATAGTTTTGATTTATTTTTCCCTTTAAATACTATGTTTTCTAAGATTTTTACTTCTATAAAACTACTCTTAAGTAGTTTTTTTTTGTTTTTTTTGCAAGACAGTTTGTACTGTAATAGTATGGTTATATATGAAATAAATAAATTTTATATTGTATTAGGTTTTAGTGGTGTTTAAACTTTGTTAATTCTCTGTAAATTTGTAAACTCTGTTTCACAGTTTATAAAAATAAACAAAAGTTTTTGTTTTCTGCTTTTCTCCCCAGGTGTTAATGAGTCAACACTATGAAAAACATCCTATTGTCATCCTAAAGGATGTGAAGTTTCAAGAACTTAAGTCCATGATGGACTACATGTACCGAGGAGAAGTGAATATATCCCAGGACCAATTGGGGACTTTCTTGAAAGCAGCAGAGTCATTACAAATCAAGGGTCTTTCAGACAATGGAGACAATGGGGATGCAAGAGATGTTGGGTCGACAGTTCCAAAAAAAGAACCCCCTCCTAGAAAAGTACCTCCTGCTGCTCCTCCATCTACACCGCAAAGAAACAAACAAAACTTATCTCATTCTAATGTAAATATGGAACAAAGAAGGCCAGCCCAAAATGTCCCACCTCGTGTATTAGATGTAGGTGTCATGAGTCCAAGTCATGGTTCAAGAGAAGATAGTATGTCACCTTCGTTAAGGAAACGTAGGAGAGTACGGAGGAATTCTCAGGGTAGTGATATCGGCAGTGATACAGTTTTAGATACTACCAGCAATTCTTGTGATCTTCCGAGTCAAGCTCAATCTACCCCTATTTCAGCCGGTATTGTTCCTAGCATTCCTGCCACTATGATGCCTTTAGTGACCTCTATTTCTGCCCAAATTACTAAAACTCCCATAGTTAATGAACAAAATTTACAGACTGAAACATTACATAGGTTAGAAACTTCAATCAATTCAACTCCTCAATTGGATTCTGGTTTACTTAATGCAAAAATAGAACCGCCTAGTGAAGAATTGTTGCAGCCTAAGACTGAATACCTGGAAGACCTAAATAATGATGACAGTGTTGAGGACTTGACTTTGGATGACGATGATGATATGGATGCTAGTCAAATGGCAGATATGTCGAGACCTGGCCCTTCTCATGGTGGAGATGGCTCCAATCAAGGTAATTATTTTCTTCTCTATATGTTGTAGTTTTGTAAAGGCAATATTTTGCAGAATTAATTACACTAGAACCCATTGTCTCTCAACAGAAAAGATGATTTGCCTGAAATTTTGAATAATCCAAAAGTAATCCCAAATTTAAAGTATTGCACATTCGAAAAAAAATGCAATATATTCACTTTTGATATGTTTTTAAATAGTTGAAAATTATATTCAAATTATATTTTGTTCAAAATGCTATGATTTTAAATCTTCAGAAATAATTGATAACATTTAACCATCATGCTTGGAAATATCTTGGAACTTACTGTTTCATCTCTAATCTAATGTAAAGTGCAGTTTCAAGATTAACCCTTTGAACGCCACTGGCTGATTTAATCGGCTTTAAAAAATGTTGGAATACTACCAAGGGCCGATTTGGTCGGCTCGCAAAAGTACCCAAATAACGCTACGGGCCGATATCGTCAGCCTCGTTAGTTCGTTTAACTTACAATATTATCTTCTTTAATTTTTTAACTAACCTTTTTGTCACCACCCCCTCCCTTTTTTTCCTATGGTGCCTATAGTACAATATTTAAATTAAAGTATCAAATGATTAGTTTTGGTTGTTCCCAACACTAAAGTAAACTGCAGATTTAAATCTACTACTTACTATTGCAGGATAGTAATTAGTATACATGATTTGTAACAAATGTGCATTTGTTTTATTCCAGGTTTCGCACCATGGCATTTATCTGGCAATCAATCTGGTACTGATGATGAAGTTTTTATGGCAGCACAAGATGCAGTTGGAGCACACAGGGATTCACAAGGTATGCAAGAGTATTTAAGCCAGACATGTATGATTTTATCAAAGTAATGAGTATTTAACCAACATTAAAAAAAAAAAATTTAATGCATTAATAATTTCAGTTTTAACTAGTTCTTCTAATTATTATATTTTGTAATTTCATAAAAACCATTAAAGTATATTCTAAATCTTGAATTTAAATTTGAATCTCTAAGTAATGCAAAACTGAGCTATATACTGTTAAACACTCATTTTTAATTGTGTCATAATCAAATTTAAAAAATTAGTAATATATCATTGCTATGGAGTATTGATGAACTTATTACAAAGTATTATTTTGTGAAATATTTACGCCAAATTAAAAAATTGAATAAATAATTCATTAATAACTACTATTGTACAAAACAAATGTCCTAGTTCTTGTTTCTCTCAATGAGTAATAATTTTGTAATTTTTTATTTCAAATTTCTAGTTTTAAAAATTGTGCAATGCTTTGTAAAGCGTTCAACTCCTCTCCTTGCGTTTAGTTATAACAAAATCGTATATTTTGAATATTATATATTAGAATGTCGGTCTTTTAAAAGTATAAATTTAAGGCCATTTCCCTTGTTCCAGTATGGAAAAAAATTATACGCAGGCTTAGGGACATTTTCATAATATTTTTATATTTATTTCGGCGTACTTGCCCCAGTATTTTTAAGTGAAACTAACGAAACTGGATTTTTTAAAAGTTTTAACTTGTACCCCCCCCCCCACTCATCCCGGAGATATTTTACTCCCTCGCAGATCATTTTTGGTTTCATTTTTTCAATGTAAGGACATTTATTTCTAACCCAGGAAAGAAAAAAGTCTTTAGTCGTTTACATATTGTTATAAAACTAATCTAATCGGAAAAACTATGCTAGTCTGAAAAAATCGTGTATAATGTATTTAAAACTGTTTTTATTGGTTTCTGGATATAAGAAGATATTGAAGATGTTAAAGAGAAGAGCTCCTGATTTCGTAAGTATTGGTAACTGGTTATTCCTGAATTTTCCTAATCTTAATCCTTTCAAAACTATATCTTCATAAGTAGGTTAATTAACTTTATTATTATAGACTAAACTATTATAAAACAAATAGGCACTGTTTAGGAAATCATATTGTTAAAACCTCATAATATATGTATAATGATTTTTATTTATATTTTTTTTTTGTATGTGTTTAGGGTGATTGTTTTTTAGTTTAGATTAAGTTTTTTTAATTTTACTAGAATTTATAAAACTATTTTTATAATCACCAATATGGGCAGTTTTTATTTGAAAAATGGAACAAGTGTTAGGAAAGCAACAATTAAGTGCAAGGTAATTTGAGACAGGTTTTTAATGTAATGTTTAAGAAAATCTTGTATATTTGCAGTTTTAATTTGAAAAATTGGTACAATTTAATCTGAATAATTTTTCAATACCATTGTTTCTAAAAGTGTTACTAGTTTTTACCAATGAGTTGGGGGGGGGGGGGGGGTTGTTTGTTTGCATTATGGTGTATTTGCCATTTATTAATTTTTAACTTTTTGAAAGCTTGAGGGGGTTGTATTAGTAATTGTGTGATTTTTTTTTTCCACATAATTATTTGTGTAATTTTAGGTTTTTATTTTTATAAGTAGGTAATTTTCAGTCCATACAATTTGATCTCGGAACATATGCAATTGTGTGACGTAAAAACTGTAATAAAAGGCGTGGCGCATATTGTTTTGGGGTTAGATATTTGTTTTTTTTAAGGTTTGTTTATACAAATTGTATATAAATTTTGTATACAAGTTGCAATATATTTGTTTTTATTTCTAAAGTTTATGTTTTTGAGTGAATTTCTAGTTTGTGAACGGTTTATATTTGGGATAACCTAAAGGAAAATTTTAAATTTAGGCTATAAGCAAATTTTCTTATATTCAGTGTTTTATTTGATTATACAAGTGAATATGTGTGTTATTCTTTGTAAAGTATATTGTTTTAGTGAAATCTAATGATTTTGTCTTAGGCCTAGCTTTAGAAAGTTACTAATTACGCCTAAATTGTTGAGGTGTCACACCTAACCTCACTTGTAAAAGTTACCTTTTTAGGGGAAATCGGTATTTTTATTTTGAAAATGTAACAAATTGTTATTTTTTTCCCCTAAATATATTACAAATCTCTAGTAATCGTTGAAAAAATTCCAAAACATCTATTTGTATGGTGTAATTTACGATTTCTGTGAAATTATTCTCTTTTTACTGTTCGATTTTTTGGTATTTGACCAAAAAACTCCAAATGTTTTACATCTAACATTTTTTTTTTTCACTACACCTAGATTCTATGCACCTTTCTGAACATAATGATAAATAGAACTTTTTTATAAAATATATATTACTATTTTTGGTAAATTGTTGAAAATAAAATGAACCATGTCCCCTTTTTCATAAAATAATTTTGAAAATGTAACAAATTTTTTTTCCCCCCCTAAATATATTGACAAATAATACACAAAACTTTTTTATATTTTAGAAAAAGGTGGTAAGCTATTGATTTTGAATGATATAGGTTTTTTTGAAAAATGATAACATCATTTTTTGACATAACATACTTACTCCAAAACCGTTTCAATTTTTTAATTTTTTATTCCATAGATGAATTCTATGCATCTTTCTGAGGAAAATGATGTCTAATAAATTTGGTTTTGTATAAAAATAATATTTTTTATTATTCGTTTTTTAACAAACGAAGAATTGTCAAGAAAATTAACATGCGCCGCTTCTAGGGTTAATGTTGTTTGTTTCAAATAGTTTTATTAAAAATTTGTATAAAGTGTCTTCTTAAAGCAAACAATCTAGGATAGTGTAATTTTTCAGATGTAGAAGTTTTACCCTTTATTTGGCGAGGAGTGGGTGGGTGGGTTGTAGTTTTTGTTTTATTAAAATTACCTGGGAATGGAATTAATGGAAGTAGTCCCATGCTTTTTAGAATTTAATATTTTAAATATGTTTTAAACATTTTTTTTTTTTACTGGATAATGATATGGGTAGGGTTATAAAAAGAAAGAAGTTTGAATTTCAAAAAATTGTATACAAGATATCTGAAAAGTTGGCAACTGTAATTTCATTTGACATGGCCGGAAATAACTAGCAAAGTGGTGGTGTCAAATTGCCTGAGGTAGGAACAAGTACTGGTTACAGGTACAGTAAGTTGTTTTACCTATGTGAAAGCATATTGTGTGACGAAATATATTATGAAGACTGCTGGGGAATTGAGTGTTTTAAATCAAATTGCCTGCAATGAAGAAATTAAGTCCTGTGAACAGGTAAGTTGATAAACTGAAAGGACATAATGAGGTGAACAAATTATTTTAAACTGCTCGGATTCAAGGTAGGTGGAACAATGTTTGGTTTGAAGAAGGTGGAAAAATATAATTTATGAACATATCATTGTATTAGGAACAAATTGTTAACACTAATTTTTTGACAACTAATTAAGCAGAAATCACAGTCGGAATCTGTTCTTCCAAATCTTCGTCTATTAATAAAGTTCAGGTTAAAAATACTGGAGGCAATCCCTGTACACCAATGGCTATACAAAACAAAAATAAAGTTGGAGCGGGATCATCGAAATCCTTCCCAAAATTACCTCAGGTGTCTCCCAATCCTTCAACAGCTGACATTCCGATTGTTCCTTCAACAGCCGACTTTCCAGTTGTTGAGGTTTCTATGGAGCTTAACCCTGAAATATCTAAAATTAAATCTAAACCACCTGATGGTCTTTCTACCCAGCAGGTGGAAAGAAGGTTACAAGTCCAAACCCCAAACCCTTTTTAATTGTTAACGAATCCATTTATATTATTAATTTTATATCTTGATCAATAAATGTGGCCAGGAACTTTAATTGAATAGTGTAATACAATGAAACATTAACAGCGTGAGAATTCACATCGAAGATCTTAAGGTTCTTGTACGTGATACATCCCCTTTAGTCATTTGCCTGCGAGAGACTCACCTCCATCAAGCCCACTCCTTATTGTGAGGTGGTTTTCAGTTTTTAGAAAAGACTATGTCGCTGCAGATAGAGCTAAGGGCGGAGTAGCAACACTTGCCCACAACTCTCATCTGTTAACATTAGAATTTCATTGCAACCAATAGCAATAACGGTCACTACTCCATACAAAATGACATTTTGTTGTTTGTATCTGCCACTTAATTACAGGTTTGAAGAAGTTGAATTGGTTGACCTGATCAGGCAGTTGCCTGCCCCATTTCTTTTGGTGGACGATATTAATGGTCACCACTATACTTGGGGATGAAACACCTGCAGCCTCAAAGGGAGCCTTATTGACAGGATTCGATCCAATTTGGATTTGATTCTGCTCAATGACGGTTCACCAACTCATCTGGCGTCTTCTACAGGTGGTTGGACAACTCTCAACTTGTCATTTTGTAGCCCTGGTCTTGCCACTAAATTTGAGTGGTCCGTTCTATCTGACACAGTAGTGATCATGCTTTCGTGAAGCTTACATTTTCTGACTTCTCGGACTGTAATAATCGTCTTCCCAGATGGATTTTGAGCAAAGCAAAATGGGAAAGATTCTCTCACTATTGAATTTGTATCACCTATTTATAATAACGTTCCGAAAACGTCAACAAGACCACTACGTCCACTAGTTCCGTGGTGGAACGACGAATGTAGTGACGCTCTCTATTTACATTGTAAAGCACTAAGGAAGTTTAATCGCAGACCTACTTGTGAAAACCTCAAAAGGTATAAAATTCTACTAGCCAAAGCATGACGAGTGTTTAGATAGAGTAAGAAGGAATCATGGCTCCAATATATTGGCACAATATCAAGAACCACACCCACGTCAACGGTATGGAAGAAGTTACGTTCTGTTTGTGGTCCTCTTTCCTCTGGTGCCTTATTGGGACTTAAGCAGGGAGATGACGCTTTGACTACAGATGGCTATGAAATTGCTAATGTTTTGGGCTCATCATTCGCTAATTTTTCTTCAAATAATGCTTACAGCAATGCTTTTGTGTTGTATAAAATATCTCAAGAAGCATAACTTCTTTTGATATTTAGTGTTTTATATACCTTTCACAGTAGGTCTGTCGGAAGATTTGTCATTAAATACCCCATCTTCCTTACAGGAATTAAAATCTATGTTGTCAGGGCGGGATTCTACTCCAGGCCTGGACATCATAGTTTATTCTACGATCAAACACTTCCCAACTTCGAGGAAGCTAACTCTCCTTAAAATATACAATCATATATTCGAGGAGTAATGTTTTCCTGAGGCTTGGTTGGGGATTATAGTCATACCTCTTCGAAAACCAGGTAAAGAACAAACTGAGCCAGGAAGTTACTGTCCCATTTCTCTTACTAGTGTGCTATGCAAGCTAGTAGACAGAATGGTTAATCCGTGCATTTTTGGTACCTCGAGAGTAACCGGGAGCTTTGTAATAAAGAATGTGGCTTTAGGCAGGGTCGTTCATCTACCGTCATCTAGCTTGTTTCTTTAATTCTGCCATACAAAATGCCTTATTCTTGTGTCAGTCATTGGTTGCAGTGTTTTTTGACCTGCATTATTTTATTTTCTACATTAAATTTTACCATTTCCTCTTTAAAATCTATTTGTGCTTTACTTAGTTTCAGAAAATCACATCCTATTATTATTTTTATAATTAAACCTTTCACTACTAAAAATTTCATTATTTATTCTAACCTCAATTTCTATTATTTCTCCATTTATAGGCTGTATTACATCTGTAACATTTTCTTCTCTCAACAATTCATCTTTAATATCTAAATTTAAATTAACATTATTTTCCTTGTTTAATTTAGGCCTAACTTGTTCTCTTGACAACAATAACTTGGCCTTTTCTATTGCTGTCTTCCCTGGTTTCCCTGTTCCTTTGTTACAGTATCTTTATCTCTTTCTTCCTGCCTTTATTGTTGAAAGTTTGGTCTGAAACCTTCATTTATTTTATTTCCATTAGGTCTAACAAAATTTGGTTGATTATTTTGCATTAATCTATTATCTGGTCTAAACCTATTTTGTACAGGCATTCTATTGAAATTTGTATGTTCCCTAAATCTGTTTTCTTGCATAAACCTATCTATCTTTTAGTTTATGGTCCTATAAATCGACAATTTTCTTGCATCTGGTTAAAATTTGGTTGGAAATTTCTATATATTTCTTTTTCCCTACTCTGTTGCATTTCATTCTGTTTAATTCTAAATTGACCTACAAATCTTTGGCTTTCTTGCCAACTTAACAATAACTTTTCCAAATCTTCTAAACTTTTTGGTTGTGATGCCAACATCAATAATTCTAACTTTTAAGCATTTGCCTGCAGATATGTCTAACAAATGTATTCAATGTCATAGGTGGATCTAAAAGTTGTTTCTTATTGTGAAATACTCTTATTATCTATAAAAATTCTAAATCTTTAAATTAACTCTTGAAATAATAAAACATGTTTATAAAATCACAGGAACAAGTTATTTTATTGACTAAGTAAACTGATCAATTATTCAAGGATATTCAAATTAGTAATATTGGACATTTAAAACAAAATATATACATATTATATAATATTAATTATTTTCTTACGAAGAGTAAGAGAGCTCTTAATCTCGGAAAAAAGTTTTCGCCGGCACTTCCCAGTCACCTCACAAACAATTATTACAATATTTACACATTATATACACATACTATAACTACTCTTAATCCTAATTGACATGACATGAAATTTATATTATCAGAAATTATATACTCTATATTGTTCAAGTCTAGTTTTGGTCTCTTTTGTTTAAAATAAAAGTTCACTTCAGTTCAATTACTATTAGTAATAGTCTTCATTTCATTTATATGAGATTATTAAAAGAAATGTCAAATCATTTAGAAGTTCACCTCCATTCACAAAATATTAACAATAGTCTCTCCCTACTTTTAATGAAAATTATACAAGAAATATCAAATCAATTATGATGTCCTTATATAGGATCAATAGATAAATTAATTATTTGAAGTTATTAAAAGTTCAATAGATGATTGACTTTAAGAAAAATGTTCACAAACTAGGCTGTACAAAACGGATTGGTCTCACCAATTTGCAGGTTTCTATAATTATTGGATCTTCCATAATAATTAATTGTGCTTCTAAATAAATCAGTGTTCGTAATTGAAACATATCTGGCCCCATCTTCTTCCAGCTAAGTCATATTTTGGATAAATCTGGTAGTGAAAGTATGCACGTATGCTCCTTTGAAAGTCTGAACTAACAATGCCTGGTTCCCAAAATGCAATGCTTAGACCCCTCTACGATTGATTTTGCCGCGCCTTTTATATTACTGCACTTAATAACCTCTTAATTGCACTCAATGAATTATGCTAATCTTAGTTATTTATTAACAACATTACTATAAAACAATTTTTAAATCCTACTACATATAATCTAATTATTTTATAACAATTTTAGCTCCTTATTATCTAACGGTGATATTACTTCTTTTACCATAACTTAATTATTTAAATACTTATTAAATTGCATATTTAATACAGAACGAATGGCATTTCAAATTAGAAACAAGAATGTATTGAGATGACATCAGTGGGCGTGACAGCGCTGACGTCACATTGTCCATCCAGCGTATTCTTTTTTTGTACCACATCGATAGCTTTGCGAAGCTGATATGAATTGTATGAATGTTTATGTATAAGGTTGGATGAGTTTTCTGAAAGGAAATTTAATGAGGAATCTACCGGTGTTGGTTGAATTTTGATATGTTGTCTTGTTAATTAATAATCTTGCATTTTAGGAGGTCATGTTCGGTTTAATCTAGGCTTTTTTTTTTGAATAACTTTGAAATTAAGCCTGCTTTAAACGATTGATAACTTTAGTTATCTTTTGAATTTTGATTTGGGGTTTGAAAATAAAAATATGGGGAATATTTTGAATTCTATTTAAAGTCTGGTAATCGTAGGATATCGCTATATTCTTCCAAAACGTTTGTTTAATTTAGGCCGTATGACGTCATCAGTCAAACCAAAGTTACACTTTCCTCCGCTTGGCACCGCTAATCGTCTGCTGCACTTTTGAATGAAAGACGTTCTTCAAATTTCATTAATTTGAAAAATTTGGCTATTGGCGAGTTGTCACATTGTCTCTTACAAGTTTTTTGGAAAATCCATTTAGTTAGTCCTTTACAAGTTTATTTTCCACAGTCTTTTCTTGACGTAAATGGATTTATCCAAAATTAAATCTGACAACGAGCATTTTAATTAACCCTCTTTAAAGTAGATGTACATATTATCAGATAGTAGGATGTGGTTTGGGTTGGTCCTGTTCGCCTGGACATATCCCTTTTAAATATGTTTAATGTTGTTTCCTTTCTTTTATGATTTTTATAATTTCTTTCCGTGTTGATAATTTTGATTTTTAGATGTCATTATTATTATATTTGAGTGTATTTGTAATGTTTTAGTGCCGAAATATGATATGATCCGTTTTCTTGTAAGTCGATTATATTAAATGTGTTCTTCCCGATAGTTTGGCTAATTTTGTATGTACCCTCGTAAATTTCAAATAATTTTGCTGTCTCCCCGTAGGCTGCGTTGGATTGTGTGAAATTCTTTACCAGTACCAAATCTCCAATGTTAAATATGGTTGGTTTGTGTTGTTCATTCAGCTCTCTGGCTCTCTTCTCCTGTTTTGTTTCAATGCATTTTAATGTTAAATGTAATTTGTCTTCTAATGGAATGTCAATGTGTAATTGGTTTTTTATGAATGGTTCCCAGAATCGTATATTTCGTTCACCCAAATGTAGTTCGTTTGGTGTAAAACCTGTCGTTTCGTTCTACACTTCATTCATCATACTAGTAATGTCGGGTATGCACTTAGCCCATGATTTGGGATTCCCTGAGCAAAAAGTTCGAAGACATCTTTTAATTTCCTTTATAGGTCTCTCAGCCATATTTGACTGCGGTCTGTAGAATGGACTATATATAGGTGTGATATTGTTTTCCCTTAACTTTCTGTCCCACAAACGGCTTCGAAATTGTGTTCCATTATCAGATTGTATTAATTTTGGTGTTCCAAACTATGGGATGTAGATGTGTAATAATTTATTTAAAATGGTTTTGGTGTTCGCGCTTCTGATTGGGTATAACTGGATGAATTTAGTGAAGATGTCTATAATTACTAATATGTATTTAGTTCGACCTATGCTAGTAGGAAGTGGTCCTACTATATCCATTGCTAGCTGATAGTTCTTTTCCCGACATGTGATCCCTTGTTCTGGTCCCGTTGATGGATGTGGGTTGTTCTTGCACCTTTGACATGAGTCACACGTAGCTAGGGTAGTTCGGATGCGTCTTCCCATTTTTTTAAAAGTGAAACTTTCTCTGAGGTTGTTGAAACACTTCTTCGCTCCACAATGTAAGTAATAACCGTGACATTCCCATATTAATTGATCGACGATGAGTTCAGGCACGACGATTGTCCATTGTTTATTTAAGCGTTTGTATAGAATTTTATTATGATAACAATAATTTTGATGTAGGTTTGTGTCTTAAATTTGATAGTAAGGTTTTGATAAATTTTGTATAATTTGGAATAAATTTGGATCCTGTTTCTGTAATTCTGTCATGTTTTTAAGTTCTTGTTGGAGGTTAAAGTTTTGGATTCTTTCAATGTAGGCTATGATTAATTCGGCTTGGTCTTCCTGTGTAATTTTGGCCTGCGGTTGTGGCATCCGACTTAAAGCATCCGCCGTGCTGTTCTCGCTTCCCTTACAGTGTTTAATTTGGAAATTGTAATCTTGGATTGCTAATATCCACCTTGTTAATCGGGCGTTCAATAACTTGCAAGATTTTACAAATGTTAGAGCATGATTGTCCTTTACAATGGTTAACTCTGAACCATATATTAAATATCGCGTTTTCTGTAAGCAATAAACAATTGCTAGCAACTCCTTTTCAGTTGTAGTGAACCTTTGCTCTGCTGGGTGTAGAGATCTTGATATAAACACGATGGCTTTCTTACTACCATCATCGTCGACCTGGTATAAGTGTCCGCCAATGGCATAATTGGAGGCATCGGTTAGTAGGTAAAACGGTCGTGTTGGGTCTGGGTGGTGCAACGTCTGTGTTTCCAGGAAGAGTTTCGGAAGGTGGTCTCATCTACAGGAGTACAAATGAATTTTACCTTCTTACCTTCCGTCCATTTGCAATCCAGTGTCAGTCATTGTATATCCCAGAAAAGTTACAGAATTTTGACAAAAGGTTGATTTTGAAAAGTTGATGGTCATGTTGGCTTCCGCTAATTTTGTAAAAATATTTTTTAAATGTTGTAGATGACTTTGGAAATCTGGGGATATAACGCAAATATCGTCTATGTAGGTGAGGGTGAATGATTCTATGCTGTCGTTGAAAACTTGGTCTAGGGCTCGAACTAACGCGGCTTGCGATGTTGATACTCCGAACGGTGTGACGGTATACTGATAAGTCCATCCTCTGAATTGGAAAGCAGTATATTGGCGTGAGTCCGGTGACAGTGGTATTTGCCAATAAGAAGTGGTTAAGTCAATGGTGCTTAACCATTTACAATTTCTCGCCTTTGATAATATCTCGTTCACACTCCGGTTACATTCGAAATCTGGGACAATAATTTCATTCGCCTTCCTGGCGTCGAGACATAATCTAATTTCGCCATTTTTCTTGATAACTGGAATGATCGGGTTAATGAAGACACTGTAAGATCTTTCGATTATATTTTGATCTAACATTCAATTTATTTCCCTTGCAACATCATCCTGGTATTTTAGGGGTACTGGATAGTTTTGTCCTTTAAAAAATTTTCCTTCCCTAACTTCAAATTGGTGTGTGTATTTATTACACAGTCCCGGTCGTTCTGAGAAAATATGCTAATACGATTTTAATAAATATGCTAATTCTTGTTGATGTTCCGGTTTCAAATTTTGATTTTGTTGGATTGCCGAATCTATTACTTCTGTTGTTATTGTCAAATTGTCGTAATTTAAATTTTGATTATATTTGTTAATATTATTTATTTTATATTTATTTTGTTTATTTAAATTGTTTATTATTTCACGCTCCACTTCTGTTTCTCTCACTACCTGACATAATATTCCCTCTTTTACTTCCTCCTCAAACTTCAATTTTTTGTATTTATTATTTATCTTCATTCCGATTAAAGTTTATCTCCATCTCCAAAATAACAATTACATCCATCCCAAGAATTATGTCTTTTATTAGGTTAGGTACGATTAGTGCTTGTAATTTAAAATCGTCGTTTTGAATTTTAGCATTTATTAGGACAATTTTCGATACTCTTTTAGTTTTGAAACCAGTAGCGGTTTTTATTTGTAGATTCGTTACGGGTAATTCTTCATATTTTCCAATTGTGTTTTTATTGATCTGAAACCAGCTCTCAGAAATACATGATACATTTGACCCTGTGTCAATAAGAGACGGAATCAAATGTTCCCCAATTTGTATCTTAATTTCAGGATATTGAATAATTTCTTTTCCTTGCGGCTCCTTTAATCCAGTAAGATTTTCTTCTAATAAGAAATCCTTGTCGCAGTAAATATTACTAATTTTGATGGTTGTTATGTCTAATCCGAATTGATTTACTGGCCTACTAAATTCAATGTTACTGGTTTGCACAGGATGAACATCTTTACAGTTTAAATCGATCGGTAAGATGTCTTCAAGGCCAGTGACATCTCCTGTGCCTCCTAGTTTTCCTGATTCTGACTCGTATTTCTAGTCGGTTCCTGGTTGCTCGAATTTCTAATGCTTTCCGCTACTATATGGCACACGTTTCGTTGTTCTCTTGTCGGATAATTGTTATTTCTTATTTCCGGTGATCTTGTTGCTGGGGTAATGTGTTGTGGTGGCCGTGGTCCTTCTCGCGGATTCTGTGGTGACTGTCGGTTCATCGGTGGTCTGTTGTATCGTTCTGGGTGTATATACCTATAGTCACCCCTGGTTTGGTATGGTCCTGTTGTTCTCATATGTGTCTGAGGTCTATATTGGAATCCTAGGTGTTGATTCTGCCAGTTCTGTGGGTGTACATGTCTTGGTTGTTGATTGGGTAGCTCCCTCCTTTGGTCACGGTTCGGTAGAGTGAATCTTGGTATGCTGGGTCTTGTTGGCGGTACGGGTAAACTAGTTCTTTTGGCCCGTTGATGATTCTCTTTTAGGTCTTCCCTCTGCAGCAGAAGTTCGAAGTCCCTGATCGTAGTGATGTTTTGTACCCTCCTCGCATCTTCCAATACTTGCAGATAAATAACCTTTGAAAATCTTCCCATATTTTTATGTCTGATTTCACCAGTATGAACCACCGAGCTGCATGGTTTTCCAGACACTTCGATATGGTCCACCAATAGTTCCTGATTTTCTATACTTCCGTTACGAATTTTCAGTTTTTCCCAGTACTTCTGGATTCGGCGCAGATACTCGATAGGGTTGTGTTCTCGTCCGTTAAATTTTGGTAGGTTACTATCCGGTGTTGTCGTCCCACTTCCGTTACATGTAACATGTATCTGTGTCGGCCTACTTCGAATCTTTTGTTCCAATCCGGCTATAACCTCCTGGTACCCGCAACGTTACTCACGACTTTTCTGACCTCGTTTTCCTGTTCCCTCGTCTTCTCCTGGTTTTGCTGCATGCTCCGGTTAACTCGCTGTTCCAGGGCTCCGCACTCTTCTAAAGTCAGCTGCTTGCTTGCCTCCATAATTTCTCTCTGCTGGACATCCATTCTCTTGTGTATTTCTGTGTTGTGCTGTCTTAAGTTCTCACATATATCTTCCCGCTGTTCTTTATGTTTTATATCCACTTCAGCTTGCAGTTCCTTTCGAAGTCAAATGCATTTCTCTTTAAACTCCCGGTTCTGCTGCTCTCGGTTCTCCTGTAATTTCCTCCATACCTCCTCTTCCAGACTGGCAAACTTCTCCATCACAGTGTTTTCAAAAGCTTCTAGTCTATCGTCGAATTTCCCAAAACGTATGTCTAAAAGTTTGAACTGCTCATCTAGCTTGTGGTTCTGTTCTTCAGATTTATGGTTCTGTTCGTCTAGTTTGTTTAACAGAATTCTAAACATGTCCGTCATCTCGTTCTCTTTTGCGGTTTTGGTTGTGGTGGGGGTTGGTACAGTTTATGGAGTTATCACGTCCGATGTTGACTCTTCTTCTATTTAGTCCACGGCTATACGATCGTCCGGATTCCCTAGCTCTTCTTCCCCAATTATCCGGGTTCCCTGACTCACGTCTTCTTCCATGTATGTTATGTCTCCTGAATCTCGCGACCTTTCCGTCTCTTCATTCCCATCTGCGCCTACGTCATGTCGTCGCGGTACGCGTTCCCGACATGTCGATTCACTTAATCGTGCCTTCTGTGTCGGTTTTATAGTTTTTCGAAGGTTGTATGTTTTTTCGTTTTCCATTATAAATAGTTATAGTTATTATATATTCGAATTATGTTTGGTTACTAAATATGCAATTTTTTTTTATGTTAAAAGTAGTAATTTTTTTTCCCCTTTTAAATTTTCTAAAATCTGAAAATTATGTATGGTAAATGAAGTCTCTGGAAAGTGCCCTTACGTTGGTCGCCAAAATGAAATACTCCATTATCTATAAAAATTCTAAATCTTTAAATTAACTCCTGAAATAATAAAACATGTTTATAAAATCACAGGAACAAGTTATTTTATTGACTAAATAAACTGATTAATTATTCAAGGATATTCAAATTAGTAATAATGGACATTTAAAACAAAATATATACATACAGTATATAATATTAATTATTTTTATTAATGGGTTATTATTTTCTTACGATGAGTAAGAGAGCTCTTAATCTCGGAGAAAAGTTTTCGCTGGCACTTCCCAGTCACCTCACAAACAATTATTACAATATTTAGACATTATTTACACATACTATAACTACTCTTAATCCTAATTGACATGACATGAAATTTATATTATAAGAAATTATATACTCTATATTGTTCAAGTCTAGTTTTGGTCTCTTTTGTTTAAAATAAAAGTTCACTTCAGTTCAATTACTATTAGTAATAGTCTTCATTTCATTTATATGAGATTATTAAAAGAAATGTCAAATCAGTTAGAAGTTCACCTCCATTCACAAAATATTAACAATAGTCTCTCCCTACTTTTAATGAAAAATATACAAGAAATATCAAATCAATTATGATGTCCTTATATAGGATCAATAGATAAATTAATTATTTGAAGTTATTTAAAGTTCAATAGATGATTGACTTCAAGAAAAATGTTCACAAACTAGGCTATACAAAACGGGTTGGTCTCACCAATTTGCAGGTTTCTATAATTATTGGATCTTCCATAATAATTAATTGTGCTTCTAAATAAATCAGTGTTCGTAATTGAAACATATCTGGCCCCATCTTCTTCCAGCTAAGTCATATTTTGGATAAATCTGGTAGTGAAAGTACGCACGTATGCTCCTTTGAAAGTCTGAACTAACAATGCCTGGTTCCCAAAATGCAATGCTTAGACCCCTCTACGATTGATTTTTCCGCGCCTTTTATATTACTGCACTTAATAACCTCTTAATTGCACTCAATGAATTATGCTAATCTTAGTTATTTATTAACATTAATATAAAACAATTTTTAAATCCTACTAAATATAATCTAATTATTTTATAACAATTTTAGCTCCTTATTATCTAACGGTGATATTACTTCTTTTACCATAACTTAATTATTTAAATACTTATTAAATTGCATATTTAATACAGAACGAATGGCATTTCAAATTAGATACTAGAATGTATTGAGATGACATCAGTGGGCGTGACTTAACGCTGACGTCACATTGTCCATCCAGCGTATTCTTTTTTTTGTACCACATCGATAGCTTTGTGAAGCTGATATGAATTGTATGAATGTTTATGTATAAGGTTGGATGAGTTTTCTGAAAGGAAATTTAATGAGGAATCTACCGGTGTTGGTTGAATTTTCATATGTTGTCTTGTTAATTAATAATCTTGCATTTTAGGAGGTCACATTCGGTTTAATCTAGGCTTTTTTTTGAATGACTGAAATTAAGCCTGCTTTAATCAATTGATAACTTTAGTTATCCTTTGAATTTTGATTTGGGGTTTGAAAATAAAATTATGGGGAATATTTTGAATTCTATTTCAAGTCTGGTAATCGTAGGATATCGCTATATTCTTCCAAAACGTTTGTTTAATTTAGGCCGTATGACGTCATCAGTCAAACCAAAGTTACACTTTCCTCCGCTTGACACCGCTAATCGTCTGCTGCACTTTTGAATGAAAGACATTCTTCAAATTTCATTAATTTGAAATATTGGGCTATTGGCAAGTTGTCACAATTGTAAAGACGTATTACATACTTAAAAATACCCTCTCCTGGTCCTCTATATGGATTCCCAATTAAAATTTTAGTTTTTAATTGTTCTTGTTTTTCTTCAGACCAAAATCTGTTTAAATGTTACTTTAAATTCATCGAAATATTGCCATTCATTTTTGTGCCCTTCATACCATAATTCCGAATCTTCTGCCAATTTCCCCCCTTTTATTTTATTGAACATTTTAACAGCCTATAAGAATATCTTAGGATGGGGTTCTTTATTTTCATTATAAAAATCTGGTATTATAGTATCATTGATTATGTTTCCATTTACACAAATACTTTGATTTAATTGCCCCTGTTCTACAAATATTTCTTTTATTTTAGACATAAAATTCTCTTCAAATTTTTCTGTTAGATCACTAATCTGTCTATCTACATCATTTTTAAACTCTAACATCTCTTTCTTTTCTAATTCCTTCTGTTTTCCTACATTTGAATCTAGTTGTACTATTTTTTCTGTACTTCTACATTGTCTATCTTATTACTCGTATAACCCTTAACTTCTACTAATCTGTCTTCCATCCCTTTATTTACTTTTATTTCCAAATCTTTCAAATTATTATCAACTTCTACTTGATTACCGTATTTATTAATTTTTTATTAAAATCTACTTCTACCCTATCTACTTCCTTTTCTACTTTATCTATCCTACCATACATTTCCTTTTCAACTTTATTCACATGCTCCATTAGCTTATCTTCTATTTCCTTTTGAGTTTGTTTAATTTCCTTTTTTTAAACCCTGTTCTAATTTTAAATAGTATTCTTTCATTTCTACCCTATTTTCTTCAAATTTCATATCAAAATTTTCAAATTTTATATTCATCTCTTCTTTCAAATCTAAATTACATTACTTTAATTCTACACTACTTTGTTCAAATTTTTTATTCATATCTTCTTTCATTTCTAAATTATCTTGTTTTGATTCTACTCTACTTTGTTCAAATTTTGTATCCATTTTTTTCAAATTTTTTATTCATCTCTAAATTATCTTGCTTTAACTCTAATTTACTTTGTTCTATTGTATTCATCATCCCCTCATCTTTATTTACTTTACTTTTTTCAACTATATTTTCATTAAATCCTTTAAAATTTTCATCTATACTTTCATTACTATCCTGACACTCCTTATTTTCTAAAAATTCCGATGTTATCTCAAAATTTTGCCCACATTGCGAAAATAATTCCTTTTAATGTGGAATTTTAATTCCTTTAAACTTAACTTTAAACCTAAAGGAGTTTGTTCTATTTCATTATTTTACATCTTAATTGTTATTTCAATTCAACTTAAACTTTATATTAATCAACTTAGACTATTTTTCGTCAGTTTGCTGTTTTTAAATTTTGAAAAAAAAAAAAATGTTTATTTTTATAACAATACCCTTACCTTCATAAGATTCTTACCTTACACTTCCATCCAATATTCTATTGTCTTCGACTTAGTTTAAAAAAAAAAAAAAAACTTTAAATATAAACAATTCGCCCCACTTTGGTGCGACAATTGTAACTATTGTAAAAAAAGGGAGGACTCTAGTTTTGTTAAAATGCTGTGTTCTAATCTTGTTGGGCGCCATTTGTAATTTAATAATTACAAAAATAAATAAAAATAAAAATTTACAATGTGAATACTAATATCTCAAGGTCGTAAGTTCTTTTGAAAAAGTGTACTTAATAGAAGATCGGATGAAAGAACAGAAGTCTTTTTTATGCTGAAATGCACATGTTATTTATTTAGACAAAACCAATATAATAAGAGTACTTATACAAAATCAGATTCCTGTAAATTATTTTGTATTAGTACATCCTATACAATTAGTCTACTTTATTCAAGTAATCATAAAGAAAGAAAATTAAGTTTTATTGAATTTGATCTTCAGTTGCAACTTGTTAATAAAAAATAAAATGAATTTAATATTACTTCTCAAAAGAAAAAAATTAATCTATATTTTATTGAATTATTATGAAAGTATACTTTTTATAAAAAACAAATAAATTTTAAATGGTTAGTCTTTTAAAAAAGACTTTAACATGTTAATATTATTTTAAAATACAAAACATTGCATCTTATTATTTATAAGACATCAAATAACAAGTTCAAAATTACAATACGGAAGAAATTTATAAATTACTAAAAATACATATTTTATTTTACATAATAAAAGTTTGTACGTGCTATTCCAAAACATGTGTTCATTTTAAAAGAAACATTCCATCTGAAGTCACTTCCTTCGTTTGCCGTATCTGCATGATGATGATTCATCAAAATCCCTCCAACCGTTACGTCTTAAGTCTACGTCTGATTTTACAAAAGCACATTAATTGTTCATATTATGAAATAGCATACTTGAATGTTCAAATTGTTCTATTTTTAAATTGAAACACAAAATAAACTTAGTCTTTATATCAGTACTTCTCTAAATTGCATCACTTTTGCTAAGTATGCAAAGTTCATTATTCAAACCATTCACTCTAATGTTTATATATAATTGAAACTTTATTGTATTGTTTCATTACCAAAATAGTTCACACTTGTTATAAAACACACTTTTATACATATTGTCTTTGTGTTACAAAGGACACGTCTACATATACGCTGACCATTGACCTTGAAAGTTCTACAAGTCAAGATGTTCACTTCTCGACATCAAACATAACCAAATTCTATTCACATATCATTTTATATCAATTTAGTTCATATGACTTCCATGCAGACTAAACAAACTCTCTTCCCGCATTCAATTGTCCAGTTTTCTTTCTTTGTGTGTAAACTGTTTATTTTGCATTTTATAAATTAAAAAGTTTATAATCACTTTAATTACTACAGTACGTATAATAATTTTCTCTGACCATTTACCAATTTACTGATTTAAAATTACAGTATATTAAGTTTAATCAAAAATACAAAATATATTACGCTATTACTTTTCCAATACATATCCCCTTTCATCTAAAATCTACCATTCTCTTGCCCAGACACCCCCATTCTGTACAATATCAAAGCATATATTCCATCCTATGTAAGATCAAAGAGCCTCCCGTTTTATTTAAAATCAATTTACTAAAAATGTACACTATTACAATATATCAAATTTCTAGTCTTAAAATTTGTGTAATGCTTTGTAAAGCGTTCAACCCCTCTCCTTGCATTCAGTTATAACAAAATCGTATATTTTGAATACATATTTTAAACATCAACCAAAAGCAATTTATTGACCTTTAGTCTATGATTGAATATTATTCAATGAAATTTACTACAGTAATTTTATACTTATATACTTATTTTATACATTATATATTTGGAAAGTTTATGTGTGTTCAGCCTTTATTAGTTACTTATGGATTAGAACTTCTTCTGTAATCTGTCGCATGTTCTAGAATAAAACTTGATCTATCTGTCCATACATTTTGGTTCAGGGTTTTTTTTTCTTTCTTAGTTTTAGTGCTCTTACATCTTTATGAGAAGAAGTATGTTGTACAATGTTTTTAAACAGTTCAGTAAAATGAATATGGTAAGAAAAATGTTATGGGCAAGTCGAGAACAGTGGTATGATAAATTGAAGAGGATTTTTTAAAAAAATGGTTGAATGTGAGTATATTTTTGTTACATTTTGGATTAATTGTTATGTAGAGACAAATTTATAGATTTGACGAATAGATTTTCTCTGGTAATCTAGTGAACAATTGCTTCTGCAGTAAAGAACAGTTGATTGGTTTTTCAGGACTTTTTGAAACTAATGAAATTTGTTATATTTTTTAAAATTTATGTAAATTTTGGACATTTTATGGATTTTATATATTAGAATTTTGGCTTAATAAAAAGTAATTCTAATGATCCCTCTACTCACTCAGTTGGGCGAAAGTTGTGGAGGACTAAAATTTTAAAGTTATAAAAAGTTTGTCAAAATTTTATCTACTGTCTTTTTATATTTATCAAAGTTTTTAATGTATATATATATTTTTTTGAGATTTCTAAAGTACACATTTGCGTTATCCGTATAGATTATACAGTAAAATTCTTAAGGTGCATTGGCATTAAATACACTGTAAAATATGAAGAAGAGTTTTCCGATTTTTTGAGTGCATAATCATGACATTTCACCTTCAAAATAGTGTTATTTCTATCGGTGATCACTTTTGCTTCCTCCAATCCATTCTGTCTGAAAACGGTGATTTAAAATGATTTGTTTTATGGCATTTTGAAGTTATTTAGACACATTTCATCAGTTTTAAGTAAAATCTCGGAATTTTTTTTTTTTTTAATTTTGTGAAAATAGTTTTGTTTAAGTACTGTCAAACTACTTATAATTCCACACCTAGATAAAGAACTACAGGTCACACACATCATGAATCTTTATCATAGAGGTGTAATAATATCAAACCTGTATTAGGGAATGAAGTGAGCATGAGCCCCAAGAGTGATTTCAATATGGTTACAGGATAGAATATGTAACAAATTTGGCAATTTCTAAGATTTTGAGAAATAAAGAACCCATCCGCTTTGTTAAGAGTGATCGAAATTGAAAAACGCTATTTGGAAGACGAAATGCCAAGATATTACGCTTAAATAGATCGGACAACTATCCTGCATATTTACCAAATAGATTTCACTGGTTAATATTACTACGGAAACAATCATGAGACCTAGGTCTATCGGTTGTACCTCGACCTCTGATTTTTCTATAAAAAAAAGAAAATTATGAAAACATATTTACCTTTTAATCAAAGGATCAGATCATATTGTTAGATATAGAGAGAAGTTATCCAATTAATTTAAGTGCAAAATCTTGGTAATTCCAATTCAATGTAACGGGTTTTTCAATAAAATAAAATTTAATGGACAAACCTAGTAGTTTTATCTCTCACAATTAATTCACTCATGGGGCGTTGAACTTCATTCTGTTTTATACTATGATAATACTACTCTTCTAAGATGTACGATTCCGGAAGACTTGGTCTCTGATACCCAGACCTAGTAAAAGTAGCAGATTTTAATATTTAAGAACCAGAAATGAAAATGTAGATTTTAATCTTTTCAGAATAACAAAGATTTGAGGTCAGATTTCTAAAAAAACTGATTGGTTTCACACATAAATTGTCAAGAAAGATTAAAAAATGATCATTTCTAAGATAAATCAAACTACAATTAATTGTTTAGGCCAATTAGAAAGAATAAGTAAATTGCTAATATTATTAAAGTTAATACTGTAACTGTAATATTAGACTTGTTCCTAGGCGACTCTATTTGATTTAAATAAATAAAAGAGTAAGTACATTCATAAATATTCTATTTACAATAACTGCTCGAAATGGTAACCTTCATCAAGGTTGCACAACCTAAATTAATGCATCGACTACGGAATTAAAAAACTGGGTAAATTATTGCAGACAGCCAGGCCCATTTCACTTTCAACAAACATGCTGTATAAACAAGTTGTTTCATGTTGCCTCAGAGAAAGAATGCCAATAGTGAGAGGTTTAGTGATTAGGAGACCAGCTTGTTGGTCCACCACACCAATCCATCTTTGCCCAAAAGCATGATTTAAGTCATCCAGACTATCTTATGATAGCCTGAGCCCCCCCCCCCCCAGTCAGACTGAAGACCACATTAGGTTTTTGGAATGCAGAGGGAGGTTATCAAACAATTCACAAAGTGTATCTTGTAGAGAAGGAATTGTTCCTTTTCTTTTAAAATTCTTAATTGTGAGTTATCTTAGACCAGTTGGATTGATCAGCATGTCGCCAATCCCACTTTTTAATTGGGCGAAGAAACAGGTCTGACCAATGTGGAGGGGGTATTGTAAACATATCCTTATCAGTAATTTAACCCCCCCCAAACCTTGACCAAATTGTTTATGAATAAAGAAAACAATGGACAAAGCCTTTTCTTAAGTCCATATTTGTTTCAAAACCCCCATGTACCTCCTTTCTTACAGCATATATGTAAGTTAGGACACGTGATTTGTAAAAAAATAAAAATTATTATTCTACAAACCCTTTTATTTATTATAACAAATAAATTTCCTTAAAATATTATAATGAATATTTCATACAGTTATATTCCTTACCTTGTATGGAGAACTTTCTTCTGTGCTGGTTGAAAAGGAACTGAGGATCATTGGCTAAGCTAGATGTAATACAATTATGCTAATTTATTCTAACATCATAGTAATTATTTATACAAACAAAACAGTTATTGTTTACATTACTCCTCCATCCCTAAAGAGAACTTTGAGGGTTGGTTGAGACATCTGTTGGGTGTCTCAGCAACCTTGAAGTTGAAGTTACATAACAACATCTATAGACTACATAACATTATTATAATTATTAAAATACTATATTAATACTAAGGTCCATAGATTGAAATCAAGAGTTATTACATCTCTTGATATTTTTGAAATCTTATTTAAGGTAATTTAAAAAAATCTAATCTTTGCAAATTTACTGAAAATTCTAGTTGTTGATCTAGTTAATTTAAAATCGGTGGCATCCAAAATCTTAGGATGTCCCATGTTAATATTGGTTAAATGTGGAAGTATGTTACAATTTCAATAGTCTATTCTATTATATTTCCTTTCAATAGATATATACCATGTAGAGACATTTCACTAGTTTCTTTATCACTTTCAATTGAACCACTTGTTGCAGAAAGGGCATAAGTGACAAAAATTGATAACATGATATTCTTAATAAAATCTGTTGTTTAAATGTATACGCTTCGTTTGGTGCATAAAAGACATATGTGCCATTACTGCAATAGGTCTATAAAGTAGGTATTTTCATACAGTGTAGTGCAGAAAGGGAATATGAGCCAAACAAGTGTCCTTTCTGCAGCAAACGATCTATACTCGGCCTTCGCGGCGAATGCGCACGGCAACACAGTTCCACACTGTTCCAGGTTGTTGTTGTTTGGTGTTGACGTGATTGAGGTTATGTTTGGTTGGAAGTGAAAGTCATTCTAACGTGGTTATTTTGTGAAGTTTTGTGTCATTAAAAATGTCGGAAAATAGTGATTCTGGTGAAAATGAACAAGGTTTATAGGCCACAAAGTCAAAGAAAAGAAAAGGTGTCGTGAACAGTGAATCGTATCAACGGAACGTGATCAAAAAGGCCAGGGTGCAAGGGACGGAGTACAAGAGCTATAAAGGGAAAACTGTGGCAGCCAGATCCACCGGCAATGACTGTAAGTGCAAGATGAAGTGTTTCACTAAGTTTAAAGACGATAGCTTTATAAGTATCTTAAACGGGTTTTCATCGTTTAAAGACAAAGACACCCAAGACGTGTTTTTGCAAGGCCTAATAGAGCGTGATGATGTAAAAAAAAGACGCAAAAACAAAGACCCTCCTACTTTAGAAAATGAAGATGAGCCTATGCCTAACAAAAGAAACAACTCTTACAAATACTATGTGAATAATGATGGAAAAAGGGTAGCAGTCTGTAAAAAAGCTTTTATTTCTGTGTATGGGATATCTGCCAAACGTGTTGTCAGACTATGCAAGCTAAAATCTCTGAATGTGACTCCTGTTGACATGCGAGGTAAAAATAGGAGTGCTAATGCTATTCCTGGTGACATTTGTCAGAAAATTCATCAGCACGTAAGCTCTTTTCCAACAAAAATGACACACTATGATTCCAATGAAAAACACTACCTTGATGCCCGCCTAAATTTGAAAATCATGTTTGATATGTTTTTATTCAAACATCCCGAGTGCAAGGGCAAAGTTTCTTACTGGTTTTACAGACAGTACTTTCTTGAAAACTTTGACTTGAAATTTGGCCGTCCCCAAGTAGATGTGTGCATTGAATGTGAAAGTTTAAAAAGCAAATTAAGAGATAAAACTCTTAACGACAATGCTAAAAGGGTGGTTACAGCTGAGCTTATTGTACATAAAAGACATGCTAAAAAGTTTTATAAAAAAATGGACGATTATTCAAAAAATACTGACCCCAACACTTTAGTAATCACATTTGACTACATGCAAAACCTACCTTTACCCAACATTCCGGTTCAAGATATCTTTTACCTTCGCCAGTTATGGGTTTATCTTTTTTGTATCCATGACTTAAAATCTGGTAAAGCTGTTATGTACACTTATCATGAAGGCCTTGCAAAAAAATCCCCAGATGAAGTTTGCAGTTTGTTAAACAACTATCTAACCAATGAAATTCCAAAAGACATTAAAAAACTAGTAATTTTTTCGGACTCGTGTGGTGGACAGAACCGGAACCACACTGTTTGTCGGTACCTACAGAGTTTAACCGACAGGGGAGTTTTTGAACAAATAACTCACTATTTGCCCCTTCGTGGTCACTCATTTCTACCTTGTGACCGCGACTTTGGTCTGGTGTAACGATGTATCAAGAGATCCGACCGCATCTACACTCCGGATCAATACAGTGAACTGGTTTTAAAAAGCAACAACAAACAAAAGTTTACTTGTAAAACTGTTGATCCCAGCATGGTTTACAGTTACAAGACTTGGTGGCTTGAGCATTATAAAAAGTCATGTATTTCTGTAGAAACTTCTGGCAGGGGCATCCCCAAAGACAAGAGAGAATATTTCAAAATTTCATCCTATAGGGAGTTTCAGTTTGACTCTCAGACTCCAGGTGTAGTGACAGTACGAAAATATATTGACAGTAACATAACCCAACACTCATTCAACACTAAGAAATGGGACCTGCAACCACCTTCTCCACCTGAAACCGCCTCTTACCCAAATGGAAAACTACCTATAAACATCAAGAAGATAAACGATCTCAAGAAGCTAAGGCCGTATTTGGTGGGGTATGAGTCATTTTACAATGACATTTTTCAGTGGCCCACCTGTAGTGGAGAAGCTGTTGAGGACTTGTAAAGAGAAAGATAATGACAAGCCAATTTTATGGCTTATTGTGACTATAACAATGTATTTGTTTATTATATTTTACCCATATAAATTTGATCTGACAGTGTTGTGAAAGTTGTTTACCATTTTTATTAGTGGGTTGTAATGGTGGTGAGGGGGGGGAGTATTAGGTATATAAATCCACATCAGGCATACATCCCCACTCCGCCACCACCATTACAACACCTCTCCCTACTTATCCCTTCAACCCCCATTTTGAAACTAACCCCCTTCCTAATCAAAACACAGATTCTCACATTAAAAACACGAAAAAAAACTCATTTGATGCAGAAAGGACATAAGTTTCACAAATTTATTAATAAATAATAAATTAACTAAATGACAAAAAAATCTGGTTTGATTTAATTCCCATTCTTAACTGATGGCTTTATAAATAAAATTGTTTTTGTGGTCTAATTACATAACACAATTTCAAAAACCGTTTTTTTTAATTCCTGAAAACTTTTGATTTTGTCACTTATGCCCTTTCTGCAACAAGTGATTCAATTTTCAAAATCTGTCTATTAGGAAATATTGTTCTAATTCTGGAATCCAGTCAATTATTTTGTACTTAATTTCTAAATTTACATATTTGCATTAACTGAGTTTAACATTGAATTCACATATTTATGTTCTGATGAGCAATGTGTGTGAATTACCAGATATGAGCATTGTGAGCATTTCATTTCCTGCTAGTACACTTTTCCTTAAATCCTAATATTATTATATGAGACATGTAGTAGAATTTATATACTAGAACTTATCTTACAGTTGGAATCATGGTGATGTAATTTGATTCATACAATGTTGACACAGAATCAAATTTATGCAGTGTATAATCTACAGGGTCCACAATAGGCAAATTAATAAAATAAATTATTTCATTAGAATCAATTTTATAATTTACTTCTAATAATTTTTCTAATTCCCAAATATTCTCAAACTTAGGCTCTACGGGTAGTCTTTATAGTACAGTTTTATTTTACTAATTTCTTGAAATAATTCCTGTGTGGATATTACACTGGGATTCCTAATTTACGAAATGTTAGTGAATTTTCAATGTCTTCTACTAACTGTAACATAACATTATAATTATACAATATTTAATTGATATGCTTCATACTTGTTCAATTTTAATTTGGTCATTAAGTGGTTTACTTACTTTTAACAATTTATTTTGTAATTCATCAAAATTACTCTCTATAATTTTAAATGTTTTATTAAATTCCTCAATAATATCTGTATTTATAGAATACTGTGATTCAAATTGATTTATAATTTTATTTTGATTGTTTTTTAAATCTTCTAATATTTTTTCATTATAGGAGTCTAAGTTTCCTGTTATAAGTTTTACAATTTTATTGATCCTAGACCATTGATAATCCTCTCTTAGTTTGCTTAAAACTAAGTATTTCCAATTTTTCTTTTAGAACTAATCTAATATGATTAATATACTTAAACTAATTATAATAGTTTTCAACATTATTTTTTACTTGAATAAAGAACTTTTAATTATGAACAAAAGTATGATACGAAGTTTTTAATTTGGCTGGAAGGAATTGTATTGGAATCACTCCTATGTTTTTTGATATATTCCTTATTTCAATTCCTCTCACTGCTATTATAATGTATGGGAGCTACCTGGAACACAAGGTAAAAGTATGGAATTAACATATGGACTAGGATTAGGAATTTTCTTCCTTGGTCGTTTAATATTTGACAAGTGAATTTTTTCTTTCGTATTAAGATGCCTAGTTTTGATTTTTGCAGTTTTTTTCTTCCAAATTTACAGAACTAATTTCTTCTTTATTGTATTTATTTTTAGTTTTTGAAGAGTTTTAACATATATCGTAACATTTATAATAAATAAACAATATGAGTTGATGATGGGTTGAGGGATTTGTGGTCAAAAGAAAAGTGAGATCTTAGATGCATGTTATAGCCTAAATGTAATAACCTCAAAATTCGTTCTAGCCTAATAATTTAATTAACTTAAAGATTTTGAAAATTTTAAATAAATAATATAAAGCATATATTATAATAACTACAGCTAATTTAAATAAAATTTACTTCCATTTCAAAAACAATAATAACAGTAACTTTACTTATTAACCTAAAATGATTGAATAAGAACTTTTTATTATTCTTTTGTAATTTATTTGAAGTTTAGATAAATATTTTTTAATTCAAATTCAAAGTATGTTGTGTATTAGTTAATTTAAATAACAAACTGGTTGAATAGGATAAATTAGGTTAGTTTTAGTGTTTACAACGAATTATTACAATAAAGTGGAACAGTGCGAACTGGCAGCGAAAGTTAGAACTATCGTAGAAATCTAGGCAGTGTTATATAAAAACATAAATGTATAAAAAGGAATGTGGATGAATTAATACCTTTTTTAAAAACAATTTTAATTACATAATATATGTTTACAAACTATAAGTAATGTAAATATACTATTTAAAATGACTATGAAAGGACATTTGAATAAAATATTTGATATGTTTGAATGCACGACCATACGAAAAGCCTATAGCGGAAAATATACCAGTCATGGCGGAACTGCATTGTAGGAGTCTGAGGTGATACCAAACATTTTAATATCGTCAAGAATAAACATTTAATCGAATTTCCAAATTATTTATTTGGACTTTAGTGGGTATATAGATTTAATTAGTATAAAAAGATTTGAACTGTAAAATTTTTTAATATTAATAACATTAAGATGATTTGTATATTTTAAGATAGATGTTTAAAAATGTATGATAATTGCACATTTAAAAAAAAGCCCGAATCTTAAGACCCAAGATTAAAGAGTAATTTAAATAATTGAGTTGTTGTTATTTAATAGTTAACCATTATACTTTAAAGTAAAGTAAACGTGCTAGAGCAAGACCCAACTTGACTAAAATTAAAATAATAACTGTATAAAAAATTTCTTATTATAATACCTTTCGTAGAATTTCCGGCAGCGATTCTCTATTTAGGTTCCTTTTTTTGTTGAATTAAATCTTTGTTTTTGCAACTTGCCTCTCTTACATAGTAATACAATTTCTTTTCTTTTTTTTCTGTGTCAATTTACATAATCATTAGCAATCTTACTCTCCAAACTTATCTCTAAAATTGATCTATTATTAATATGACCATATACGATATCTATAGGTCTTAATTTCGTAACTGAATGAACGACTCCTAAAGTTATGAAATATACATGTAAATCTCTCATAAAAATCTTTTTCAAATGCAAATTTATATCTAACATTAGGTAATAGGTATTGCTTAACGAAGTATATTTTATGTCGATCGAAATTGTTTTCCGAATCTCTACTAACAATCTCATTTTAGAAACTCCAAATAATTTTTGGATTGTTACTTTTCTTAGTTGATATTTAAGTAAAGAAAGCATAATTCACTGGTTCATCTGAAATTGGTATTTCCACTTGTGTGTTTCCTTCATAATTTGAAAGAATAGTCTGATTATTGTCACTATCGTCGACATTTACAATTATTGACTCGTTGCAATATAGATCCGGAGGGTTTAATGGTGTTGATTCTTCAGTGTCTAATTCTGGGAAATAAAGCTGTATTGAATCTTATTTTATTTTCATTAAATCATTATCAATTTTTCTTTATTTTTTTTGATATTTTCCTTTCTGTTATATTTAGTTGAATCCTGGATATAACGTCTGCGTTTTGATTTAATTTACAACGTTTGTATTTTATTTCATTTCTAAATTCCTCTAACTTTAATTTCCACCTTAAGGCCATTTCACACCGGCGTACTGAACGTCCTGGACGTTTGGTACGTTTTTGTCAAAATAAATCGCTTCCCATGCTATCAAATGAGCCATTTCACACCGCGCGTACAGAACGTACCGAACGTCCTGGACGTCCGCGACGGTTTTGGGAGGATCGCTCGGAGATCCTGTCATTTCTGCAAAACCCCGCGTCATCTGCAGTGTGTTTGTTTTGCTGGTGTTTTGTGCATTTGTACCATGGAAGCGTTGTTGAAAGAAGTACGTGATCATCCTGTAATCTGGGACACAACCCTAGAAATATACAGGGACCTGGTTATGAAGAACGCAGCGTGGGAGGAGATTGCTGCAAATCTTCAGAAAGATAGTAAGTTGTCATTTACTGTAATGTAATAACATTAGAGCAACGATTATATATTTATATTGTTATTTAATGGAAGTCATTATAGTATAATTATTAATGACCTCATTTTATATTAGTTTTACTAAAGGCTCAATTTAAAAAAAAAAGAATAACAATCGTATTAACTTTCACAGGCAAAACAAATATTATTTAAAATAGAAATCATGATATGTTATGTTATTCTTAGAAATAGAAATTGATATATAATACTAGGTACAGTAATCTATAAAATGTACATGTCAAATACCTAAAAAGTAGGCCTACATGTAATATACTGCATTGCATCTAGGCATTGTGGATTACATTAATACAGTGTGCACTAATAATAAAAGGGAAAATGTGGTAAAAAAATTAAATAATACAAGGCACTGTATTTTATTGAACTGATCGAGCGAACGTCCTGGACGATTGGTACCGTGGTACGTTGTTGGGCGGTGTGGAATGGGCGCGTACCGAACGTACCAAACGTCCAGGACGTTCAGTACGCCGGTGTGAAAAGGCCTTTAGTAACTTTGAATTTGGTTCTTTGACGGAAAATAACCATTGTAAAGGTTTATGGTCAGTGTAAATAGTGAAATTTTTACCATATAAGTAGGGTCTGAAATATTTGGTTGCCCAAACTATTGCTAATCATTCTTTTTCTATTGCGGAATAGTTAATTTTGCTTTTATTTAAAGTTCTAGTAGCATATAAGCTATAGTATTCTATTAATCCTAGAAATTCTTTATTTTGTTTAGTTTTTTTTTGGAACTGTATAAATTTTTTATTGCTATAATTTTATTGGAGTTTGGTTTAATTCCTTCTGGAGTCATTATATGTCCTAAATATGCTAGTTCCATTCTCAAGAAATCAGTTCTATCTAATTGAATCTTGAAATTAGCTTTCATTAAACTATGAAATACTTCTTGTAATCGGTTGAGGTGTTCTTGAAGGCTGGTTGGGTACATTATTATGTCATCTAAGTAAACTAAACAGATTTCATTTTGTAATCCCCTCAGTATATTGTCCATGACTCTTTGAAAGGTGGGTGAGCTATTTTTTAGTCCCATGGGCATTCGTAAGAATTCGTAATGTCCATGTTCCGCGGAGAATTGTTTTTTCTATGCTACTTTCTTCCATCTCTACTTGGTGAAAACCTGTAATGAACCTTGACTGCTGTCATAAATTGCTCGAATTTAAGCAAACATTTATAATTGAATAATTGGTTTTGGCAAAAGCAGAACAAGTTTAGGTTATATTTAAATATTTATTTACGTACTCACCCTATCTGTCTAAATGTCTATTTTAAAATGCATAGGGTTACTTTATTTCATTTTATATGATTATTTTGTGTTTACAAAACTATTTTTTAACAACTGGTGTTTTACTACTTGTAGTCCGTAGTCCTAAATTAAAAGTAATACCAATTGCATCATTATATATATAATGAATGCTTTGTGAGGTTTAATATGAACTGTCCTGTTTCATTATGTACAGATGTGTAAATTTTTATAATTTTTACTTTCATTAGGGACAAATTAATTTTTGTTTTTATTAACAAATTTTTAAATATGTTTTTACTCAAAAATGACTCAATCCTAATTAATACTGATTGAGATAATTTGGAATGCATCTAATAAAAGTGTCGTTCAAAAATTGAAACTGTAAACAACGAGCACGACATCTAGCGGCCGTTCCGCCTTCACACGTCCTGAATAATTCCAACTGTCAAGCCAAAATATGACTTTCAACCAGAAAAATTATAATTAAATCTATTGCCCGAAGTCAGTTCCCGATAAAAATCCAAACCAAATCAATTTAAATTATCCGATCGATCCGAGAAAATTGTCACTAAAACATAACTCGATGATAACCTAATATATTAATTATTTAACTACGAAAGTATAGTAGCCTACCTTATACAACTTCCAAGAATCCAACTTGATTAATTCATATATTACAGGAAAACAATTTAATTAAAAGGAACATTTTCAACGTGTTGAACATAGAATTTCTAATTGAAATTACAAGATGTTATCGAAAAATACTCTAGAACATACCTAAATATATTATAAATCAATAAAAATGTCAGTGTTAGATAAAAAAAAAGAAGAAAATATAGACCTACTTTGAATAATTCAGAAAAATTACAAGCCCTTGAAGGACGATCAGTTATGTTATTGAATGTAAATTAATATGTGTCCCTAAATAAAATCTTTTTACTGATAATTAACTCCCAACTACCTCAAAAATAAGAAATTTACTTATTTATATTTTATTAGCCATAAATACAACATACAAATATACGCATACAGAAAAAAACAACAAAAGTGGATGTGATACAGAAGGCGGCAATGTTTCTAAGGCAAGCATAGGAAAGCAAAGCTAACTCGGCTAACTGGCTGAATACTGCAGTACTCGACTTCGAACTGTTCATAATTCATACTGAATAGAGTCTTAGTGTGTCGTTTTATGTTTGTGCGCTTACTGTCTTCTAACAATAGGTAAATATTAAAAGAAATGTCTGGGAAGGTAATTAATTATTTATATTGAATATAAAAACGGTTAATTTGGAGAGAAATTGTCCGATCGTCGATTGTAAATTGTAATTTTTCAGTGAAAAAGTGACCTGCAGTGAAAACATTTATTCTTAAAAAGTAAAGGGTAATTGTTTACAAAGAAAGTTATTGCTTTTTTTGAGATTTATTTTCAACATGTTCTACATACAGTACCTTATTTCTTAATAATAAAATAAGTTTTCAACGCGGAGTTAACCTTTTCACAGATTTTTTTTTTCAACTTAATTAGGAAGGTCCATTAAGTGAATTATGCGTTAAAATAGATATGAGGTATGTATGTGAGTTTTTACCTTACAAGGTTAAGTAAGGTGGCTTTATATATGTCCACATTACCTGACCTATGTGTAAATTTGTAAGAAAAAAAGAATTTTTTCCGCATGGTCACTCATCCAAATACTAACCATACTAGATCTTGCTTGACTTTGGTGATTTATAAATGCATTGAATTCTGTAGTTTTGAAATTGTGATTTTTTGGTGAAAAAATTAGCTCTTCATTTACAACTTATTTTATTATTAAAAAATAAGGTACCTATAGGCCTATAGAACTTGTTAAAAAAAACAAATCTTAAAAAAAGCAGTATCTTTCTTTGTAAACAATTACCAAAGTAAGGTATGTAGTACTGTAGATGATAAGAAACAAAAATCCTGAAAATTAGCAGTAACCTTCATGTAAACAAATACCAAAACTATTCTCCATCCATGTAATAACCACGGTCAATGTTGCTTGACTTCAATCGAAACATTGTGTTTACCATGTAAACTTAACCTATGTAAAGTTTTGCAATTGTCTTTTAAATTAATAAATCTGAACCATTCGTTAGTACAAGCATCTGAACGCTCCAAGCGGCGGACATCGTAGACTCAAATGTAAACATTAGCGAACTACGCAAGTCAGTGAATTTACCGCAAGTAATTTACATAAATAGTTTAAAACAACCAACGACAAAAACTGATTGTTCAATTACGTGATAAATCAATACCTATCCATAATAAGTCTTTAACATCATATATCTGGATCGAGTAGGAGATATTGTATGTTAACACAATGTAAATTCAAGTCAAATGGACAACTAAAATACGCGAGGACGACGTTGATTAATAATTGTATTTTATAAATGAGCCTACGGAGAATAAAGGAGTGATGTGAGAAAAATTCATAAATATCATTAATACGCGAAATCTCATGAGACACCCATGGGAACCTTTATTAAATTATGTACTTGCATATCTTTATTAAACATAATTTCTGTCAGCCATTGATAAACCCTGCCCATCGGCACTCACTGAGCGGTAACGTATTGAAAATATGAACCCAGCAATTTTATGTTAATTAAAAAGTTTTATTTCGAACAAATCCAATTATTTAAAGAGTTTGTTTCTCCCAAATAATTTATAAAAATCTAGAAATTAAGGGAATTTTGTAAAATAGTATATAAGTTCATTCCATTCATACTACTTCATTTAATTAAAAAAGGGAATAAGTGAGAGGTACTTAAATCCATGTTAATCCGTCAGCTTAAAAAATTTTGGGTTCGAGATTTTTTAACACCAAAAAGGACGCTATTTTAAACTGGCGTCAGTCGACATCCAGCTACCAGATAGAACAGTCGCATAATTTGAAGAGGATCCATTTGAAACATATCTACAATCATCCAGGACTCTAGAATTGGCCAAAATTCATCATCATAACCTGGACAAGATATCTAAATACTGGTGAGACCCATCCAGGGTATATTTTACAAATTTTAAAGGCTAAAATTGGATTACCAAAATTAACTTTGCAAACTTTTAATTTTTGAACTTAAACAAAATTAACTCTGCTAAAATCATTCAAAGTGTTCTTAAACTATTGTCATCATTTATAATTAAGTAATATTATCTAAATATTACTTAATTGTGACTAGAATTAATAGCTATCTTTGTAGATATAATTAATAATTTGTTACTCATTGAATTGTCTATTTATATGTAAATATATATATATCCCAATATACATAGTGAACACTCAGTGAAAGGGATAGACTTTTAACGGTAATTATATAGCAGAGCTGCCTCACTTCAAAATCAATTTTTATGGGTTTTATTCGTCAAATAAATGTTGGAAAAATATTTTATTATCGAAAAAAAGTGTCGGAAAGATGATTACATAATATAATTACACAAGAAAATCTTAATCAGAGTCAAATTCTGCTGCAAATTCAGTAAAAGAGGAATTTATTGAATTTAAATGTATTTCACTCGTAATTCGCCATAAATGATGAAAACGAGTATTATACTCATTGTACTTTCTTTTAAACATAAATTCGGCTATATGGCCATGGAAATGTTGTTTTAATTTCCATATCGCGGCACATTTCCTCGCACTTCCCCTCCATTGACGTTTTATTGTCTACGTATGTACTTCAGTGTACGCATATGTAGGGCTGTATTATTATATGTCACGAAAGGTTTGGCCAGGTTGCTATATATATATATATATATAACCACCGCCTCACCTGGCCAAACCTTCCGTACGTTTATTGAAGTGAATGTCATGAGTATGAAAGATAACACAGAGTTAATTTTTTCACGAAAAAACTACTTGTGTAATATTGTATTATTGTATTATGTAATCATCTTTCCGACACTTTTTTTCGATAGTAAAATATTTTCCCAAACATTTATTTGACGAATAAAACCTTTAAAAATTGATTTTGAAGTGAGGCAGATCTGCTATATAATTACCCTTTTAACAATGGATTTACAAAACATTGCCTAAACCTATGTATTGAAATGAACTTATAATTTATCACAATTTGTTTGATCTTAATAATTTTATTGAGTTTGATATAAAAAAATAATAAATGCATTATAAATTGTTAACTTGAACTCTATTGTTTTATTTATAATAATCAACTTGGCTCAGTACAAAGTCATCATCAACCAAATATTTAATTGAGATTATTATAGTTCAAATTCATTGGTTATTTACCAAAGTTAACTTAGTTTTTTTAATTTTTTTATTATTTTATTGTAACTTAACACTTAAGGGTTACCCATGAATTGTATGATTTGAAGTATCATATTTTTTTAAAAAAATAAATTGAATCAATATCATTTTCCAAATTACTTCATATGTTGATTGTATTTGATAAGTACTAATTTTCAATTTATCACAATATTTTGACAAAATTTATTAAGTTGTTTTTAACCTCAAATTTATCTATTACATCTTTATAAACATTTTATGTTGTCACTATAAAGTGAAGCAATTACAATTTAAGATTCAATGATAAAATTTACTATTATAGGTTATCTTTTATTGCATTGGCACCTCAACGTAGGGTTTTTGCAAAATAACTACCTCAGTGTGAGTTGGTAGCTAAATATATAAATATTTTACATAATAATATAGAGGTATTGGGACAATTTTATTACACCTAGAAATACTTCATTGAAATATGTCAATTTTAAAATTAAAACCTTTTTGTAAAAAAAAAAAAGTTACTGTTCTTATAAAGACAGGTGTTGTATGTAGTACAAATTAACTCTAGTACTGTACTCATTACTCAAATTAATTATTTGTTATGGCAAATTCTAAGCCATGTAAGGTTCCGATAATAGTGTCGTAGCACATGTGGATTACATGTCTTTTGACAAGTTAAATAAATATCACTACTCTGTGTGAGTTCATAATGATTTGAACCAGGTCTCAGCAGGTCACTAGGTATAAATATATATGGTAAATGTTTACTGGAAGGTAACTTGTAAATATTTGGAGTTTAATATACAGGATGAATCAGACCATCTGTGCACAATGTATTGTGACTGAACCAAATGAGCTACAGGCTTTGTTTTAACTTTAATCCCTATATTTTGACCCTAGAGAATTAAGTAAATATGGTTTCAAATCTCAAAAATGTCCCAAAATTGCTTTTTTTGAGAGTGAGTGTCGTTTTGGAAAAAATTTCAAATGTAGCCTAAAGGTAGGTCTGGTGATAATTCATTTTAAAGATCTCTCTTCACTGATCATTTTGGAAAAAAAAAATTAACTTATCTTACTGCGGATCTACAGATTGTTTCAAAAATGTCAAAAAGTAGTGTTTTACAGTTTGGTTACCACATAACATAGCCTATAAAAACCAAATTTTTATCTTAAATTCATGAGAAGATACCCTTTCTAAAAATGTGCTTAAGTTACCCTTTACTCCAAATTTAAAAAATACATACAATTTTAGGAAAAAAAACCCATTAAAACTCCAAATAATAAAGTTAGTCATGAAGGACATCATTGAAAAGGTCTTTCAAAACCAAACATTTTTTGTATTTAAAGTTTAATCTTCCCAGACCTTTAGTTCCTTTACTAGGTTTTTAACCTGGATTTAACCTAACAACAGCTGGATTACTTTGTTTTCAATGTATTATTTGACAGTCCAGAAATGAAATTTATGACTTAAAACATGTCTTCCGAAATAAAATGTATTATGATTGTATGAATATAAGGTAAATAGTTAACGATTTCATAATTTTTCATAGCAAAATCTGATACCGATGTATAATAGATATATACCATTCATAGTTTCATATTTTTTACTAAGCTAATGTATTTTGGGGTAAACGTTTAGTGTAGATCCGGTTGCGATTTAATATTGAAATTTAATGAAATCTGGCTGTACCATACCTCATTTTGAAACAATTTGATCATCCTTTAGCTGGGAGGACCCTTTTCAAGTATCTAAATCTAATGTTTCTGTTTAAAATAAGCAATTTAAAAGTGGGATATCCTATGCTTATGAGGTTAAGGCGTCTGTATACGTTAATTCCTATGGCAAAGATGGTGACTATATTGAGTGTCTCATCACTGTGATTATGTTCATGTGCTGTGTGTGTGTGTGTGTGTGTGTGAGTTTGTAAATTGGTAGAACTGAGGTCCTGGCATAAACCATTAACGGCAGAAGCGAGGACTTGTGGAAAACCGAGGTCCTGAACCCAAGACCTCGGTTTTAGATAAGTGCAGTTTTGCATTGTTAAGGACTTAAATAGCATTTTCTGTTAATATTTTCAAAATCTGAGCGAGACCTCGGTTTTCTTTACCATACGGGTAGAGTGTTTTGGAGTGTAAGTTAGTTCGTAGTGTGTTTGCGTTGAATGCGCTGCAGTCACCAAAATTACACGGAGCTAGGGATGGCCCAAAACATCAGTATTAGTTGTTCCGCATCAGCTTACTTCACACAACTGATGTGCTGCGCAACCGATGTGGAGAAACCGCTAATGCGTCGCATTAGTTTCAACTAGAGACAGTTGGAGTGTTGTAGTCTCCCCTCTCCCTCCCACAACTGTCTATGGTCTAACTAATGTCTGATCACAACATCCGTGTGAACACAACATCGACATTTAATTCCAAGAATATGTTGATGTCATTACTTCGCCTAATACGGTTACTCATTAGATTATTTTATTCGTCTTTGTCAGTTGACTAGTTCATTTCAGATGTGTTAATGTGTTGTATAATTTGCTCTGTACAGTGTACACTACTGTTTTTTCTTCAATACTAAGCGTTTAAAAAAATAATTATTGTTTTATTAAGTGATCCTCGTGTTAATAATTATTTTTTTGTAAGACGAACCGTTTAATTGTTATTATATTTATCTATTTTATTGTTTAAGTGATCCTCGAGTTAATAATTATTTTTTTGTAAGACGAACCGTTTAATTGTTATTATATTTATCTATTTTATTGTTTAAGTGATTCTCGTGTTAATAATTATTTTTTGTAAGACGAACCGTTTGAGTTTTATTATATTTATTTATTTTATTGTTTAAGTGATTCTTGTGTTAGTAATTTTTTTTGTAAGACGAACCGTTTGAGTTTTATTGTATTTATCTATTTTATTTCATTATTTGTACTGTGGCCATGGATCGGCGAAAAAATAGTCCTATGTGGAATTATTTTACTGTGAAAGACTTAGAAAATAAAACTGCAATGTGTGAACAATGTGGCCAAATAATGTCATATCGGGGCACCATTTCGAATTTAAAAAATCATTTGAAAAAGAAACACCCAACTATCAATTTAAACCTCGAATCAAATGTAAACAAACCTTTTTCCGTTCAAAAATCTCTATCTTGTGTTAAGCCTACAAAAACTTTTAATGATTTTGAACAAATTGTGGATGACCTACAGTTAGAACCAGAACCACAACCTAGTTCCAGTCACAACAAACTCGACACCATCGCAAGTATTAGGCATACAAGTTCCCAGGGCATTTCGCAGTCATCAATTACAACATTCATACCAAAAAAAATCAGTATTGCCCAAAAGAAAAAAATAGATCAACATTTGTTAAAATTGTTTACACAAGATTTTCAACCATTTTCGGTTGTGGAAGATTCTGGTTTTAAAGATTTTGTAAACGCCCTCAATCCTTCCTATGAGTTGCCTAGTAGAAAAGTAATCGCAAATAATTTTATAAGTGCAGCATATGAGTCATGTAAAACCAAAGTTTTAGCTAAAATGGAAAAAGTAGTGCGTGTTTGTTTAACAACTGACTGCTGGAGTTCGCCAAATAATGACCAGTACTTAGCTTTAACTGCGCATTTTATCAATGAACGTTATCAACTGGAATCAGTTTTATTGGATTGTGCTGCCTTTACAGGATCCCATACTAGTAAACATTTAGCTGAACTAATAAAAACAATTACAGATACTTATAATATATCAAACAAAATTTTAATTGTCGTTAGTGACAACGCTGCTAATATTGTTGGGGCAATTCATGAATTAAACTGGAAACATTTTGGTTGTTACGCCCACACAATTAACTTGATTGTTCAAGATGCTCTAAAAACCATAAAAGGTCTAGTTGATAGTGCTAGAGACATTGTTACATTTTTTAAACGTAGTAATCTAGCCACAGAAAAATTAATTAAATATCAAAAAGATTCTGGCAATAACAATCCAAAAAAACTTATTCAGGATGTACCAACACGTTGGAATGCGACATTCTTCATGTTACAGCGGTTAGTATTATTACAGGATGCAGTCAAAACGTCTCTAGTTTTGAGTGAAAAACATTCTCTAGTTTTAACGTTTGATGAATGGAAGGTATGCAGTGAATTAGTTGAAGTGTTGGAGCCATTTGAAAGTATCACTCGCCAAATGAGTGGAGAACGCTTTGTTACAGGAAGCCAGATTATTGTACTTACGGCAGGTATTGCTCACGTCTGTTCAAAATTAATAGAAAAACCATACCATTCAGACGTGCATAAAGTAGTAACAGAGCTTCAGAAAGGAGTTGCAAATAGACTGAGAAATATAGAACACAGCAAAACGGCTGGAATTTGCACTTTTCTTGATCCACGATTTAAGCAACATGCATTCACTTCGAAGACAGCAATGGAAAATATTAAAGAAACAGTAAAAAATCTTGTTGTACAAGAATACAACAAGGAAAGATCTCTGCAATTGCCGGAAGTTGAAGAACAATTGCCTGCAAAAAAAATGAAAACTGAACTATCAGTATGGGAATATTTTGATAGTAAGATGGAAATACTACCTCAAGCAAATCCAACATGTTCTGCTGTTATGGAAGTTCAAAGGTATGTAATCGCCAATATTGTTTAAATTTATTTAGCTAAGTAATCAAATTCAAAAAAGTTATAAACCTTAATAAAATCAGTTTTATATTGTTTAAAAAAAATGTTCTTTTATAAAATATTATTTAACTTATGTTAAATATCTTTATTGTTTTATACTAATCGTACTACAAAATATTGCAGATACACACAAGAAAGTGTTATAAGGAGGCAAGATAATCCATTAAAATGGTGGCAAGAAAATAGTCATCACTACCCTAACCTTGCCAAAGTTGTCAAATGCTATTTCTCAATGGTAGCAACATCTGTTCCTTGTGAAAGAATATTTTCAAAGGCAAGCATTTTAATTAATGATAGGAGGAACCGACTGAAGCCGAGTAAAGTTAAACAACTTATATATTTAAAAGAAAATAATTATGTTCAATAAAAGACAATGTAAATATGTAAAAAAATTTTAAAATATGTTCAATACTATTAATAATTATTTCAAAATAAATTCTTCATTTTGTTTAGGTAATTTTCTTTGCTTTATTTGATCCCAATACATTTGAAAAACAACAAATGACAAATTTAATGTTTTTATATAAGTGGGTTGGCTGATGGCGTGATCACATCTATGTATGTTTATTTAACACGTCTATACATCTTATACGCATTCAACATTAAGAAAAGAACGCATTCATTACTTGCGTGAAACCGATATTACTTTAAAAATTAGTCAACACTCTACATTCAGTGTATGCACTGGCTATGGCCAGACGACAACCTAATGCTTGACATCGGATTAATACAACCGATGCGTAAGCGCAACTAATGCGAACGCATCAGATGTGTTAAAACATCGAGTTGGCACATCACTACACGGAGCTATAAACGGATGTAAGCCTACTACTACCGGATAAGTAATGTCCCTTTAAAAAACAAGTCCCACTCCCCTTCGCTGCCCTCGATTCATTTTCCGACGTGTCGTGAAGTCTCCTAATTTATTCTAACTTTAGTGCTCAAAATAAAGAGGAATAAAACCAAACTAATTATTTTTCATTTATACCGCACCTCGTAATTAAATGATTTACGAGCACCTCACCTCAATTATTCACGAGTATAACGTGAATCAAATACAACTGTTTTAGTGTTATTTATTTCCAAAAATAAATTGGTTGTTCTTTTTAAACTTATATTAATTAATGGATTATTGGTTCTTATACAGCATATTATACACATATATACACTTTACAGTTCTGCTGCAATGTTTGCAATGATTTTGCAATGTACTGTATACTGCGTCCGTATGGGATGATGCGTCCGTATATGGACGCAGTATCGCAACTCCATAGTAATTGAAATAATGAGATGATTATTTAATTCCACAAAACATTAAATAATTAAACATGTTTTATTTCCGTGTTTTGTGGAATTAAATAATCATCTCATTATTTCCATTTTCATAGAATTCCATCATGTACCGACTGTTGTAACAATAAATCCATAGTAATTATTGAGCATTAATATTATTTTGGTTTTTGAAGTTCTGGGATTAGAGTTCTGGGTCTGTGTTTCCTGAAAAATACATATTTCCATATAGTTTTTTACTTTCAGATTCTGATAATGCGTCAGTAAGCTTGGCAACGCTGTTTTTAAAATGATTAATGTTACTTTAAAACCTTTAACGGGGAATAAGTGGTGACTCTTGTTGGAAACTTTCTGAATATGCTAAGTGAAACTAGAACCCCATAGTACGTAATAGTACGTAATTATATATAATTATGTGAGATTTATTTATATATGTATTCTTTAACATACTTTCAAAGATTAATGTAGGGAGCAAAACTTTACTAAACAATACGGTATTGTATTACAAAAATCAATAGTAAATTAGTATGTTTTTATAGTATTAGCACATTTTGATATTTCCACGTTAGCTTAGCATTTAGTGATTACCATTTGAAGTTGTTTAAAATTCAGGTGATAATTAATTATAATCGCAACAAGTATTTAAGAACGCACAATTACCAGAAAACCTATGGTATAGGCCCTACGTTACATAAATTTATTCATACTAATCGAAATTAATTTGAGGAAGGAATGTTTTAGTTTATTTTTACTTGGAGCTAAATTTTTCCGTCTTCGCTAACTTGTTGGGTCCTAGAAATTTTAAATGGCGCCTCCCTTTTGACTCCTAAACCAATATTAATGCAAAAACGACAGTCATAAAATTTATTCGATGTTCATTATTTTTATATTCTTATATACTTTTAATATATTTCACTTATTTAACAACTTAATCCTCAATGGGTCCGATTAAATCACTGGCAACAAGTAGGTCTGGAACTATATAAACAGGTATGGAATGTTGTATCAAAAATTATTAATTTTTTTTAGTTCATTTTAAAAACGTGTTAAATTTTTATTTTCTACTTTTCAGTCATGTACAATCTAGCTTTATACAAGGCAGAAATTTTGCAATATAAATTAACAACAGCGGAGTCAGCAGGGGGCGTCACCAACTAGTATTTATAATAATTCAATATTGTCATCCAATCCTGAGCTGTGTTTAAAAGTCGAAGCCCTTAACTCATCGGGAAGTTAGTTTAAAATCGATTAAAAGATTTCACCCAAATAGACAAACAAGAATTCGAGTTAATAAAGAGGAATTAATGAATAATGATAATTGTTTCTTCTTGAGACATCTACCGGCTAATGAAAACTAACAAACAAGTTGACTATAACTTATACAAACAAAGCCAGTAAACAGACAACAAAGAGAAACTTGGATGGGGGGAGGGAAAACCCTAGTAGCTAATAACGAGGGTAACGGACTGGGTTATTATCCTGGGTTACAGGTGAGGTTTTAGAAATGGTGTTGAATTTAGAAATATTTTGTTATTTAACCTAAGTCCAAAAAATGGTTAACAAAGATAGAGTTTTTATAACAATACTTCCACCTATGCATGTGTTCCTGGACATAACATAGTTGGGTGTTACTTTAAACTTCCGTTATTTGATTCATTATTAAATTTATTATTATTTTTTTTAATCTGGTAGATTGATTTAAAACATTGTAAACAACTAACTTTAACATAAAATATATTAAACTAGTGGAACAATGCGACCTTTCACAGTTCATGGGAAAAATAAACAAATAGGCCTAATAAACAACAGTCCCGTATTTAAAACAATAACCTTGAACTATTAACTAATGATTGACTCAATTCTAACATTGTACGTACATTCTAACATGCTGATATTACTTGAAAAAAAAATTGCGTAAATTTCCATATTTTTATTGGAATTAAAATTAAATAATAAAAATTTAACGATCACGTATTTAATTATTTAAAAAAATAAGTCGTTCAAATAGATCACTTTTTGTATTTGATTTATTAATTACTGTCATTAAATCGTAAATTCAGTTTTCTTTCCTTTGAAACTAATTATCCTGTAATTTATATTCATATATATATATATATATATATATATATATATATATATATATAGGCCCATATTAAGATATTAAGAAATATTCGAATTATAAGCGAAAACCTACTCTGAAGAACAATTTACAATCAAGCGTAAATGATGTCTGACCAAAAAACATACTTAAAACAATATATAGGCCTACTATAGACATTCTCGCTCTTGATCAGAGGACATTTGTCGCGTATACTCTTGTTCAGAGCACAGTTACTGTCCTCTGAATATTAGGAGGACAGTGTATTCTCATCAAGAGTATATATAACTTACTGTCCCCTTAACATGAGTTAACATAACACGGATTTTTGCAACAAATGCTGCCAACATTGTCTTGTCCCCAACATTTCCCCTTCTTCTATACTCTCATTTTTGATATCTCCCTAAATCTCTCTCTGCAATAGGCATAAAACATTTGGTTTATTTTAGTTTCAATCGATGGAAAATAAATAATTAACATCAAATTTTGTATGACGATTTTTTCTATAGACTTGTGGGTGGAAACACACGATAATATTTTAACTAGACTTTTTTTTCTATAGATAAAAAACAATCTAGATTTTTTAATACCATATTTATTGAATTAGATAATTTATTATTAAGACACCGTTTGACCGATTGCCATGAAAATTTTCAAACTCATTTATTAATTAATGGAGAATATTTTTTTCTAATTATTATAAACGCCATCATGTTATTTACCCAGTCTATAGTAACATTAATACTAAGACACCGTTTGACCGATTAAAATGACAATTAGCTCACACATGTATTATTTCATGGAGAAGGTTTTTACCTAATTATTATAAAAGCCATCATGTTACTTACCCAGTCTAACATTATTACTAAGACACCGTTTGACCGATTAAAATGACAATTAGCTCACACATGTATTATTTCATGGAGAAGGTTTTTATCTAATTATTATAAACGCCATCATGTTACTTACCTAGTCCAACAATAATACAGATACAGCGTTTGACCGATTAAAATGACAATAGGCTCACACATGTATTATTTCATGGAATGTTACTTACCCAGTCATACGATATACTGATTTAAAAATCATTGCGTTTGGATCCAAGTCATTCTTTTTATATAATATAAGAACAATAATGTCCGTCTATGTGCCGACTTCTTTTAAAATAAAGTAGTGTTAATGTGCGCGTGTATGTATGTATGATGTGTTGTGTAATAATTTGTTTTAATGTTTTAACGACCTCAGCAGAGCGATAATCTGAAGATGGAACGAGTTCCGAAACGCGTCATACAATTATAATGTAAGTAACTACTTTATTTTAAAAGAAGTCACCATAGACGGACATTATTGTTCTTTTATTATATAATAATACTGAGATAGCGTTTGGACGATTACCATGAAAAATGGCACACACATGATTGTATTATTTCATGGAGAAGGTTTTTATTGAATTATTATAAACGCCATCATGTTACTTACACAGTCTAACATTAATACTAAGCCACCGTTCGACCGGTATAAAAATCATACAAAAATTTGAAAATGATATATACATAATGTTTTGATTTATGAACGTTTATAGCAAAACTGTAAACGATTTCTAAATAATGCTATTTTTATTGGTTTATTACATACGTTTATTAATCGCTGTAGTTATATTCTGATATACCAATTTATAGAAAATGTAATTGTGAATTCAATTTTCTTTAGATAATTAACATCCGTTCAACGGTTCTCGAAATAAACACAATTTAGTAAACCAGCGTACTCTCTTTTGATTTTCGTACAGAGAGTATAAAAATTGGGTACGCGTCAGTACAAAAACGCTTATATATCGAAAACTAATTATCGGAAGTTATTTTTTAAAACGGATTCGGATTCCTCATAAAATTTACTATATTTATGTTTTTATGTACGGACAATTATAGTTTAACGTTTTGAATTATTTAAGCCAATGTATATTTAAAACGAATTATATACAATTCATCGTGGTTTTTAATACAAATTAACCTAACAACAAGTAGCCTACTCATAAAGATTTTATAGATAATTTTATTGTGAATTCAAATATTTTTTCTAAACAAAAATCCATCAAATGGTTAAAAAGATATATCAATTTTTGTTGAGTAGGCTACGTTACCGAATACCCGAACATCCCGAACTAGAATTTAATTTCACGACTGATAGGCCTACCATTGTTTCATTACGTAGCATTTCTTCATAATATATATGTGTGTAAATAATTAAATTAATATTACCAGGTATGATCAGTGATTATAACTACATGTTTCTAGTAATAACTTTAAAAATTTTAATAGAAAATATACCTAGAATTTAATTTAATTCTTAGAAAATGTGGCAAATATATTCAATAATTGACGATTTATTTTATTTGTTGGTCAAGAACATTTAGTGTGTTGAAGAATAGTTGCAAATCGACCAAATATATATATTTTTAATTCGGGAATATTTTTGGGCTGATATTTGAGTGAATTGGCGCTTGCTTTGTCGTTGGCACGCCGTAACCGTGTACCGTGGGAATTGACACCAAACTTTTGTCGCACTTCACACACACACACACAATGTTTAATATTTAGATAATGAAACCACTGGCGATTTTGAAAGTTTAATTTAAAAAGTAATATCGTCTCGAAACGTAGAATAGTAGTTCATGAGCATTCTTCACTTGTGTTGAATCATTGTGTTGAGCATTCTTCACGAATTTCAAATCAATATTATCAATATTTTTAAAATAGATATAATTACTGCTTGAATTGTTGCACTACCGACGGTACTATCGGAACTAGTTACAGTATCTATTTTAGAAAATATCCTTGGTAACATCTGAAAATTAGGTATACACATTTATTGGTAAGTGTATTAGTAGTGTACCGAGTTTTGACATAACATAGAGAAAATATTATACAATAAAGTCAGTAACGCGCGCTAAATATACCCCCGGTACTGAAAATATAAATGTTTCATCCAGTTCAATTAAAAACATGTTTAGGATATGACTTAACTCGGTACACATGCAGAATGTAAAACATGCAGAGTAACTTGTATTCTAAGGTTGTAGTAAATATCTCAAAATTTTAGGTTAACTAGTATATGTTTTATTAGAAAACCAAAATTGAAGTCGATACCTTGAAAATGGTTGAAATTGGAGCCTATAAATTCATGCAGTTTCGTAATACTCACCGCAAATTAAAAAAATTCTCGAAATCGGCTCAAATGATATTGATGAAATTTTTCTCAAGAGTCCAAAACAAAACCGGTCGACATCTACAAAAATTCCGGTTCATGTGTTATCGGAAATCGTTAATCGGTATCGGTTATGGGAAATAACGAAAAACAATCGGTCTTGGTATTGATATAAAACGCGTAATTTATCAAACTCGGTTTAGTTCAAATTTTAAAGTTATGCTAAGATATATGGCCCAATTTCGTATTCAAAATTGCGAGGAAAAAGTATTACCGTTCAGGAATAGTTGACAAAAAACAAAAATGAACCTTGACCACCGTCATTAAAGTGATTATGATTATATGAAAGAATTATATTCTATAATATATTGTCTTGTATCTAATTACTCACCTCAAGACATAAAGGCTATCGCGGTTTCGAAAACTCTAGGTTTCCATCATCAGGCCGTACAAAATAGTCAAATCACTTATTAGAGGTCGTCACATAACAATAAAACACTAAAAACACAACACAACCTAAAACCTTAACAGCACAAACATAGTTATTTTAGTCGAAATATTGCGTGCAATACCAATACCCGGTAAATATAAACTGCGGAATTATTGCTGTAGGCACAGAAACTCCCTGCCTTCTCTGTTATCTATCGTAGTGGTCTAGTTTGACGTCTGTTTATCATGCTGTCTGTCTAGATGCTTACGACATCGTAAATTAGATTTGATTTGAAGGATAGTTTGTCATTGAGGTGATTGAGGATATTAGATGGATCTATTTTTACACCTTTAAAGATCTCGAACTCATCTACGGAATCCATGTACTTACTTTTTTTGCAAAAGTGTAATATCTCCATGTTAGATTGGATATCTGTGTATTTATCGTTTTTGTTGATACGATGTTCATCAAAAGCAGAGTTTGTATAATAAATATGAAGTCCTCTTAGGGAAGTGTTCCTTAAAACTTTTGTTGAAAGAGCGGGCCGTCTGTCCTTAATAAAAATTGGGGCATTCACTACTGTACAACAAGTGATATTGTATAAGGCAGTCTTATCGTGTTTGTCATTATGTATGTCTTTTTTTGGGGTTATTTAAAAAATAGTGTAGTTTGTTTGAGGTATTGAAAGAAACGGTTATGCCAGACTCTTTAGCCAGTCTATGTTTTGGAGTATGACTCGATGCTGATCCATATTCTGTGGAGACTTAAGTTTTATTTTTATTTTTAATAATGGGTTTATTATTTGTATGTTACCTGTTCATACTTCTCCTTGTCTAGAGGCACTTACTGAGATTAGCCTGTTAACGAAACTATTGTAAGCTGCCATTTTTATATTACATGGATATTGGGAAGAAGCGTGTATAGTCTGGTTTGTTGTGGTAGGTTTTCTATAGATGTTGAACTTAACACTATTGTTTATTTTTTAAATTGATAGGTCTAAAAAGATTAAATTGTTATTTGTTTCCACTTCAACCGTGAATTAGAGTTTTGGATGCATTGCGTTTACGAAGTTAATCAGAGTTTTTAATTATCTTTTGTTGCCATCGAAAAGTACTATAGTATCGTCTACATAATATCTGAAGACTATTTTTGGCCTATTTTGATTCATTTCAGACCAGAGATATTTGTTTTAGATTTGTCCTTCCAGCAGAATTTTGTCCTTCCTTACTTCCATAGACAGACGAATCGCGCAACACTTAGTAACGTTTTTGTGGAAACTATATGTTATAACTATAGTATAAAGTAGAACCTTGACCTTTTTTAATTTGTTTTAAAATTTTCAATAATATCCACGATTACTTTTATTTTTCAAATTTACCAGTCACTTACGCCCTTTGTATTAAAAGAGACGTTCACATAAATAATGTAATTACCATTTAATTTGTTAATATGAAATGTACAAGACATAAACTTAGGGATATTTTGTTAAGATCTTGTAAGGTAAAAACTTTTGTCATACATGATAAAACATTATCAGGAGGTGAGTGACCTTCAAACCAGTTTATATCTTGACTAATAGCTCCTTATCTCTTGTTCAACCTTGAATGTTTGAGTTATCCTTTGGGAATCAAATGCAATATTCGTATTTCCATTAAAATTGAAATTGTTTTAAAATATACTCCACCTGTACAAATAACTATACAAAACATTATCGTTGACATTAAACTAAACTTCTTTCTGACCGTCGACCTAATAAAACTCTAATCAACATATTAACTTAACTTAACTTTTCATCTGTCCGTCGTCCTAAATATTAAAAAAAAATTTTACCAAGTTACCAAATCCTCCCTTCATAAACCATACTTACCCATCTAACCATCAATAAAGTATTACCCACCAATCGCGTAACACGAATTACCTTTAAATTTATCATATTTACAACAAACAATAATATTTCTCACTTTTTTATTTAATTATGTTATCAAGTTGCAAAGACACGTCCATAAGGAAGAACATATTTGGTGCAGTCAGCTGTTCGAAAGATAAGTCTACTGGCTCACAACTATGTCAAGGGTACGTCAGTCGTATCTCTGCTTTGATGTCTGTGTTAAGATGAAGAGCGCTGAAAAAACAGTTTTTTTAGCTGTATACGACACCGGTCTGCATTGCGGTCGGCGTTTTGTACATATCATAGGACCGGTACTTTTTTTTTTTTCAAACTCTTCAGAACTTTGATAACGAATAAGCTTACTTATATTTAGATATATACATGATCAGACCTTACTAATTTTACCGCCACTAAATGGAGAGAGGAGAGGAGAGAGAGAGAGAGAGAGAGAGAGAGAGAGAGAGAGAGAGAGAGAGAGAGAGAGAGAGAGAGAGAGAGAGAGAGAGAGAGAGAGAGAGAGAGAGGAGAGGAGAGGAGAGAAAGAGAGAGAGAGAGATGTATTTTTGCATAGAGAGATTATATTGGTTTTATGTTAATTTATTTAATTGAAAAAATACAGTAGCCATATCATAAGTACCAAAAAGGTATAAAAAATATAGAGTCAGGATTCGATATTGAAAAAATATTAATCCGAGTTTCAATACCTAGTTCAAGAAAAATAATATTACTAGTCCCACTTGAAAATTAATATCAACTACGGAAGTTCATTTAAAGGGTCACGGAAATAAAAAACCTGACAGGCGGAAACGCTCTCTCTCTCTCTCTCTCTCTCTCTCTCTCTCTCTCTCTCTCTCTCTCTCTCTCTCTCTCTCTCTCTCTCCTCTCTTTTGCTCTTGTCTGGATGTAGACTGTAAACTGAAAGTTTATAGTTGCGTAATTCATCAACGACCAACAAACTATTTAGCCCTGCTTCACGGTTAACGTATGGCCCCAGAGTTCACCATCTGCCTTAAACTCAACTATGAGGTCTTCATGTAAATTATGTCTGCTATTCATTTTATGATGTAATTTCTCCAGTTTTTGCTATTTAGAACAGTGGGGACGTGTGTATTACCCCACAATTTGTGATGGCCCCACAGCATGGTCAGTTGCGCCAATAAATATAGGAATCCTAACACACACACCACACCCTTTCTGTAGACGTATTACAGCTAAGTTCGTACGATGTAAGTTGTATTAATAATCTTGAACAACTAAATAATCGTCCTTTTTGTACGTGTCTTAAAACTAAGAGAGGCTAGGTACCTAGCTACCTGAACCTCAACATAGCAATCAAGACAAAATATTTCTTGATAATGAGAGAGCAGTAATGGTCAACATTATTTGCTATAATGTAAATAAGCACACAAAAATACTTTATTTATGAGATTTGTGCGTTCTATCCATTTCTGATAAAATTCCATCTGCCAATTTGGAATTTCAAATCACGACTAAATAAAATATATGATAAATTGTGATTTATATAATATATTTTATTATATTTAAATAAAATGAAAGTAGTTATATCATGAAGAAATTTACACAGAATATTTATTTATGGATAGAATACATTTTGAGAAAATTTCATTAATAAATATTAAGAAATATTCGAATTATAAGCGTAAACCTACTCTGAAGAACAATTTACAATCATGCGTAAATGATTATGACCAAAAAACATACTTAAAACAATTAGATGGCATTGACATAAATGCTTGTCCATTACATTAATATCAGCTCGATCATGCCACTAATAAACATTTTCAACAAAGTACATTTCATGACACAGGTTATTTTTAAACATAATGCAATTTTATGTTAGTGTTTATGTTTTTAAAACTGTGTACAAATGTTTTATTCAGAAGATTATATCAAATTAATTCGTACTTAAACATTACTGTAAATCCTTACCGTTAGTAAATAATGTATTTTTTGCGTGAAAATATATAAGTTGACGTCTTGACCCGGATCCTCGATCTGCGATGTACCATAACATGCTACGTTCAGAAGCTGTTAAAGTATCAGAAGCTGTTAAAGTAAGCTGTTAATCTGTTAAAGTAAATAATTTATTTAGAATAGTGTATCAAGTTTATTTTGGATGGAGAAGCGATGGGGAAATGGCCCCAGTTAAGATACCTTTAATAGTTAATAAAGATGAGTATTTTTACTAATTTTGGGCCCTTTTTTTAGAGTTCCCTAAAAACTTAAGTGGGTAATTTCGACCTTTGTATATTGTCTGTTGTGTTAACTCCAATTGCATGCCAAATATCTGGTTAGCGGTATAGTGAGACAAACGTGTCGAACAAATAAATTACTTTTTCTTTTTCCGTTTTAATTTTAATATATTGAGATTCAAACAAAATATGAATATAATATTTTTAGATTGGTCAAATAAATTATTAACTTCCCTTTTCTAAACAGACATTATAAAAATACCTAACATGAGGTTGTATATTTACTCCTTAAAATGTATTCTTTTTGTGCATACTGCATTAACAAAGTGATTGTTATCAAATCTTGTGCAATGGATTCATAGTCTTGAGGTAATTTACTATTTAAATCAATTTTTTTCTTAACAATTTTTTTAAATCGCGCTTCTGATTAGTCCCAATTGTAATAATTATCATTACACACCATTGCTCTTTTCTATTCCCTTCATGTTTGATAAGTAAATTTGAAAAATTGCCAGTCTTGATTTTATACGTAATGTTACACAATTAATTAACACTATATAAATGAAAACAGAACACAGTTGCATATAAAAACCGTTTAATACACGCGTTTCGATGACCAAGTAGTCATCATCAGTGACGGTTACAGTTGAAAACTCATAATTAATTGTATATATATGTTTTAGTATAATAATTGTCTTAGTTTATTATACTCGAAAGGCGTTTGCGTATTAAACTTGATTATGAGGAACTGTGTTCTGTTTTAATTTATATACAGTAGTGTTTATTTCTCATAAGTCCAGTTCAAGATAAATTTGTTTAAAGCAATAAACGAGTATACGCGAACTTCATGTTTATAATGGTCTTATGGTTTTCGCTTTAGCCTTTTATAGGCCTACATTTTGTATCGCAAATATGATTTACTTCGGAAATTAATTGTTTGACATATTATACAAAATAGTAAGACTTTTTAATCGAGAGTAATGTTTTCTAACTGCAACAAATAACCAGCTAACTCAACTACTATATTAGGAAAGTAAACTCAACTACAGTATTAGGAGAGTAAATGAACCGGACAATCTTTGAATAAATTAGAACTAAAAACGAATATGTCTGCTTTGCTTTAGGTTTAGGCCTACTAAATTTATTTTTAAAACGCACAAAACATTAATAAAATAGCCTGAAATATTAGGACTAATACTTGTGTGAAAGCTTCAGTAATTTACAGAACAACCATAGGCATAGCAACGAATTTACTTTAAAACATTGTTTTAACTTGGAAAGTGGCAAGTGAATACGCCTTGCAGCCATTGCAAAGGCATTGATAACTATTTATGTATATTTGTTGTGCTCCTTAATTATTTTTCTACAAGAAGACAGGAGAGTGACGGCCTACGTTTTGTTGTGGAAGGGGTGGAAAAGAGTTAAACACTGGTTGGACACTCTACCATAAGGTGTTCCAAAAAATTTACCAAATTGATCACAGCATCAACACCTCATATGCTCAATATAACAGTGGCTTGAATAATTTACATTAGTGGTGGAGATCCGTGAGAGAAGGTGGCTGCTCTCAAGAACGTATACCAACCGAGTGGAAACACTGCTATTTTATTTAAATATTTCCAGGCAGTGCGAATATTTCGATAATTTAATCGAATCCGAATCCATCTCGGGGTTCGATTCGGATTCGATAGTCGAATCCGCAATGCAAAAATATTCGGATTCGTATTCAAAAACGAATCCGCTAATCCAGATTCGGTTCGAAAAATCGAATAGTGACCGAAAAGATTCGAACATTTTTCAAGGATAAAACTGTTTAAATGTTTACAATTCATGTATTAAAATGCCTTACACCGCGCTGGAAGTAGACGTTAAAAGTCTACGCGAGCATCCGAACAAATAACATCGCGTCGTCTATGATGGGGGGGGGGGGGCGGTGTCAGTGTTGACCTTAACCAAGTTAGTTGAACGGCAGCGTATATGCAAAGATTTTAGTTTGCCGTCTCTAATTTGTAACGCCTTTTGATTGACTTTGAATGTATGGGGAAAAATAAATGTGAAATTTGGCAGAAATGTTAGTTATACATTTTAAAAGCCACCAGTATGCATCAAATTAGTTATATTTCACTCATATTTTCTTTACTAAACGTTAAAGTTTTATCAAATAATAATGTGAGGGAAAAAAAACATGAAAAAGTTAGGAAGCAAGGAAAATTTTTATTTTTGGTCAGCGTCATAATGTCAGCGGCAAAGTTGTAGATAAATAGTTGAACCTCAAATTTAACTTCATGGACGTGTTTTTCCCGAAATAATTAATTGTTTAGAGTAATATGAAACACTTTTACTCTCATTCTTTTTGTCTGTCACGTCCCATGGTTTGTTTACTGCGTCTTTGTTTTCCCTCTAACAAAACTGCACACACGCGACCCATGTGTTTTTGTTAAATGCTACCGGATGTTATTGCTACCGGATATATATCATTTTCTTTTCGTCGGTGAGAATGGATGTGTAAAGTTTATCATAAGTAGGCCTACTTTTCCTGTTTCCCACAACTATTTTGTTTTTGTTAATTTCTAAAATTACCTATTATAACAATTTATATCTGTAAATTTTATTTTAAGTATATGAGTTATGTGTATATTTATTGTGTACCTATTAATAAAGATATTTTATGTTTGCACATAAACCTGACCCGGTTTTATTTAAAGTAACCATTGAAATATGGTTCAGTGTGCAAATTAATGTCAATAAATTTTTACAAGCATTCTCGCTTCATTTATAATAATATAGATTTATATTCCTTTGTAAAACACTGAGTACCGTTATTTAAAGCATGGCATCCCTCAATCTCCAAAGGAATTGGTTTCCTCTGGGAGAATTTGATGTGATAAATGTAGTTATATAATGTAATAAAATGGCCGGTAAAGAAACAAATGACAAGAAACAGTTACTCAATGTTAAAAATGTAAACTAAAAATAAAAAATGCAAGATTTTAGCTCTAAACTCCTCAAGTCATCACCTATTATAAACAGATTATTCTTCTTTCTATACTAATCTTGAATAGACTACTATTGATAACAAACTATAGTAGATGCTCCTAAATCATTTTTTGATTACCATTTTTAGCACCACTTGTTTTAACCCTGGATACACATAACAAATATTTTCAGAGCCATCATAAATTAGCAGCTAATTTTGTGAATGATTGTCTTTGTAATGAAAGTTAACTGACAATAACTGTATCTATTTGATATTTTTGAGACGAATCAAATTAAAAACCATAAAGTGACTATGAAAATTCTGATTGTGATTATAATTCAGGTGAGATAAATTTAATTATTGTTGAAGGCCTAAGCTATTTTAAGTTTTATGATTGAGGACATAAAAATTCAGTCATATAAAAGCTGATTTCATACATCATCTGTATGATCTTTTGTTTTGTTTAGCAAAATGTAATAGATCTTTGAGTAAAATTTTGAATTTAGGCTTTGCACATTTAGCATGCTGAAAATTACTAACGGCATAGATTCAGTTAGATATGTGATTGGTAGGCTTAATTAGTTTCTTCTAAAGAATGAGGTGAACAATAAGAATTAAAAAAATATACATGTTGTACAGAAGTTTGACTTCGTACGTGTATACACTAAGACGTACACACATATACAATTTTTTTTACACTGCTCAAAATGTATCCACTACGTCGATAAAGAATTTTCATTTCAAAAACGTTTTTAGAATAATTATTTTTGTTTAATTAGAAAGATTCTATAATTTACGTAATTATTTAAAAAAAATTAATTACGACCTCGGTTGTCTGTTATTAAACATACGAGTGCTTAAGTACCTCGGTATCGTGTTAGAAACAGGTAGGGAAAATGACCTCGGTTGTCCGTTATTTAACATATATGAGTGTGTTAGGACCTCGCTTTCGTGTTACAAACAGGTAGGCAGCGAGACCTCGGTTGTCCGTTATTAAACATACGAGTGCGTAAGGACCTCACTTTCGTGTTAGACACAGGTAGGCAGCGAGACCTCGGTTGTCCGCTATGGAACATATGAGTGTGTTAGGTCCTCGCTTTCGTGCAGTGTGCTGGAGTTTTTAAAATTTGGCCAAATTTGTAAAAAAAAATTGCATCTATTTCCTTTAATTATAAGGAATACATATATGTGCTTATTTTCGGTAGTCATCAATGTTAAATTGCCTTAAAAAAAATAAAACGTAAAAAGTCCTCGCTTGACCGTACAGAGTTGGTAGGTCCTCGCTTTTATGTTATTTAACAAGTGATAGAAGAGAGAGGTCCTCATACAAACAAGGGTGTGTGTGTGTGTGTGTGGTTACCTAACCAGACCTAGTAAGGAACTACATATCTTGGAAGGTCATTATATATAGTTACCTTACTAGACCTTCAATAAGTAACTTCAATATTACTTCATTACTTTTTCTACATCTAATATGGTCTTAATTGTTTCTTAATGCATAATTACCGCCTAGTGATGTAATTTATTACATTGTTAGGGACAGTGTGATCACGTTATCAAACAAAATGTTCTTTTTATGTAGGCTAGTTTCGAATATTTTCTTTTTACATAGTAGGCTAGTTTTAAAGAACACAATTCAGTGTATAAGTAAACTAGAAATGGAAGTGCACGCCCCTGAGCTTCAAGTTTAGTAAGTGAGGTTAATTTAACGCCTCTTCTTTAGAAACTTTTCAGTTGGTGGTTTTGTAAATATAATATTCTTTTTGCGTATTAATATTTTAATGTAATACTCCCGTAATAACTCATATTTACCCCTAAAGCATATTGAAATGAGTAGGACATTTTTCTTTTGAGTTCTAGGCTTACACAACAATTAATTTACCTGTTACCAAATCCTCTGCCTTTCTAATGAACTTATACAATATAAAGTATCGTAAATACAATTATAGTTTAGAGCTAAATTTTCCAAATTTACAACCCCCTCAATCCTCTTTGTAAATTTTTCTAATGACTTTGTGATTTGAGTTAATTTTCCAAATTTACAATCACCTTCATATTGTAGGGTGATTGGACAACTCTAGTGTATAGTTTGTTATTTTATGTACCTATGTAGAAAGATATTTTTCTAGCTTGGGATACTTTTATACATCGATCTTTGCTTATTTGCTACTAGCTCCATAATTATACTTCCATTTGTATATTATACTTTTTAAATTGGTAAAAGTTTCTCCTTATTATTGTTTTTCTTATTTTCTTAATTTTCTGTTTCTAGAAATTTGTGATAATGGCAGCAGACGACCAACAATTTTGTTTACGATGGAACAACCACCAAAGTACATTGATCTCAGTCTTCGACACATTATTAGAAAGTGGAACACTAGTTGATTGCACTCTTGCAGCAGAAGGCCAGTACCTGAAAGCTCATAAAGTTGTTCTTTCTGCCTGCAGCCCTTATTTAGAGGTAATTTAATTGTTAATTGCTACATTTTCCTCTTGACTAGGAAATTTTTTTTCAAAGTTGTGCGACGTTTGCCACAACAAAATTGTAGAATTTACTGTATCTAATTTTATTATTTTTTTAAAGTAACTAATGTTGTGAATAATCATATTCTAATACGTGCTTTTAAACTTTTTAGTAGATATTGTGTCTAGGGGTTATAAATATGGTTTACCCATTGAAGATTTGTATACAGGAGTTGGGTATATCTGTTTTTTTTTATAGCGTAAATGTATGTTATGATTGGCCACGTGTAACAACTGCAACATAATCCGTAGTCTGTGTTAAGCATGGCAGGCAATATTCATGGTACTGGCGAATATGCATACTTTAAATTATCCAAAATAGCTAAATTTTGTAAGGAATTTGAAAATGTATACAGTACTTTCTATGGATTATTTGAAAATTTTAAAGTTTTACAGATAAAAATGAAACCATAATATTTTTGTTCAACTACAACATTTACAGTTAATAATAAATGTATAAATTGTTTGCATTTAGTATGAAACTCTTAAATTACAAACAGTAAATATGCATATACATCATCTTGGATGTTATTATTATATAATCACCAAGAAACATTGGCAGTAAAGCAATCGAAAAGTATGCTGTGCCAGCACCAGTAATATGAATTTCAGCAGGATATGAATTATGGTTTTGGTTTGTTTCTTTGGCCTGATTGGGTCAAATTGATATGTTTATGGACTTTTAGCTTTTCATTGAACCATCATGATTGTGATTGAGTAGTTTTATTAAGTCATAGTAGTAGATTGCACAATCTAATTTTTGAAGATTGCTTTAGTGCAGTATGCTAGTGCAGAAATCTTAAGCTTACTTTATCTAATTTTGAAGATGGCCTTCAATTTGGTTGAACATATGTAACAACTCGAAAAAGATGTTGTCAATAAATAATTTATCATGCAAATTTATATTAATTCCATTCATTTCAAACGACGACATACACGCGCCTAGCGGCAAGAATGCGAAACGCCAATCCAAAACAATGTCAAATTCAAGATTTTCGACCGGACAATAATTAATTAACGAAACTTACCAAATTTTAAACCTAGGAAGACCTATATAAAAATTAAGCCTAAATATTCGATCTACCCGTAAAAATTAACAACTCAAAGGCAGAGATATGGAAATAAAAATAATCTGCTTTTATCAAGACGACAAAGTCAATCAAATAAATTGCCAGTTTGAAATACAGTGTCAGTATTTCACCGATTGTAGAAATACAGAAAGCCTCGAGACCAAACAAACCAGGCCTAGATATAATCCATATATCCCTGAATATAAAACGTCACCTGAGTCCTTATTTAGAATCAATAATAAAGGTAAAATCTTTCAAATTACGACAGAAAGTCATAGTCAAAATGGCGGCCGAAAGAAATCAAATGACAGACATTTTAAAAGACACGCCCACCGACAACTAAATCACGTGATTCAAATAGATTCCATAGACAATTGAGATGCGGGAATTTACGATAAATTTAAGATTAAAATCAAAATATGTATATTAGTTTTAAGACAACATATTATTTTAAAAGAAGTTATTTGGATCCTTAATATAGTTTAACAACCTAATTTACAAAATTAGAAGAAATAAATATAAATGAAGTTATTAACAACTTCTCATTTAATAAATTAGAATCATATATTCATATCATTAGTGAACCAAATATAGCCTACATTATCATTTCAAAGAAATACAAATATAAATTCGAACCTCTATGTACATGGTCGAACAATGATTGAGAGTGAAATGGGAGAGAGTTAAAAAATTGGAGGCAAATAAGACGCATTTCAAGTTTCTGCTACTACAATAATTGAAGAAATTTACATAAATTAAAAATATATTTCCTACATCATGAAAATAATAAGAAGAAATAATTTTGAGTGAAAATTTCGAATGTTAATATATATATTAAAGTTGATCTGATATGAAGATGATGACAAGACAGATTCTATGAACTGGTGAGATCCTTCCATTTGCATTCCATTGTGTTATTTTTTTTAAAACCATAAACCCTATGTGGCCTGTTCTTTTTTCATAAATATTAGTGTTCACAAGTTGAAAGTGGAATCAATAAAAGCATAAAACTGAATACGAACATCTATATTAAAAAATATAACAAACTTGAACAGCTTATTCAGTTTTGAACAGTTATAAATTGTCAACTTCATTCATCTCATTTTTTATTTTTCTCCATGTACTAAAACTAAAATTAATTCTTTCATTTTGTTTTCCTTTTATGTCCTTTATATTAAATGGTATTATACCTAATTTCCTTGGTAAAAGCCGCACTAACCTAGAACCCCGAGATTAAGAGATATGAACTATTATATGTATAAAATAATTCCAGAGATATAGACTATAGCCTAATTAATTGTGTTTCCATTGATATTTGAGTTGCAATAATACCCTACGATATGTATATGAACTATTGTGTTGACAAAATAATTCCCAGAGATATGGACTCCAATAATTGCTTGTGTTTTCCATTTATATGTGTGTTATAACAATTACTCGATATATATATATATCTAAAAACTCTTACACCATTTAACTTTTTTTTATAATATAAAATTTATAATTTCAATTGAAGTCATTTAAGACAAAGCTTTTATGATAACTAACTAAAAGACTGTAATCAACTTTAATGATAATAAAATAATTTATATCGAAATAGAATCTATATTAAAAGTTATATATCAAAATGGCGACCAACGTGTTGGCTTTTGTCAAGGAAATTTTCCCTTCCCCAAATAACTTCTTTTAGACTAACAAATTAAGATTTTATGTTAGTTTTAAGATAGATATTTTGTGTATCAAGATATTATTGCTAAATATTAAGATGGATCAACAGTCGAAATATAATCTAAGAAAGAAAATTACACTGACACCAAAGGCTAGCGAATACGAAGACCTACCGGATATGTCATCGTCCCGTCGTAAAGAAGACGTGGTCGCGAGTGACAATATGGACATTGAGGGCATTCCGCTGGAAGGGTCGCGGATCCCTGACTATGATAAACCGATCAGCGAAATGGAAGAAGAAGAATTCGAGTTAGGCGAGAACCCCGGAACACATATGGATCACGAAATAACAAGCGACAAAAACGCGGAACAAGAACAGCCAACACCACCGATGACGTTAGAGCAACTTTTTAGTCAACTAAATAAGAGTTTAGAAAATAATAAGGGTGAACTAAAAAGGGATATAGGTCAACTAAAAGGGGAAATAAACCAAAGTCTAGAAAATAATAAGGGTGAACTAAAAAAGGATATAAGTCAACGTTTTGACGTGCAAGATAGAAAAATAGAGAGCATCCGAGAAGACGTCCGGACTCAGGTAGAGAGCGTAGAAGAAAGACTGTGGCAGCGTTTACAATTACACCACCAAGCTGCACAAGAAAAACTCATCCTAGAAACGGAAGAACGGCACAGATCTCTAGAGAAACACTTGGCGATTACTAACCAAAGGAACAAGGAGGAGATTCAACAAAACTTGGAGCGAAAAGCGCAGGAGGTTCGAGAGGAATGCCAGTCCCGAAATACAATTGTGCTGGCAGATATTGAGCGAATTAAAGAGATCAATAAAGAGCAGGAGAAGAACATCAATCAACTAGAGGGTAGAGTGACCAACAACAGCAACCGAATGGAAGGTCTAGAAAAGGAAATAAGGAGTCATAAGACCACCGCCACAGCACAGCAAATATACGTAACATGTGGAGGGTCGAATAACAGTGACAATCAAGCGCCGAAGTTCCATGGTAGGGAACACAACCCCACAGAACACCTGCGTAGAATACAGAAATTCTACGAACGAAGGACCATCACCAATAATAACACCGATCCGATCAACCTGCTCGTGGACACATTAGAGTTATGTCTAGAAAGCCATGCTGCCAGGTGGTTTACTCTTATTAAACAGGACCTGCAGAACTGGGAAGACTTCCAAGCAGCTTTTGAGAAGAAGTATTGGAGTAGGGAGGTTCAACGAGCCATAAAACAAAGATTGGATGTAGATAAATATCAACATAACGGAAAACTGAGTCGTTCAGAGTATTTCACCGAGAGAGTGATCACATTAAGGGCTATACAACCACCTTTAACAGAAAATGAAATCATTACATGTATGGCTGAACATTTTGAAGAGCTAGTGCAGGACGCCTGCAGAGTCCAAAAAATTGAGACCATTTTGGAGTTTGAGTTGCTCTTACAAAGAGAAGATTTGAAGGATGCGCATACCCGGACCAGACGAGACCAACAGCAAGCTACATCATTTCCACCGAGACCAAGATTCACTCCTAGGGAGCAGAAACCGTACATAAACAATTCTTTCCAGTTTCGACCAGCGGCATTAAATAAAAACCATTTTCAACACAATCGATCTCCACCTACGCACCAATATAATTATAGACCTCCACTAAATCAATACCAACAACATAGATCTCGACCACAACAACATTTTCAACCTTCACCGAATAGAAGCAACCATCCAATCAATCGATCAGACCACCAGACCAACCCACCACGACTGACAGGACCTCGAAACCAGTCCTACCCAACTCCCGAACAGATCAACGTCTGCCACGCCATAGCAGAAAATCGATCACCCATCAACCACCCGGAGGCAAGCACATCACAGGAAGTTCCCCGGCAGGAAAACTGCAGAGCGCAGTAAGTGTCCCCGGCCAAATGAGTCATCATATCATCCAACCCCATCATAAGGTGACTCTCAATGACATTAACACTGTGCCATCAAACGACCTCGGAATAGATAGGCCAACAACGCTACTACAGAAAAAAAAATAATTCCCACCAACAATCATATCTTAATCAGCAATATGTTTTGCGACCGAAACTTCTTGTTAAATGAAGAAGAACATGGATCAACCATAAAACACACAACAAACCTTATTAGATGTCCGGAGATTATGATTTCAATTGGCAATATATGCCTCACTGCTTTGATAGATACTGGTTCAAATATTTCTTGTTTATCAGAACAATGGTTCCAGGGGAATAAACAAAATATTGGGAAATATGAAGAACTCCCCACTACGAACATTCAAATAACCACAGCCGTCGGATCAAAAACTCGTAGAGTATCTAGAATAGTCATGTTTAAAGTGAGAGTAGGAGGAGAAGAGATTTGGATACACACACTAATAGTGCCAAATCTAATAAGAGATATAATTATAGGAATGGATTGGATAAGTAAAAATGAGATGGAAATCAACTTCAAAACAAAGATGCTACAATTAAGGGCCAACGATAAGAATATCGTATTGAAGTTTGAAGAGGTTAATAAAGAAGGAATTTTATGTCACATTACAAAGAATATAAATATAAATAATAATAATAATAATAACAAATATAATTACAGTGATACAAGTATAAATAACAGATTAAAATATGATAACATTCTAGAACGATCCGAAATTAATAGAGAAGATTATTTAAGAGAAGAGGAGATTGATATAAATTTGAATGAAAATGAAATTTTGGAACCACAACAAAAGCAACAACTAAAAGAATTAATTTTAAAATACAAGGACATTTTTTTTAGACACCCCAGGTCTATGCAACAAGTATACACACCGAATAGAGGTTAGAGAAGATAAGATTTTCAGAGGACAATCATACCCTGTCCCTCTAATTCACCAGGAGGCAGTAGCCCAGGAGATAAACAGAATGCTAAACATTAATGTCATCGAGTCATCTTATAGTCAGTTCATCAATCCCATAATACCAGTTGTCAAAAAGAGTGGAGAATTAAGATTATGTTTAGATGCCAGAAGGGCAAATGAAATTACTATGCCTGATTTCGAACAGAATCGAAGCATAAACGAATTACTTGCAAAAGGGAGAAACAGTAAATGGTTAAGTACCATCGATCTCACAGCATCGTATTGGCAGATACCCTTAGCACCCGAATCACGAAAATACACAGCATTTCAATTTAGAGGAAGGACATATCAGTATACAGTCACCCCATTTGGTATTTCAACTTCTCAAGCAGCCCTAGTAAGAGCATTAGAGAAAGTTTTCGAAGACAGCATTGAAGATTTCACACTTGTATACATTGATGACATCTGTGTATTATCACAAGATTTTCCTAGCCATCTTGCACATCTAACTCATATTTTTCAAAAACTAAAGGAAGCAAACATGACTATTAAATTCAGCAAATCATTATTTTGCAGAACATCTGTACCATTTTTAGGCTACACCATGACCGCTACAGGATTGCAAACGGATAATAGCAAGATTAAACCCATACTAGATTTTCCTTCACCTAAAACAAGGAAACAGCTAAAAGGATTCTTAGGATGCATTAACTACTATAATAAATTTCTAGACAAATTCTCTGAACACATACAACCACTTCTTCGACTCACTTCTAAAAATTATAAATTCCATTGGACACCTACAGATGAACAAACTTTTCAAAAAATTAAACAACTTTTCTTAGAAACGTAAACTTTACACCATCCAGACCCATATAAACCATTCTACCTACAAACAGACGCTTCAGATTTTGCTATAGGTGGACACCTATATCAATATAATGAACAGGGAGAAAAACGCGCTATCATTTTCCTGTCCAGAGCCTTGAAACAGGCAGAGAGAAGATTCACCACAACAGAAAAGGAATTGCTTGCCATAGTATACTGTCTGCAAAAAACCAGATACATAATATATGGTACAGACATAACCATCATAACAGACAACCATGCTCTAACTTTCCTCAAGACCTGCAAACTTCTTAATTCACGTTTAACAAGATGGATTTTGGCCATACAAGACTACAATTTCAAAATTTTGCACTGCAAGGGTAGTGAAAACTGTACTGCAGATACCTTAAGTCGAATCCCTAACCACCAATCAACAACACCCATTAATGAACAACCACCACTTATGATGGCCTACATAAACAGAATACAAGACCAAGATTTACAAACAGAACTTCAACACATTTCACACCTTCAGAAACTGGATCCAAACTTATCACACATCATACACATCCTAAACACAGATCAACACCACCTTTCCAAATCAAAAATCAAGAAAACTTATAAAATATACGAAGATACTCTGTATAAACAACTTAACCAACAATGGCTTATAGTAGTCCCTGAACAAATCATTGATAGGCTGATATGGGAATGCCACCACTATTACCTCCATTGTGGAGCCAAAAAATGTCTAGACATCCTTAAAGAATGTTTCATATTTAAAAATATGGGGCGTCGAATCAGAATCACCCTCTCTGTTTGCGATTCATGTCAGAAGTGTAAATGTAATCCACATCCTTCAGTTGGCCCAGCTAAAGGCATAACATGTATTGGGAAAAATCACCAAATAGCTGTAGATATTATTGGACCACTACCCACCAGCACAGGTAGAGTTAAATATATACTGATTGTTTTGGATATTTTCACAAAGTTTGTCAAATTGTACCCCATGAGAGCTGCAACTACAAAAACGATATTAAATAAACTTTTCAATTTACATTTCCCTATTTATGGCACCCCCATCCGACTTCAAAGTGATAATGGAACACAATTCAGGAGTAAATCATGGCTTAAAACATTAACAGAACATTCCATAGAACCTATTTTCAACCCCTACTACCACCCACAAACAAACATGGCAGAACGACCCATAAGGGAAATTAAAAGATGTTTAAGAACATATTGCTCTCAGAACCACAAAAACTGGGCTAGATGCATATCCGACATTAACACCATGTTAAATGAAGTCCACAATGACACCACAGGCTTCACACCAAATGAACTCCAGTTAGGGAAAAGAGATGTGAGATTCTGGGAACCATACATAACCAACTTAGTATATTTAGATATACCCATTGAAATCAAATTATTTATGACCAGGCGAAGATTACAAAATAAACAAGAAAAGAGAGCCAGCAGATTAAATGCCAAAAATAAACCCACCACTTTTGAATTAGGAGAATTAGTTTTAATAAAAAATTACCCACTGTCAAATGCTGTAGAAGGAGAAACATATAAACTGTTTGAAATATTTAGTGGACCATACTGAATTAACCAGATTAAAGGAGTGTCTACATATTACATTAGCGATTTACAAGGCGATAACATAAAGGGACCATACCATGTGTCTTCCCTCAAGAAATACAAGTATACTACAATGTCATACAACTAACTACTAAGTGTGTAAATAGTACAAGAATAGCTGATTGATTTCATTGCCCTGAAATAATGGAATAGACAGGTGGTATTGGGATACAACATAGTTTCTCGTTGTAAATTTGTTCCCTGAAAATCTCAAATAGTTAATATTTTCAGGAAAAGTAACCCAGGGGATATTGTAACAACTCGAAAAAGATGTTGTCAATAAATAATTTATCATGCAAATTTATATTAATTCCATTCATTTCAAACGACGACATACACGCGCCTAGCGGCAAGAATGCGAAACGCCAATCCAAAACAATGTCAAATTCAAGATTTTCGACCGGACAATAATTAATTAACGAAACTTACCAAATTTTAAACCTAGGAAGACCTATATAAAAATTAAGCCTAAATATTCGATCTACCCGTAAAAATTAACAACTCAAAGGCAGAGATATGGAAATAAAAATAATCTGCTTTTATCAAGACGACAAAGTCAATCAAATAAATTGCCAGTTTGAAATACAGTGTCAGTATTTCACCGATTGTAGAAATACAGAAAGCCTCGAGACCAAACAAACCAGGCCTAGATATAATCCATATATCCCTGAATATAAAACGTCACCTGAGTCTTTATTTAGAATCAATAATAAAGGTAAAATCTTTCAAATTACGACAGAAAGTCATAGTCAAAATGGCGGCCGAAAGAAATCAAATGACAGACATTTTAAAAGACACGCCCACCGACAACTAAATCACGTGATTCAAATAGATTCCATAGACAATTGAGATGCGGGAATTTACGATAAATTTAAGATTAAAATCAAAATATGTATATTAGTTTTAAGACAACATATTATTTTAAAAGAAGTTATTTGGATCCTTAATATAGTTTAACAACCTAATTTACAAAATTAGAAGAAATAAATATAAATGAAGTTATTAACAACTTCTCATTTAATAAATTAGAATCATATATTCATATCATTAGTGAACCAAATATAGCCTACATTATCATTTCAAAGAAATACAAATATAAATTCGAACCTCTATGTACATGGTCGAACAATGATTGAGAGTGAAATGGGAGAGAGTTAAAAAATTGGAGGCAAATAAGACGCATTTCAAGTTTCTGCTACTACAATAATTGAAGAAATTTACATAAATTAAAAATATATTTCCTACATCATGAAAATAATAAGAAGAAATAATTTTGAGTGAAAATTTCGAATGTTAATATATATATTAAAGTTGATCTGATATGAAGATGATGACAAGACAGATTCTATGAACTGGTGAGATCCTTCCATTTGCATTCCATTGTGTTATTTTTTTTAAAACCATAAACCCTATGTGGCCTGTTCTTTTTTCATAAATATTAGTGTTCACAAGTTGAAAGTGGAATCAATAAAAGCATAAAACTGAATACGAACATCTATATTAAAAAATATAACAAACTTGAACAGCTTATTCAGTTTTGAACAGTTATAAATTGTCAACTTCATTCATCTCATTTTTTATTTTTCTCCATGTACTAAAACTAAAATTAATTCTTTCATTTTGTTTTCCTTTTATGTCCTTTATATTAAATGGTATTATACCTAATTTCCTTGGTAAAAGCCGCACTAACCTAGAACCCCGAGATTAAGAGATATGAACTATTATATGTATAAAATAATTCCAGAGATATAGACTATAGCCTAATTAATTGTGTTTCCATTGATATTTGAGTTGCAATAATACCCTACGATATGTATATGAACTATTGTGTTGACAAAATAATTCCCAGAGATATGGACTCCAATAATTGCTTGTGTTTTCCATTTATATGTGTGTTATAACAATTACTCGATATATATATATATATATCTAAAAACTCTTACACCATTTAACTTTTTTTTATAATATAAAATTTATAATTTCAATTGAAGTCATTTAAGACAAAGCTTTTATGATAACTAACTAAAAGACTGTAATCAACTTTAATGATAATAAAATAATTTATATCGAAATAGAATCTATATTAAAAGTTATATATCACATACCATAACATATCTTTGCTTTTACTAATATAGGCTAGTCTTCCATCATTCCTCAGTACAATATTTCCATCTAATCTGCTTGCAAGTGTCATATTTTCAAAATCATCAGTTTCGAGTGGCTCATTATCTGATTGTTCCAAATCTACACCTTTGCCGCCTCCTTCAACTATCCCACCTTTCTGGCTGTCTTCTTCATCATTTGTTAAACTATTGTCTTTGTCACTTTCTTCAAATAATTGTCTTGCAGCTACTTCCATTTCTATTCTCCTCTAATTCGCACATTTTCACAGTAATTCAACAAAAAGAAATATATACAACAAAACACAAAGAAGTATTTGTTTTTAGATTTATATTACTTAAAAATATTAAAATTTTAATTATTGTATATTCAGTAATGCAATAAGAGTAAACAATTTTTTTTTTTTTTTATTTATTTATTTTTTATTTTTTTTTATTATAAAACCCCCTTTTATAATCTTAAGCAGTTATTAACTTTCAACTATTTTTCAGCCTTTAATTACTTTGTTCTCCAGTTTGTTACCTATGTAAAACTACTCTAATATAGTTTTGATTTATTTTTTCCTTTAAATACTATGTTTTCTAAGATTTTTACTTGTATAAAACTACTCATAAGTAGTTTTTTGTTTGTTTTTTGTAAGACACTTTGTACTGCTATATACAAAATAGTATGGTTATATATGAAATAAATAAATTTTATATTGTATTAGGTTTTATTGGTGTTTAAACTTTATTAATTCTCTGTAAATTTGTAAACTCTGTTTTACAGTTTATAAAAATAAACAAAAGTTTTTGTTTTCTGCTTTTCTCCCCAGGTGTTAATGAGTCAACACTATGAAAAACATCCTATTGTCATCCTAAAGGATGTGAAGTTTCAAGAACTTAAGTCCATGATGGACTACATGTACCGAGGAGAAGTGAATATATCCCAGGACCAATTGGGGACTTTCTTGAAAGCAGCAGAGTCATTACAAATCAAGGGTCTTTCAGACAATGGAGACAATAGGGATGCAAGAGATGTTGGGTCGACAGTTCCAAAAAAAGAACCCCCTCCTAGAAAAGTACCTCCTGCTGCTCCTCCACCTATACCGCAAAGAAACAAACAAAACTTATCTCATTCTAATGTAAATATGGAACAAAGAAGGCCAGCCCAAAATGTCCCACCTCGTGTATTAGATGTAGGTGTCATGAGTCCAAGTCATGGTTCAAGAGAAGATAGTATGTCACCTTCGTTAAGGAAACGTAGGAGAGTACGGAGGAATTCTCAGGGTAGTGATATCGGCAGTGATACAGTTTTAGATACTACCAGTAATTCTTGTGATCTTCCGAGTCAAGCTCAATCTACCCCTATTTCAGCCGGTATTGTTCCTAGCATTCCTGCCACTATGATGCCTTTAGTGACCTCTATTTCTGCCCAAATTACTAAAACTCCCATAGTTAATGAACAAAATTTACAGACTGAAACATTACATAGTTTAGAAACTTCAATCAATTCAACTCCTCAATTGGATTCTGGTTTACTTAATGCAAAAATAGAACCGCCTAGTGAAGAATTGTTGCAGCCTAAGACTGAATACCTGGAAGACCTAAATAATGATGACAGTGTTGAGGACTTGACTTTGGATGACGATGATGACATGGATGCTAGTCAAATGGCAGATATGTCGAGACCTGGCCCTTCTCATGATGGAGATGGCTCCAATCAAGGTAATTATTTTTTCTCTATATGTTGTAGTTTTGTAATGGCATTATTTTACAGAGTTAATTACACTAGAACCCATTGTCTCTTAACAGAAAAGATGATTTCTGCTTGCCTGAAATTTTGAATAATCCAAAAGTAATCCCAAATTTAAAGTATTGCACAGTCGAAAAAAATGCAATATATTCACTTTTGATATGTTTTTAAATAGTTGAAAATTATATTCAAATTATATTTTGTTCAAAATGCTATGATTTTAAATCTTCAGAAATAATTGATAACATTTAACCATCATGCTTGGAAATATCTTGGAACTTACTGTTTCATCTCTAATGTAATGTGAAGTGCAGTTTCAAGATTAACCCTTTGAACGCCACTGGCTGATTTAATCGGCTTTAAAAAATGTTGGAATACTACCAAGGGCCGATTTGGTCGGCTCGCAAAAGTACCCAAATAACGCTACGGGCCGATATCGTCAGCCTCGTTAGTTCGTTTAACTTACATTATTATCTTCTTTAATTTTTTAACTAACCTTTTTGTCAGCACCCCCCCTTTTTCACCTATGGTGCCTATAGTACAATATTTAAATTAAAGTATGAAATGATTAGTTTTGGTTGTTCCCAACACTAAAGTAAACTGCAGATTTAAATCTACTACTTACTATTGCAGGATAGTAATAATTAGTATACATGATTTGTAACAAATGTGCATTTGTTTGATTCCAGGTTTCGCACCATGGCATTTATCTGGCAATCAATCCGGTACTGATGATGAAGTTTTTATGGCAGCACAAGATGCAGTTGGAGCACACAGGGATTCACAAGGTATGCAAGAGTATTTAAGCCAGACATGTATGATGTTATCAAAGTAATGAGTATTTAACCAACATTAAAAAAAAAAAATTTAATGCATTAATAATTTCAGTTTTAACTAGTTCTTCTAATTATTATATTTTGTAATTTCATAAAAACCATTAAAATATATTCTAAATCTTGAATTTAAATTTGAATCTCTGTAAGTAATGCAAAACTGAGCTATATACTGTTAAACACTCATTTTAATTGTGTCATAATCAAAATTTAAAAAATTAGTAATATATTATTGCTATGGAGTATTGATGAACTTATTACAAAGTATTATTTTGTAAAATATATAAGCCAAATTAAAAAATTGAATAAATAATTCATTATTAACTACTATTGTACAAAACAAATTTCCTAGTTCTTGTTTCTCTCAATGAGTAATAATCTTGTAATTTTTTATCTTTATATACAGTAGAACCTCTGTTAACCGGCCTTGGATTAACCGGTCCTCGGATTAACCGGCCTATATCGTAGTGTACTGGTTGGATGAGAGTTTCCGAAAATAAATCGTAATTGAAACACCAAAGCGGCGTCGATATCAAAGGACTTTGTGGATAGCGGTATCCCATTGTCGACGGCGTAAAAACACCGCGGCACCAAAGCGGCGGCGATATCAAACGACTTTGTCGATAGCGGTATCCCATCGTCGGCGACGTAAAAACACCGCGGCACCAAAGCGGCGGCGATATCAAACTACTTTGTTGGTAGCGGTATCCCATTGTCGGCGCCGTAAAAACACCGCGGCATTGGCACCCGTCGGTATAGCAAACATACACCCACAAAAATGTTTGATGTTCCTCTTTTTTTCCACGAATCATTTTAGTATGCATTATGAAAAATATAACATTTCTTTTCAGTTTTCTTCTTGTCTTTGACGGGTATATTACAGTAAATAAAAATGAGTGAGTTACGAAAACAACGGAAGCGTGTGTTGGTTTCGTTTGAGACAAGGTTAAATGTGTCAAAAGACTTGACAGAGGGGAATCTGTAAACGAGCTTTGTAGTGTTTAATTTTTTCATGTTTGATGTATAATATACATAACATAATATATAAGATACATTTATGTACAATAAAATGAGTTGCAATAACATCTTAATTGCATAATTCTTAGCGCTACCTGATTAAATAAGCTTTCTTTCAACGAAAACCGATTTTTCAGGGGAACCTCCGATTAAACGGGCAACCGGCCCGGGTGTCAGTCCCGACTAGACCGGTTAAGAGGGGTTCTACTGTATATCAAATTTCTAGTTTTAAAAATTGTGCAATACTTTGTAAAGCGTTCAACTCCTCTCCTTGCGTTTAGTCATAACAAAATCGTATATTTTGAATATTATATATTAGAATGTTGGTCTTTTAAAAGTAATTCTAATGGTTTCTCTACTCACTCAGTTGGTCGAAAGTTGTTGAGGACTAAACCTTTAAAGTTATAAAAAGTTTGTCAAAATTTTATCAACTGTCTTTTTATATTTATCAAAGTTTTTAATATATTTTTTAAATATTATTTAAGATTTATTTATTTATCATTTTTTAATATTTAAAAAATTTATTATTTAAGATTTATTAGTATGTGTTATGAATTGCGACGATTGGGTTTTCTACTTTGTGTTGGATTATATTTAGATTCTTCAATTTTAAGAATTTAGTTTAAGCAAAATAATTATTATAGAAAAATGTCTTTGAAATAATTTGTTTATAATAAAATTAAGGCCATATCCCTTGTTCCAGTATGGAAAAAAATTATACGCAGGCTTAGGGACATTTTCATAATATTTTTATATTTATTTTGGCGTACTTGCCCCGGTATTTTTAAGTGAAACTAACGAAACTGGATTTTTTAAAAGTTTTAACTTGTACCCCCCCCCCCCCCAATTATCCCGTAGATATTTTACTCCCTCGCAGAACCATTTTTGGTTTCATTTTCCCAATGTAAGGACATTTGTTTCTAACCCAGGAAAGAAAAAGTCGTTAGTCGTTTACATAATGTTATAAAACTAATCTAATCGGAAAAACTATGCTAGTCTGAAAAAATCGTATATAATGTATTTAAAACTGTTTTTATTGGTTTCTGGATATAAGAAGATATTGAAGATATTAAAGAGAAGAGCTCCTGATTTCGTAAGTATTGGTAACTGGGTATTCCTGAATTTCCCTAATCTTAATCCTTTCAAAACTATATCTTTATAAGTAGGTTAATTAACTTTATTATTATAGACTAAACTATTATAAAACAAATAGGCACTGTTTAGGAAATCATATTGTTAAAACCTCATATAATGTATAATGATTTTTATTTATTATTATTATTATTATTTTTTTTTTTTTGTGTTTAGGGTGAATGTTTTGTAGTTTAGATTAAGTTTTTTAAATTTTACTAGAATTTATAAAACTATTTTTTAATCACCAATATGGGCAGTTTTTATTTGAAAAATGGAACAAGTGTTAGGAAAGCAACAATTAAGTGCAAAGTAATTTGAGACACCCTTTTGGGTTGTAGTTTTGTTTTATAAAAAAATATCTGGGAATTGAATTAATGGAAGTAGTCCCATGCTTTTTAGAATTTAATATTTTAACCCATCAGCGGTGTTTCGACCCAGTGTTGGTCGATTTTTCATGCATAGCTTAGTTCACCAACTGTAAAACACGTATTTTTCAATTCAACATTACGCCCACTTAAAATTGTCCTATCGCAATAAATAAAATACTGTTGGAAAGCTAATGTTCTGTAGATGCATAATCATGCAAAAAAAATACCACAAAAGTTATAAATAATATTCCAAAAATTGGTGAAGTTCGCATATTTTTGATGCGTAAAATGGTAAATTTCAACTCTGCGGTTTTTACTAAACGCGACGGCCATTTTTCCCCATAAGATTACAAATCTGTTATTCTGTCGAACGGGTTGACCAAAACACTGTTCTATAGATCACATCTTTCTCTATCAAACCGTAGATTACAAATTTTTCTGCGTCTCACAGATCCAGAGATATTTCTACTTGGCTATAGAAGAAACCTGACGGCACGAAATTCAATTGGCATTCGGTGCAGTTAACGAAATGACTAAATCTAATTTCATTTCGATTTTTTTTGTTTCAATATTAATAGTATGTTGTAGATGACATTTCATTCTTTAAGTTGGTACCGATTGATATAGGCAATACTTACTTAGAAGGTTTTGTTTTGATCTCGGAACATATGCAATTGTGCAACGTAAATACTGTAATAAATGACGTAGTGCGTATTGTTTTGGGGTTAGATATTTGTTATTTTGAACGTTTGTGTATACAAATTGTATATAAATTTTGTATACAAGTTACAATGTATGTGTTTTTATTTCTAAAGTTTATGTTTTTGAGTGAATTTCTAGTTTGTGAACGGTTTATATTTGGGATAACCTAAATGGTATGTTGTGAATTTAGCCTATATGCAAATTTTCTTATATTGAGTGTTTTATTTGATTATAAAAGTGTATATGTGTGTTATTCTTTGTAAAGTTTATTGTTTTAGTGACATCTAGTGATTTTGTCTTAGGCCTAGCTTAAGAAAGTTACTAATTACGCCTAAATTATTGAGGTGTCTAACCTAACCTCAACCGTCAGAGTATCACTTTTTAGGGGAAATCGTTATTTTTATTTTGAAAATGTAACAAATTATAATTTTTTCCCCTAAATATATTCACAAATATATTACAAATCTCTATTAATTGTTGAAAAAAATCAAAACAATCTATTTGTATGGTGTAATTAACGATATCTGTGAAATTATTCTCTTTTTGCCCTCCGATTTTTTGGTATTTGTCCAAAAAACTCCAAATGTGATACATCTAACTTTTTTTTTCACTACACACCTAGATTCTATGCACCTTTCTGAACATTATGATATATAGAACTTTTGTATAAAATATATATTACTATGTTTGGTAAATTGTTGAAAATAAAATGACCAATGTCCCAATTTTTATAAAATAATTTTTGAAATTTTGAAAATGTAACAAATTTATTATTTTTTTCCCCTAAATATATTCACAAATAATACACAAAAATTGTGTATATCTTAGATAAAGGTAGTAAGCTATTGATTTTGGATGATACAGGTTTTTCTGAAAAATGATAACATCATTTTTTGACATGTAACATACTTACTCCAAAACCGTTTCAAAAATTTTTTTTTATTACATAGATGAATTCTATGCATCTTTCTGAGAAAAATGATGTCTTATAATTTAGGTTTTGTAAAAAATAATATATTTTAATAATTTAAAAAAAACGAAGAATTGTCAAGAAAATTAACATGCGCCACTTGAAGGGTTAAAACATGTTTCAAACTTTTTTTTTTTTACTGATATGGGTAGGGTTATAAAAAGAAAGAAGTTTGAATTTTAAAAAATTGTATACAAGATATCCGAAAAGTTGGCAACTGTAATTGCATTTGACATGTCTGGTAATAACAGAACTAGCAAAGTGGTGGTGTCAAATTGCCTGAGGTAGGAACAAGTACTGGTTACAGGTAAGTTGTTTGGCCTAGGTGAAAGCATATTGTGTGACGAAAAATATTATGAAGACTGCTGGAGAATTGAGTGTTTTGAATCAAATTGCCTGCAATGAAGAAATTAAGTCCTGTGAACAGGTATGTTGACTGAAAGGACATAATGAGGTGAACAAATTATTAAATGCTCGGATTCAAGGTAGGTGGAACAATGTTTGGTTTGAAGAAGGTGGAAAAATATAATTTATGAACATATCATTGTATTAGGAACAAGTTGTTAAGACTAATTTTTTGACAACTAATTAAGCAAAAATCACAGTCAGAATCTGTTCTTCCAAATCTTCGTCTGTTAATAAAGTTCAGGTTAAAAATACTGGAGGCAATCCCTGTACACCAATGGCTATACAAAACAAAAATAAAGTTGGAGCGGGATCGTCGAAATCCCTCCCAAAATTACCTCAGGCGTCTCCCAATCCTTCAACAGCCGACATTCCAGTTGTTGAGGTTTCTATGGAGCTTAACCCTGAAATATCTAAAAATTAAATCTAAACCACCTGATGGTCTTTCTACCTAGGCAGGTGGAAAGAAGGATACAGGTCCAAACCCCAAACTCTTTTTAATTGTTAAGGAATCCATTTATATTATTAATTTTATATCTTGATCATTAAATGTGGCCAGGAACTTTAACTTGAATAGTGTAATACAATGGAACATTAACAGCGTGAGAAATCACATCGAAGATCTTAAGGTTCTTGTACGTGATGCATCCCCTTTAGTCATTTGCCTGCGAGAGAGACACCTCCAATAAGCCCACTCCTTATTATGAGTAGGTTTTCAGTTTTTAGAAAAGACTATGTCACTGCAGATAGAGCTAAGGGCGGAGTAGCAATACTTGCCCACAACTCTCATCTGTGAACATTAGAATTTCATTGCAACCAGTAGCAATAACGGTCACTACTCCATACAAAAAGACAATTTCTTGTTTGTATCTGCCACTTAATTACAGGTTTGAAGAAGTGGAAATGGTTGACCTGATCAGGCAGTTGCCTGCCCCATTTCTTTTGGTGGACGATATTAATGGTCACCACTATACTTGGGGATGAAACACCTACATCCTTAAAGGGAGCCGTATTGACAGGATTCGATCCAATTTGGATTTGATTCTGCTCAATGACAGTTCACCAACTCATCTGGCAGCTTCTACAGGTGGTTAGACAATTGTCAACTTGTCATTTTGTAGCCCTGGTCTTGCCACTAAATTTGAGTGGTTCTGACAGTAGAGATCACGCTTCTACGAAGCTTAAATTTTCTGTCTTCTCGCACTGTTTTGATCGTCTTCCCAGATGGATTTTGAGCAAAGCAAAATGGGAAAGATTCACTATTGAATTTGTATCACCTATTTATAATAACAACGTTCCGAAAATGTCAACAAGACCATTACATCCACTAGGTCCTTGGTGGAACGACGAATGTAGTGACGCTCTCTGTTTACATCGTAAAGCGCTAAGGAAGTTTAATCGCAGACCTACTTGTGAAAACCTCAAAAGGTATAAAATTCTACGAACCAAAGCACGACGAGTGTTTAGATAGAGTAAGAAGGCATCATGGCCCCAATTTATTGGCACAATATCAAGAACCATATCCGTGTCAACGGTATGGAAGAAGCTACGTTCTGTTTGTGGTCCTTTTCTCTCTGGTGCCTTATTGGGACTTAAGAGGGGGATGAAGCTTTAACTACAGATGGCTATGAAATTGCTAATGTTTTGGGCTCATCATTTGTTAACTTTTCTTCAAATAATGCTTACAGTGATGCTTTTGTGTTGTATAAAATATCTCAAGAAGCAATACCTTTCACAGTAGGTCTGTTTTAAGATTTGTCATTAAATACTACATTTTCCTTACAGGAATTAAAATCTGCTATGTTGTCAGGGCGGGATTCCACTCCAGGCCTGGACATCATAGTTTATTCTACGATCAAACACTTCCCAACTTCGAGGAAGTTAATTCTTAAAATATACAATTGTATATTCGAGGAGTAATGTTTTCCTGAGGCTTGGTTCGGATTATAGTCATACCTCTTCTAAAACCAAATAAAGAACAAACTGAGCCAGGAAGTTGCCGTCCCATTTCTCTTACTAGTGTGCTATGCGAGCTAGTAGAGAGAATTGTCAATCGGTGCCTTGTTTGGTACCTCAAGTCACCGGGAGATTAGTAATGAAGAATGTGGCTTTAGGCAGGGTCGTTCATCTACCGATCAGCTTGTTTCTTTAGAGTCTGCCATACAAAATGCCTTTTTTTCTTATGTCAAACATTGGTTGCAGTGTTTTTTGAAATGAAAAAGGCCTATGATATGGCTTGGGGAAGAGGTATTCTGAATACTTTAAAGACATGGGGTTATAAATGGTAATATTCTTGCTTTTATAAAAAATTTCCTTAGCAACAGATATTTTAGAGTGCGTGTTGGAACTATGTGTTCTGATTGTTATTTAGAAAAATGGTGTCCCGCAGGGTAATGTGCTGAGCGTGACCCTGTTTGTTGTGGCAATCAACAGCATTACCGCTAACTGACTGCTGTTCTCTATTTGTTGACTATTTTGCTATATATGTGGCTACTCGAGGTATGGCAACTGCCGAAAGAGCCTTTCAACTTGTAATTAATAGACTGTAATCTTGGTCAATATTGACAGGATTCAAGTTCTGCTTCCAAGACGCAGTGCAGTGCTTTTTAGTAGTCGATTGCATTGCTTTTTAGCACCTTCCTTGATCAATCTTAGCCAACTGACCAAGTTTTCTCCCACCCATGGGTTTATATATGTTTATCAATGACATCTGCCTTGCTTGCAAGGTAGGCTATTTTTCATTTTCCAGGTCTGTCACAATAATTGTTGTTGTACTGGGTTCTTAAAAAGAACTTGTGAAGGTGTCTCTGTTATCAGGATTTCCTTGTCGCTGGGCCTGCAATGAAATGTACATGGCCTTGCTATGCTTTGAATATTACAACCAGCTATGAGTTGGACCACACAGCCTCTTGATATCGACCCTGATGAATGCTGTTGTGGTAGGACGCATAGACCCGTCTTCTTTGGCTGACAGTCGTTCAATTACTTTCATGTTAATGTTTTCATGGAGTTCTCATTTGTAGCCACTATGGTTGGTTCCATGGGTATTGTGCAGGTGTGATTCTTCCATCGACTCGGCATAGGCACATAGTCTTACAGTTTTCAGGTGGTAGAGCGATGCTTGATTGGAATTCTAATAGTTTAAAAAATTAAGGGAAGGTTGAGATCAATAGTTTGTTTTCTTAGAAATGGTGTTTCCTTGAAGGCTTTTTTGGTGGTTTACCATGCATATATTAAAGCTGTGTTGAGGTATGGTTTTGTGGTGTGGGGGAGTGCTGCTGGTGTACAGAAGGTAATTATACTTCAGAAAAAAATTCTAAGAACTCTTTCTGGTATAGGCAGAGAAAGAAGTTGTAAGGTCCTTTTTAGAGATTGTAACATACTTACATTGCTAGAACTTTATATTTATGAAACTTTAGTCTGGGCCCACAAAAATAAAGCAGGCTTTGTAAAAAACAGTTTTAAGCATGGGTATAGTAATAGAGCTAATGAAAATTATAGATTTCCATGCCATCTTCTAAAGCTGTTCGAAAATAGTCCACAGTATGTGGGAGTAAAATTGTATAACTGTTTGCCGCAAATGTATAATTCTCAGTCTTGATTGTTTTAAAATTGTTATAAAGGGGCAAGTTGTAAAAAAAGTTGATTATAGTACAGATGAATACTTTAATATTCCTCTCTGAAATGTGAAGAATGAATTTTATAATTTATTAGTATTAATCAATTAGCTATAGTGATCTAAATGACTTCTCTCTCTTCTGGTCTTGCTTGCATCATATTCACTTCCCTATGACCTCTGTTTTCTCCATTCCTGTTAAATCCTTGTTATCTATTCGGCACATCTCTTTGGAATCTTACGATATTCTGTCTTGGTTGACTGTTCAAGTTAACTCTCCTATCTCCATTTGGTTGTCCATCTCCTCCTCTAACAAATTCTTTTTGATTAGGCCTAAATTGAAATGTATTTCCTGTATATTGTGGTCTATATGTGAAATTTCTATTATTATTATACTGTCCAAATTTATCAAAGTTGTTTTCCCTATTCTGACTGTACTGTCCAAATCTATTTTCTGTAAATCTCTGTCTAAATCTATCTTCTATTTCTGTAGGCTTAAATTTTCTTCTGGCTTCCTCACCATTTCCTATTAATTCATTTTTCTCCTCAATATCTTCATTTAAAAATCTTTCCATATCATGGATAGTATTTATATTTTGCACTTTTCGAGCATCCCTCACCTTATCATAATGCCTCGCTAATTTCCTAATAATTTCTTCCTCCGTTGGTGTCGGTGTCAAATTCCTCATCTGTATTACCTTTTCAATAAAATATTCTGTCCTACTTAGCATACCATTTGGTTTGAACTTTTCTACCTCTAGCCTACTCCTTATTCCATTTTGCACTTCATCGTTCCAGTATTTTTCAACCAATCTTTCTTTTAAAGTTTCCAAATCCACAATTTCTTCTCTAACTATCTGCCACCATCTTGCAGCATTTCCTTCTAATAAGCTATCCATTATTTCCCTAATATTTAAATTCTCTCCCTTCCTTACTTTTCCTTTCTTGAATTTTGCTTACATATTGTTCTAAATTCCTAATATATTCTACAGGGTTTGAATTCCTTCCATTAAATTTAGGCATACTTAAATCAGTGCTATTATTTTCATTTCCAATATATATTATTTGTGATACACTGCCTAAAGTTTTATTCTTCTTCAGATTTTTTTCAGTCTCACTTAATCTCTCCTTAACCATATGTAAATCTTGTCCTAACTCCTTATTCTTTAATTCAAATTTACTATCTAACTTTTTATAATTTTCTTCCATGTCCCTTTCTAACTCGTTTATATTCTCTACTACTTGTATCTTAAATTCATTTAACCTACCTTCCAATTTCTCATCTAACCTAATTTAGTAACTCAACCTTTAATTGGTTAGAATTTTCTATTATTTTTTAATTCAAGTTTTCTAACTCTTCCTTAAATTCATTTTTTAATTCATGTATTTGATTTACTAATTTATTATTCATTTGGTTAAAATCCTCTTTCAAATTTTCATTTCCCTTCTCCAATTTATTGATATATTCTTTCATCATTTTACTCATCATCATAAATATTCTATCTTTTCTGTCCCCCTGTACTTCAGTTAGACCTACATTTACATTTAAATTAACATTTTCCTTCTCCATTTGCTTTTCTTCAGCCACATCAATAATATTAACCATTTCCCCTTGTGTTTCCTTTAACACCTTCTTAGGCCTAGCCTGTTTCAATTGGAAATCTGACTAATTTACGTTGGGTCTCTTTTGGTTTTTCCCTTAACTCATAACACTCCTTATCTGCCATTTTAAATTATTAATTTTATGTGAGCTTCAATTTGTTTCAAATTAAGAAGTTAATATTAAAATATATATTTCAAATTATTAAATATATATATTATAAAACCTGAAATATTGCTTATTATTCCTTAAATTTAATTTAATTGCACATTTAATTGAGCCAACACGTTGGTCGCCAATTTATATAACAATTTTTTTCATACAGTTATTATATTATTAATTTTAGTCACGTTGAGTCTTGCTCTAGCACGTTAACTTTACTTTAAAGTATAATGGTTACCGTAACTATTAAATAAAAACAACTCAATTATTTAAATTACTCTTTAATCTCGGGCTTTTTTTAAATGTGCAATTATCATACATTTTTAAACATCTATCTTAAAATATACAAATCATCTTAATGTTATTAATATTAACAATTTTTACAGTTCAAATCTTTTTATATTAATTATATCTATATACCCACTAAAGTCCAAATAAATAATTTGGAAATTTGTTTAAATGTTTATTCTTGACGATATTAAAATGTTTGGTATTACCTCAGACTCTTTATAAAAACTTTTTCTTCCAACAACCCGGGCTATAAATGCAGTCCCGCCATCACTGGTATATTTTCCGCTATCGGGTTTGCGTATGGTCGTGCATTCAAACATCAATTTTTTTTTTCAAATGTCCTTTTATAGTCATTTTAAATAGTATATTTACATTGTTTATAGTTTGTAAACATATATGTAGATTTTTTTATTATTTTTTTTTTTTAAAAAAGGTTTTAATACATTCACTTTTTATATATTTATGTTTTTATAATTATATCACTGCCTAGATTTCAACAATAGTTCTAACTTTCGCCGCCAGTTCGCACTGTTCCACTTTATTGTAATAATAATTCGTTATAAACACTAAAACTAACCTAATTTATCCTATTCAACCAGTTTGTTATTTAAATTAATTAATACACAATATACATTGAATTTGAATTAAAAATAATTATCTAAACATGAAATAAATTACAAAAGGATAATAAAACGTTCTTATTCAATCATTTTAGGTTATTAAGTAAAGTTACTGTTATTATTGTTTTTGAAATGGTAAATTTTATTTAAATTAGTTGTAGTTATTATAATATGTGCTTTATATTATTCATTTAAAATTTCCAAAATTTTGAATTTAATTAAATTATTAGGCTAGGACGAATTTTGATGTTATTACATTTAGGCTATAACATGCATCTAAGATCTCACTTTTCTTTTGACCACAAATCCCTCAACCCATCATCAATTCATATTGTTTATTTATTATAAATGTTACAACAGGTTAAAATTTGATATCACCGTTCTTAAGTCTATTAAAAATATTAAATAGTAAAAATTAAAAAAAAAAGTCTACTAAAATAGAGTGTTTTAAACAATATTTAAATAAAGTCTAAACTCGTTTCACTTGATTATAAGGTGACATCAAGTTTAAATGGCAGCGGTTAAGGTTCGTTTTCATTGTTTCTTAACGATAAATTATTTCTTAACGATAATTTTCTGTTAAGTGCAATTTTGCACACAGGTTTGAATCATTAATCATCTCATAATATAATTTTAACGAAATCGGTAGGTCCGATTTTGAAAAATTATTTTTTTTTACAAGAGCTTCGTTCCAGATTTTTGTTTATTTTTAATGATAACTCACCAACTGACATTTTTTGAGTTGACTAATACTTTTTGCTTTGGGTACTTAATAAGAGCTTCATTTTTGAAATATTTGATGAAAATTGTCATTGCTAATTTTAAGGAAATCATAATTTTGTTTTTTTCTTGGAATTATTAAACCTCCAAATTTGGAATTATTAAAAAAATCTGCCAAGATATAACCAAAATCCGTCTTCATACCATGTTTGATTAAAATTATTCAACTCGTTTGGGTTTACAAAATTCGTTTGAATATGGCCGAATATCTCGAAAACTTAACTTTATACAAAATTACAAGAATCAAAATACTTTAATCTTTCAACTACAAATAAGGTGATGTTTTTATTTTACTCTAAATTAAAGGATAATCCAGTTATCGATAAAACTACACAAGTAATTTCTTCACAATTGACTACAACACCCAGAAGTTTACGACATCAACTATACCTCAACTTGATCCATTCCAGATTGTCATATGATGACCTAGTTTAGCAAAATATGACAAAATACGGAATCACGAAACCTGATATTTATTGTCTAATGTGCTATTTTAAATTATTTAAATTAAAAAGCCAAACCGTATAAACGCACCAACAGCAAGTCCCTATCATTATTCTACGTTTCACGTTTAGTAGGTAGTGTTCCAAATGTATTTCATGTGTTAATCTAATGTAAATTTGAACAATTTCAATCGTAATGAAAGCATTCGGTCATAGAGTTTATTGAATTATTATGTTTTCTTATTTATCCGTATTATAACTAGACCAGTAAGCATAGCATTGGTTGACAAAAAAATCGGTAACAGTGAAAAAAATTATGTGAACCTCTTCTAAATATTATCAGTAGAATGGGGAAAATAGAGTAATACAGATTTTGAGCTGGGTTAAATTTTAATTTATTGCAACATTAAAATTTTTATACGTTTTCATTCTAATTTTTTCCTTCGAACTTTTATTTTGCTATCCTTTAACAAATAGCCTACAAAAAGTTGCCAATGTCCAAGTTACTGTTTAAAAACAATCATACATACTGTTATTAAACGTAATACACAGTGCATAGTATAGTGGACATTTTCAAGTGAAATATTAATTATATTTGTTGTAATTACAGAAAACACAGCTTTCATGTCTGAGCTTCTAATTTTTATGTTTCATGTGTGTTTTTCATGACCATTTGAATTTTCTTTGTTACGACCAAAAAATGTACTTAACTTACATTAATACCACACTAACATTCTCACTGGCCTATTGTCAAAAGCAAAATAAGAACGAACCAAAACTAAACATCACTAAACTTTGTCGGTTCGGTAGTTGTAAAAGAGTGGAAATATGTACATATGAAATAAGGTACTACACTTGCTTTGCACACACTTTGCTTAAATTGTATTTGATTAAAATCTAGCTTTTTATGACAGCGGTCAAGATTAATTGTATTTTTCCAATTAATTATTCCGGAACTGTATTAATTTTTTTATTTGTGATTTTTAATACTGGTTTTGATCATTAATATTCACATTTAACTAAATTTTGAGAAATGACATGTTTATAACAGCCCCAGACCGATTTATTGTTTGTTTTTTATTACCGATAATTCAAGAACCTGCGTTTTTGGAGAAGTGGGTACCAACACGTTTTGTTCCAGTTCTAAAGCCTACACTTGAGTACAATTAGACCTTAGAGCTGATTTTGAGAAAATCATAGTTTTGTCTTTTTTTATATCATTTATTTCAAATTTTAATCTATTAAAAAAGAAAGAAAAGAAAAAAAAGATCCCGAGATAACTCCAAAATATACCCACATGTCTAATTTGATCCACACGTTTAAGCTGTAGACGACAGGCGGACATCATTTCTAAAACCACTCAGGTGATCTCAAAACGGATATACAGTATAATGTAGGTAATCAAAATGACTCAGTAGGCCTATATGTGACAAAGTTACTGTATATGTAAATTTCTTTAACAAACAATAAATCAATCATAATATTATATATTTTTTACTAAAAAATGCCTCAATCCCAATACTGATTGCGACAATTCGGAATGCATCTAATAAAAGTGTCAATCAAAAATGCATCTTAGGAATTCAATTGAAACTGTAAACGACGAGCACGACATCTAGCGGCCGTTCCGCCTACACACGTCCTGAATAATTCCAACTGTCAAGCCAAAATACGACTTTCAACCAGAAAAATTTAATTTATTGCCCGACATCAGTTCCCGCTAAAAATCCAAACCAAATCAATTTAAATTATCCATTGCATCCGAGAAAATTGTTACTAAAACATAACTCGACGATTATAAAGAAATATCTCGATTTAAAGACGAAAGAATAATGGCCTACCTTTTACAAACTCCAAAAATCCAACTCGATAATTAATTCATACATTACAGGAAAACAAAGCCGTATTAAGTAAAACGAACATATTTATTTATAAACTTATTGAACATAAAATTTTGATTAAAATAAAAAGATGTTATCGAAAAATAGCCTAGAAGGTACCCAAATATATTATAAATCAATATAAAATGTCAATGTTAGATTTAAAAAAATAAATAAAATGTTCGGCTAGAAGATACATGTCTTAAATAATTTAGAAAAGGGACGTATCCACGAAAGACGATCAGTGATGTGATTGAACGACAAAAATTCAATTAAACCAAAAGAAACCTAGTCGCACAAATGTATTGATAGTAATATGTAAATTAGTTGGTAAGATATAAAATCTTGTTACTGATAATTAACTCCTAACTACCTCAAATAAGAAATTTTGTTATATGTATTAGCCCAAAATACATACAGAAAAAAAAAAACAAACCAAAAGTGGATGTGATGTAGAAGGCGGCAATTTTAAAAGCCTATAGGATGAGCTTAAAAAGAGGAACCTCGAAAGATTGTTGAAAAAGACGCCAAAACTGACACTCCCAGATTGAAGATGATTGAATCTGAATTTAACCGATAAATCCCAGTCTACTACTTCAAGAAAATGTATAAAAAATATTCTTGATAGTGTGGTAATAATCAGTGACAACTTGTTTAAATCAATTTATGATTAAGTCAGAAAATATAATTAAATGAGATTTTGAATACATGGTGAGACCAACCCAATTTGACAATTTACTAACTTTCATGTTTGAAACATTACATAATATCATATTGACATTATCCAAATCTAAGAAACCTTAATTAATACAAACATTTGTTTGAATTAAATATCTATGCAATATGAGTAATTAATTTTGAACTCATATCAAAATTCACATTCATTTTAGTATGAACAAATCTTCATACTAATACACTTTCACAATTATTCATTACACATTCATATCATAATTTGATTTGATGATTTTATAATCATGCTAAGGACGTAATCCAAATACTTCAATTATTTTAATATACCGTATATATATATATATATATATATATATATATATATATGTGTTTCCTCCCTTAACTTGGGAAGAGCCGGCACAAATTCCACCCCTAGATAGGACTCTGAATATTATTAGTTATATGTCTGTTAGTTTATGAAATATTATTATGTTAATTCATTGAATCAATGATTAACCACAATTATTATGTATTTGTCAATTTAATATTTAGTTACTTTACTCAAGTGAATATTAGCCTGAGGCATATTAGGATAAGAAAGATGGGATATCTCAATAGCCGACGGACTGATTGGGACGAAATTGGAATGGAAGGAGATGATTGATCAAGTGAACAATTCATTTCTTCTAATTTATTGAGACAATAATTAATAGACCAAAGTAAATAATTATTCAATCTCTAAATGAAGACTTATTATTTTTGTGTTGTGGACTGATAGACACGCCAACAGTAAAGACTTCATATATATTTTTTAAAATTTATAATATTTGAATCGTTCAATTTTAATGTGCCATCTATGATGAACTTTTAAATAACTTAATTTGAATATTTCCAATTTCTTTGAAAGTATTTCAATCTGACACACCAATGAGTGGCTTTTTACAAAAAAAAACCTTATGAAATATCATCATCATTATATATTTATAGTGAGTATTGCAGGATGTAGGCTACTTATTCAAAGCACAATCCATATATCTATTAGAATATATCGGGAAAAAATAAAAAATGCGGTATTTAAAACCAAAAAAAGTGTTGTATGTACACAATTTTATTTCTGTATGTGGTTAGCACACTTTTATTAAACTATAAATGATTTGTAAATGAATGTGTTTAAAAGTAAATGTTTAAGAAAAGATTAAAAAAAAAAAAAAAAACAGAAAAAAAGCTTTCAACACTTTACGTACCGGTACGTTGTTTTGACATCATAAATTTTTGATGTCACTCCAAATTCCAAATGGCAGAGTTTTGAGTTGAGTGAACTTGGTCTTTCATGAAACAAAGAATAGAAATAGAGGCATGGAAATTAGAAGGTCAACATGAGAGTTTACATCAGAATCTCTATTTCACATTCAACAATTTTTGACAAACAATTAAATGTAATACCAATGTTCACCTACAGAATGCAGTGGGGTTTATTTCAGCTGTTGAATGTGAATGTTGATGTTAAGTTCGCTTTCTGTCATGGCGGATTTTAAAAAACTCCGTGAAAATGTTTTGTTTTCATTTAAACCCGTTAAATGTGGTATGTTATTGTGATATGTTATTGTGCCGTTTAGTGCTAAAATTGTGACGTAGTGATGTGTATCGGTGTTTGAATTGTTTATTCTAATTCATATTTTACATATACCAAAACTACAGCTAAAGCACCCACTATTTTTAGGCATTTTATACGCTTGTCCGGAATCTCGTTTTTTTTCTCCTTAGTTTGACTTTTGCTTGAAATCTATTTTTAAAAAGGTTTGAAAGTTTAAAAATAGCGAATATAATTAATTAATGGATTTTTAATAAGTTAACAAACCAGATTGTTCCTCAAAATTAGGGTTAGCATGAGCGAGGTTATCTGAATTGAGCATAATAATAGGCCTATTCATTGTCAAATTGACACAAAAACATTTTAGTACTGGATGCCTAATTTCATCTCGAGCGAAATCCGTGGATTCAATTCCTATGTTAACGTTAGCTAAGGTTAAAACCATGTTTATGTTTTTAAAATTTGTCATACATTAATGTAATTCGTCAATAATTATTAGATTACCTGCTTAGGTAAATTAAAAACTTGGGTTTACTCATGATAGGCCGAATATTCATGCTTTTACTAAAAATCTAAAGGTGTACTTTATTGGTAGTATGGTTTAATCAGACATTTGGAAAAATTTGTGTATAGATGCAAATTTGAGTCTAAAAAAAAAACTAATAGGCCTAGACAACATTTAGAGAGTATAAATCAACTCTATTATCAAGTGAAAAACTAAGAGCATAGAAATGAAAAACACCAATATAGCTTATTGGTACTTATTAATTTCATATTAGGGCCTATATCATTGAGTAGGAAATTTTAAGATACGAAAAGTAAACAATCTCAATTCCCTTGAATGCAATTACAAAGGTAATTGTTTACAATTACTTTGTCACCTCTAACATTTTTAGTATGAAGACATTTGACATATTTATGTTTGTAAATAAAGGAATAACATTTATTATGGCCTGGAAAAGTAAAAAAAGTGGGATACTTACTTTAGAAGTCGTCTTCAGATAAGCTACTGGCGTTGGAGTCAGTTTGGGCTGGAACTGACCCATCCACCAGCCCAAACCTTTCGTATGTTTATTTAAGTTAATAATGTTTACTTTGCTAGATAATTATATAGGCTATCATGACAGGTTTGGCCAGGTAGCTACATATAATAATAATAATAATAATTTATTTGCCATTCGATACATTTAGTACAATAGACATAGTCAACATTGAAATTTTAATTTAACCTCATGTTTCTAAACATTAAAAATCTCTACACACATACACTATTACTTACACATAACAAAAATAGGTTAAAAATTTATCATATCATTCTTAAGTGTATAAAATTCCTGTAATGAATAAAAGGGGTTCTAGACAAGCCAAGCATAATACCTTCTTAAACATTTTTTACTTGGGGGTAGCATCAAGGTTATTACTAATCTTGTTGTATACTTTTAAACCCACCGACAAATGACAGTTTGATGATTTCTTCAGCCTATAGTATCTCAAGTTTATTTCCCTTCTATTTCTTGTATTGTATTTATGAATTTCATGTCTCTTGGGCAGTTCATCAAGTTTACCTATCGTATACCTAACCACTTCATACAAGTACAAATTGATTACTGTGAGAATATTCAAACTAACAAAAAGAGGCCTGCAATGTATTATCCCATGAGACTTAGTCATAGCTCTTACAGCTTTTTTTTGTACTATCAGTAGCCTACATATTTTATTTTGCAGCTGTTTCCCCACAATACAATCCCATATGACATAATTGACTGAAAAAATGCAAAATAAACATTTCTCAAATACCCTTCTCCAATAACCTCATGTAGCCTACTCAACAAGAAGATAATTTTTGAAAGTTTCCCAACCACAAAATTAATATGTGGAGTCCATGTCAACTGCCTATCAACATAAATACCCAAAAATTTAACACTCTCATCTGCATTACAAGAATCAACATTTTTCAAACTGAAAATCAATTGTTTTGTTTTAACATCATTCAGAAGAAGCCCATTCGCCCTAAACCACTCGGAAGCACTGGCTACTGTGCTAGCTACCATTGTTTGTAATTTATTGACATCATTGCTTATTGTCAAAAATGTTGTGTCATCTGCGTACATGCTACAATGTGCTTCAACATTATCAGGTAAATCATTAACAGCAATCAAAAACAAAATAGGTCCCAATACAGATCCCTGCGGAACACCAGCTTTAATATTTAAGATAGAAGAAAACCCACTTTCAGTATAAACCAACTACTTCCTACCTTCCAAATATGACTTGAAAATTTTTAGCTGATTATTAATGAAACCATAATATTGCAGTTTATCAGACAATATACCATGATCGATACAATCAAATATATAACCAAACGTACGAAAGGCTACCTACGAAAGGCCAAACCTTTCGTAGGTAAACAGATTAAAACCGGAACACGACACCATTAGAACTGATTGCAAAGGACCGCTTCATATCGCAGCATTGATAAGAACTTTGACCCTGTGTAACTGGCATTTTCTAGTTGTTCCGAGCCTTCAAACATGTTTATCTATCATTTGTAGTCCATTGTTGATAACATCTAAATACTAAAGAATTTTGAGGTGACAAAGTAGCCTAATTGTAAACAATTACCATTATAAATTTGTAATAGTAACTGAAGAAGGTTAAAACTTTAATCGGTAAATGTTTACTTAAAGCGACTTATTTTTTCTTGAATTTTTTATCTACTATATACCTTACTTGTTAAGAATAAATAATGTTTTCCTAGCGCAGATCACTATTTTTCACTGAAAAATCACGATCTAAAAACTATCAAATCAATGTATTTTTATGTTAGAGATAATGGCAAGGCATAATAGCAATGACAATAGCGTATGGTTTAATACATGGGCATTATACAATGACTAAGCTAGATTGCTATTTCATGTCATGACAGGTTTGGCCAGGTGGCTATATATATATTTAATGTTGTCAATTAAATATAGGCTAGCCTACTGTCATATACAATATATCTTACTGTACTACAGTATACTATCCACTGTAGGCTACTTACCTATATCCAATTCCCATAAGGTTTATTTTTTATAACTTACTATGATCACTTCTACACAAATATTAGTATTAACTTATATTATAAAATTAATCCTAATATTATAAATTAGATGAAATCAACTAAAAGCGTAGTAAACAGATGATTTGTTTTTAGCATCCTTTATTAACAGTCTTAATGTGTATGTGTGAAGTTTTATACACCCACTGTTTAGGTATTCAAACATTTTTAGAAAATGTCAATATGAGGTTTGTAACCTATAGGCCTACTACGAATATTTAGCAGGTCAAGTTAGGTTTTGTTAGCTTAGTTTTATTTATATAAATTAGGGTAGTTATTTATATATAAAAACTTTTCATATAATAATTATAATATGTTCATTACAGCGAAATATTTGTTTGGTAGAGTGTAAGTTATAACCTCAAATTGAGATGATCTAAAAATGGATAATTCTGCACAATTACTTGGTCAACCCCAAATTTTTTCATATTTTACTACGATCATAAGGACGTTCTCAGAAAGCAAGAAACATAAAATTTAAGGCCCGCAAGGCCATCTGCCGAGCGATAAGAAGGTTCAAAGTCCACGCGATAACAGTGGCTTGCAGCAGTAGCGCGGAAAGCCAGTTGTGACAGTATCGTTATGGCTAGTGGTTCCTCCGATAATCCTCTTTTATGTGACGGGTGTGAGAACACGGTACTTAGTTTCACGGTTTTAAGTGAAGATCAGGAAAAATTAACACGTTTTTTGTACGAACCAGGCGATTTGCAACGTACCAAAGTGTGTCCAACATGTGGCGGGTCGATGACGTTAAATGAAGAAAAACACGCGTTTAACTGTTGGAATAGAATCGAGTCAGTGAATAGTAGTAAAAAAAAGGTCAAAATTCAGTGTAAAAAATACGTGTCGCAGTATAAAAATACGTGGTTTGAGAGTCATAATTTGTCACAGCAAACTATTTGTCGTTTTGTTGCCATCTGGATGAGGACGTTGAACCCGGCGATTACTGAGGTAATTTCTATTTTTTTTAGTTTCACATACATCTCTACAGGCCTATAATGACAGGTTTGGCCAGGTAGCTATATATATAGGCCTATATATATAGCTACCTGGCCAAACCTGTCATTATATATAATTATATAACGGTACTGTCACAACTGGCCTTCCACGCGTCTCCCGCAAGCCACTGTTATCGCGTGGACTTTGAACCTTCTTATCGCTCGGCAGATGGCCTTGCGGGCCTTAAATTATATGTTTCTTGTTTTCTGAGAACATCCTTATGACCGTAGTAAAATATGAAAAAAATTGGGGTTGACCAAGTAATTGTGCAGAATTACCTAAAAATGAATAACTAAACTGGTTCGAAAAGTGTCTGGTTAGGAATAACCTCATAACATAACATCCAGGATCCCAGGTTAACAATCAAAATTGCTGTTCTATCTTAATTAATCAACTCTGATAATATGTTGAAGAATTTCTTAGCCTATATATTTTTACAAAACTGCCTACTTAGAGAGGACCTTTCAACAGAACCAATATAAAAATAAAATTACCCAATAAACTACTAGAAATTAGAACTTTAAATTCAACAATGTTTCAAAAATACAGTACCGTTATCCAAAAAGAAAACTTAAAAAATAAATTTAAAGATAAAATAGGAAAAATATATAGATATTGTTAACGCTAAGTTAACTATAAATATTCACTGATTATATGTAACTTTTATAAGGAAAACACTATATGTACCCAAGTAATTCGGCTGTCATTCTATAAATATTCACTGATTATATGTAACTTTTATAAGGAAAACACTATATGTACAAGTAATTAGGCTGTCATTTAATATCAATAAAATGACTTTAACGACCATGGTTAGATAATTCAATGACTAACATTTATCCTTTTACCATTATGTGGACTCTTTCAATTTAATAATCTTCATCAAATTTTATTATGAATTAGATTATTCAATTGAAATTGTGGTAGACTATCATTCGTTCTATTCAGTGTTACTCTGTATATGGTGTTAAAATATGAACGTGATTGAAGATGACAGTACTACATTGGATTGTTGCAGATTGTTTTTTCCAAGAACAGTAAGTCTTCATAAAAGTCGCCAATTGGCCTAAGGTAAGACTTTAAAGATATTAAACAATTTTAAAAATGATCATTCTAACAATTCTTTTATATAGGCTAATGTAAACAATGTAACAAATGTATCACAAAAGAATTATAATTGAACTAGCCTATAACCGTTTAGTTTACATTGCAGAGTAAACAAATAAAACATCAAAGATATGTCATTGGTAACAGATAACGACAGTGGTGCTGCACACGACTACTTTTCATCCCAAATTCATCGGAATTCATCTCAAATTGCATGAGTTTGTAGGTTCTCTGTGTGATAGCGTGAATTGATGATTGATTGTGTGAGAGTTGACATGTCTGAAGTTAATTCTTGAAACGGCAGTGTTGTTTAAGCTTCCAAGTCAGGAAGTCTTCATTCAACTGCAATGGGAAGAATTAACTGGAACTGTCTCGCTATAACTTTTCTACTGATGATTTCTCCAGAGTAGTGAATCATGCTGCAACTGAAGATTGATAAATGACCACTTGACAGATATTTGTTAGTTTGTAGCCTGACAGTGCACAGTGTTAACATTGTACAACAAAACTGTTTATTTTTACGAAGTTAACTTAATAAATAAAATATAAAACCATTGCCAGAAAATTTGGTTGAGACATAGGGGTCTCATACAGGCTCAGGCCCGATGACAGGGTGGTAAGCATGGCTGGATTAAGGGGGTCCAAAAGACCCAGTTGAAATAATTAGAAACATACAAAATCAGAAATAGGCCTACATAAAAGTTCACCAGGGACTATTTATTTTTGTAAGAAAATTATATTAGGTTTAAGTATTCCGTTACCTAAATCAAAAGGTTGATAACAGAAAAAAAACCATTTCATAATATATATGGCTAGAAGGCTTCGGAAATCAAAATAATGTCATAAATTTCTATGAACAAAGGGTCTAGATAGTATTACTTCATTTATTATCTTTTAGTGTTGACAAAAATATTTTTGTATAACATTAATGCTAGCCTAGTCTACTAAAAATATAATTTAAACAAGGGAAATAAATATATAACTGTACACAGAAAATTTAATACAAACATAAAAAAGTCTACTTGAATAGCAATAATTAATAACAATTACACATAAACTATAACAAATATACAAACTTGTATTTATAACACAAAGATATTGGACACAGTGAGAGCATATTCCCCCCTCTCCCCATAGCCTTCATAAACAAATACAACCTACCAAATACACTCTCTTCAGCAACAACAAATGTTTCAAGCTTAAAATTTATGTAACTGTCTATTTTTAAAGAGACTTTGGAAGAGTATTAAATAAAGCAATTCCAGCCTGAGCAGAGGGAGTCTTTTATAGATGTTAAAAGATGTCTTTTTCATCAACTGTCACATGAGAGCAGGTTCTTATAGTAAAATTATACATATTATATAAAAAATCAACTGTTTTTTGTGCCATTGTACATCTACTTACACATCTACATTCTTAATATATAGCCTATACAGGGTGTTTCATGGGAACCCTGATAAACTTCGGGAAACGGTTCCATGGGTCAATACAAGAAAAAAATGTTATATAAAGATAGGTCCAAAACCTATTCGTTTCATATTTACAGCCAAAAATAGAGTTTTTTCAGTTTTGCTTGTAGTTAAGGCATTTTTTGACCTCTGGATCAAAAATTAGTGATAATATTTTGATAAAACCTACATGGTTAGTTAGTGGAGAAAATTCTACAGATATATCATTAGTTTTAAGTACTAAAATGAGGACTTTTATTCGGCAACAGCACTTTAAAGATTAGAATTTGCTAAAAAAATTAGTAGGCCTACTCAAAAATTATTTTCAATTTTTAAATGGCTTTTATGTGAGATCCGATGGTCCATTATGGCTGCAACTTTACCAAAAGTTGTATAATTTCATGTACAATAAAGTTATTAGTTAGTAAAGTACTATACCTTAATTTTCCGTCAGTGAACTTCTTTTTCTCTTTTAATCTTGTCGCGTTTCGAGATTTTTATCCCATCATCAGAAATTCCCTCTATGGATGGAGGTCGTCAAAACGTTAAATACACAAACACATACACATAACGCACAACACATTTAAAAAACACAGTCTGTAGATGCGCATCTTACGGCTCCCGGATATGCACTGGTTGTCCGTTGTTAAACAACACACAAAAACTATGATATGCCTCGGGCGTTCTGAATTATTATTGCTGCGTCATACAGGATATTCGAATCAAAGTTCAGTTGGTCGTTCAATAATCGGTGTTCATTATTTGAATTTCATATTCTTCTACGGCATTCATAAATTTGCTTTTACTGCAAATCCTAATAGGTTTTAAATTGCTGTCAAAGTCCGAGTAGCTATGGTCTTCGTCGATTAAATGACGCGCATAGTTGGATTTGTTGCCTGAAATTTAGTCTTTTTAGGCAGGTGTTCTTTAAAACGAACCTTGAAAGCTCTTACTGTTTAGCCTATATAGAACTTGTCACAGCTATCACACGTTAGTTTATAGACACCTGTTTGGGCTTCTAATGGCTTATGTTTAAGGGGTTGGAGTAGTTTTTTAATGTCATTATTGGTGCGGAAGGCGATAGTTCTATTGATTTTTTGAAAGTGGAGGTTATTATTTTAGGAAGAATGCTGCCATATTTTGTGGAAACAAATATAGATTTAGCTTTGTCTTTCGGTGGTCTTTTGGATTTATTGATGTGATTTGCGAGCAGCTTATCAATCATAGAAGCTTTGTAACCATTTCTTGTGGCGATATGTTTAATTATATTTAGTTCATTCTGATAATCTTGTGGTTCAAGAGGAATGGTGATTAATCTATGGATCATGCTGTTGTAGGCGGCCATTTTTTGGGAAAGTGGATGATGGGAGTCGGAGTGTATAGTGATATCAGTTGTGGTTGGCTTCCTGTAAATATTGAATTTGAATGAGTCTTGTTGTTTTATTATAGTTAGGTCCAAAAAATTAATGCTATTGTCATTTTCAATTTCGAGAGTAAATTGAATCTTGGGGTCTATCGAGTTTAGATAGTTTTTAAGATTTTCAATTTGTCTGGAAGTACCATCAAACACGATAAATGTATCATCCACATATCGAGTGTAATACATGATTTTTTTATGAAATTTATAGTGATTTGAAAATAAATATTCATTTTCGAAGTGATTCAAAAAATCGACGAAGACCATAGCTACTCGGACTTTGACAGCAATTTAAAACCTATTAAGATTTGCAGTAAAAGCAAATTTATGAATGCCGTAGAAGAATATGAAATCCACAAGGCTTTTAAAATATTAAATTCAAATAATGAACACCGATTATTGAACGACCAACTGAACTTTGATTCGAATATCCTGTATGACGCAGCAATAATAATTCAGCACGCCCGAGGCATATCATAGTTTTTGTGTGTTGTTTAACAACGGACAACCAGTGCATATCCGGGAGCCGTAAGATGCGCAACTACAGACTGTGTTTTTTAAATGTGTTGTGCGTTTTGTGTATTTAACGTTTTGACGACCTCCATCCATAGAGGGAATTTCTGATGATGGGATAAAAATCTCGAAACGCGTCAAGATTAAAAAGAAAAAGAAGTTCACTGACGGAAAATTAAGGTATAGTACTTTATTATATATATTAGTGACCTGGATACTGAAAAATGAATTCATTATTAGTTAGATATGTTTAGTTTTACAAGTAACTTTTATTGGTGCATTAATAAACTGTAAGCTAACACAAATTAAAAATCACCTTTTAACTGGTGTATGATGCAACATAGGCCTACATTATTGTTTGTATAATAGCGTTTGTATAACAGTTTATAATAGCCTCCGTTTAATAGTTTGTATTATAAGGAGACCTATATGGTCTTAGTCATAGAACCAACCTCGGCTCTTTAAGACTCTATACTGGTTTAAATTAACATAATAATGAAGTATAAATAAATATTGAGCTTGACTTGTGAGATAATATGAGATAGAATAAAACTTGAATACAAAATCTTACAAAAATTACATTTACTTAACCAAATGTGTTTCAATGACAAATTCTCCATCCTCAATGGTACATTAGCTACAATAAGTAAAAGTTACAATAAGTTTAGTTATAGCTAATGTATCACTGAGGATGGCGACTTTGTCGTTGAAATGCGTTTGATTAAGTAAACGTAATTTTTGTGAGATCTTGTGTTCAAATTTTATTTTATGCAATAATGAAGACTATTAAGACTAGTTACATAATTCCACCAAAGTTTTAATGTTACAAAATGTGTTTCCCTCGTTGTTTTAGGTGTAAAACTTCTCAATCATCATCACCCTAAAAAAAAAAAAAAACAAAAAAAAACATAAAATTATAGAGATCTCTAGCCCTTAAATACTCTAATAGCATCAGAGTCGCAAGAGAACAAGAGTTGGTCAAGAAATAGACTAGATGAAGTCTTAAGATGAAAAACTTAAAAGTAGATGAAGAAGGGTGTAGATCCAGCTAGGGAATCGGGATTGCTACACCCTTATCCTCTATTAAATGAGTCCCTGAGGAGTTGTTCAAATTAGAACCTCCTCCTAATAATGAACCACCATCCCAGACAAAATTTTCCGGACTAACACCTTGCCAAATATAAGGAATCTTTTAAGCTAATAGGCTATTATTTTTCTTTTGTTTTAGTTAAATATCTTGAAGTACATAATGATAACCTTTGTGAATGCTTTGGCGAAGGAGGAAAGCAACAGGTTGGATATTTATTTGAGTATATAATAGCAAAAGAGAGCTTTAATGTAAAATGTATATGTAGCTATAGCCTGTGGAAATGTACTCAACGAAATTAGAGTTAAGTACATACAGTCATACATTTTTTTATTTAGCCAACTCGGAAAATAATGGATTTTAGCTAAAAAAAATATGGAGTACACAAAGTTGGAACTTATCAAATCTGTTTTAATTTCCACATTATTTGATAACAAAAACTACCTAACAGATTCATGTTCAAAAGTTCTTAAAGTATACATTTTTAACGACTGATTTTTGTTACTTTAGGCTTAAATGAACTTATTAAATCCTTTATTATATACATTTACCATTCAAACTAGAAATAGTATATACACTAGTTCAACATTTCTTTATTTTTTCAAGACAGATTTTGAATTTAAAATAGTTTACCTTCTCAACAAAGGTGTCTAGCATTAAGCCAATGCTGCCATTATATGATATAATTATAAACAACAATATAATTGATAGCTCATAATTGTACTTCCCAACAAAGGTGTCTAGCATTAAGCCAATGCTGCCATTATATGGTATAATTATAAACAATAATATAATTGAGAGCTCATAATTGTTTGTAGGCTAGGATTTTTTTCTATTTCTCCGTTATTTTCTACCAGTCTTCTCAAAAAATTTCTTGTGAGGTTGGAAGACACACGTTTTAGAAGAATATGTTTTATAGATACATCTTCTCTAACAATTTGCATGTGGTTGTATCGCTTTGGTTAAAATTATTTAGGTCATGATTATTTGGTCACTCCTAACATTTGTTACAAAAGTGACTATTGCATATCTTTATTCATGGTAGGGACAGGTGTGTATGTCTGAAGTAGAGAAGGGCAGAAACAACTAGAACTGCTTCGTTACAACGGTTCCACTCATCGATTATTTGCAACATGTAACCGTTCCAACGCATATGCAGTTCCAACCTTTGAAATCGTTGCAACGCCAACTCTTTAATATTGTCGAGTGAAATGCCTGAAACGATTGTTCAAAACTGTGTCATTCTATAACTTGCAGCTATTTGCAATGTAACTGAAATGCTGTGGCTTTGCAGATTAGAGATACAGAATAACTTAATAGTTGTAGTTCCAAATAATATAACTTCAGAAGAAGCACCCAATAAATAGAAATAAACTATAATGACTTGCACTTATTTATATAGCCTAGTTACTGTTATGTGTTGTTATATTCCTAATGCTCGGTTAGTTCAATATTATAACTTTCTTTATTTAACTCTAAAATGGGGGAGTTGCTTTTATTAGGGTTTCATTAGATGATTTATAAAACTGAGGCTTATTGCACTTATTCCCGATAACCCGGCATTTCACAAACTCTGCACACTTCCAGTCCACATTACGCTGAGTTTGCGGGACTCTACTGTATATATATTTTTTAATTACTAATCTCTCAGTATTACTAATCTCTCAGTGATTCTAAGTTTTACATTTATAATATTATTACTATTTTTTAAGTGTTTCGCTGGTAACATGTAGAAGTGTTTAATTTAACGTTCTGTGTTTACGTGCTGTTAAAGGAATAATTTTAAAAGTCTGTTTTATTTCATCGCCGAACATGCCGCCATCAACAGAAAAACGAACAACTCCTTACAACTCTCAGGCAAGAACAATAATAGCATCGGTTTTGCAGTATTTTGAGAGGGAGCGTGACAATAAAGGACCTTTGATAGATGTAAACAAAGTTTCTGAAAGAGTGGCTGCAGCATGTAATGTTTCACCACGAACCCTGTGTAGGATAAAGTTACAGTTGAAACATGCAATGGCAGATGAAGCAAATACAAACGATGTCGACCTCAACATCGAAGATAATCTACACCCAAATCACGGAACCGTAGTAGGCAACAATGAAGCAGACGTAAGTGAAACCAATCAGGTACCAAAACTTCGTACCCCAAGACGTAAGAAACCATTTAAATCTGTCAAAACAGAGCTTGATGATTTTGAAAAAACTGCCATTCGTAACCATGTTGTAGGTTATTATAGGCGCAAAGAAGTACCAACTCTTAGGAAACTGAAAATAACATTACGTGAAGCTAGTTTATTTAATGGTTGCATACGGACTTTGGCAAAGGTTTTGAAAAACATGGGATTCAAGTGGAAGAAACTAGACAATAGAAAAATCCTAATGGAGAAGCCATCAGTGGCTCTATCAAGGTGTCGCTTCTTACGAAAAATTCGTGATGTTGACATAAATAAAGTAATATTTCTAGATGAAACGTGGGTCAACGCAAACATTTCCAAAGAAATTGGGTGGTCCAATGGAAGCATAAAGTGCTCAGTGAATGCGCCTTTAGGAAAAGATAAGAGGCAGATAATTTGCTATGCAGGAGGGTTCAACGGTTGGATTTGTGCACCGCCCCTAGTCTTTCAATCCAAAAAAACAGTTGATTACCACGAAGAAATGAATTCTGAGGTATTTGAAGGTTGGTTCTTCGAAGTACTACTAAAATCAATTCCACCTGGATCAACGATTGTAATGGACAATGCTCCGTACCATTCACGAGTAGCTAATAAAGCGCCGACGTCAGGCTCAAGAAAAAGTGAAATGGCTGAATGGCTACAATCCCGAAATGTTCTGTTTACTCCAGACATGCGGAAACCAGAGCTGTACGGCCTTATAAAGCTTCATAAGCCACAGGTGGCAGTCTATGAGATTGATAAGAAAGCTGCTCAACTTGGATTTAAAATTATAAGACTGCCACCGTACCACTGCAACTACAATCCGATTGAGTTAGTCTGGGCAAGTTTAAAAAAGTATGTATCAGCACGAAACTCAACATTTAAGCTGTCCGATGTCCAAAATTTGTTCAACTGGAGCGGTCAACTCTTTCTCTCCAGAAGATTGGCGGAAATGCGTTGAACATGTCAAAATAGAAATCGACTCAGACTGGATAAATGAAGGACTCGATGACACTAGTGTTCAGGAACTGGTGATCAATTTGGCACCAGGTGATTCAGATGACAGCGAATGGGAAAGCGACGACGATTCCGACATGTGGGTATCGCCACTAGATTAATCAGGTATGTAACATTAGAAATTGTATTTATTTTATATACAGTCATAAAGAAACCTATTTTGAAACATAGTCTTAAAGAGTGGTCATAATACGTATGCTAACTTAATTTAGATACGTCATATTTTTCATAAAGATGTTACATGTTACTGTTTGCAATTTTATATTTAGTTTACAATTTTCAAACTCTTAAATTAAACGAAACATAATGTATACTCTTTCAAATATACGTACACATATTCACGTTTACAATTAGTATTGGATTAATTAACTTCATTTTAAATTTAAGTAAGACATGTAAAATTCCACTAAAGTGTTTGAAAATAGCTGTTGTACACAGAAATATAACATAACTAGTAAATTATAGTATGCGAATATTTAGTATGTAAGTAAGTTGACAACTTCAGTGTGAAATCGTGTAATTATTGGTGCAGTTTTATTTTTGTGTTTAATTTTAATTTTACCGAATTAATAAATTATAATTGTATAATCTTTAATTTTCTTTTGATTGAATTTAATTTCTCATGAAGAAAATAATTTATTATGTAGATTCAAACCAATATTGATTCAATACAATTTTATAACAGATGTTAATACACGTATGAGTATTTATATTAAAATTGGATACATAGAAGTATAACCTACCTTGAATAACTAATGTATGTAAATAGTACGTAAACATGTAAATAATATGTATGTGATTATGCAAATAGTAGCTGTGTAAAGAGCTTTCTACTGGCGGCTTTTACAAACAGAATAGTGTCGTGTTTGGTATCAATTTGCTTATATTTTCCTAAACATTTTAACTATGCTGAACAAAATTTAAAATTGTGTCTCCCATAAAAAAGTTAAACAGAGCAGTGTTAACGCTAGTAGGTGAGTCATCACGGAAACAGCTGGGTGAGGAAGGGAGTGACAGGGGAGGGGATGATCGCAGGTAGCCAAGGGTTCAGACGCCAAGTTAGTGTATACAGACTATAACTTCTACACAAATGGGAGACTACACAATCATTTTCTCGATATCTTAAATTGAATAAGGGAGATTTCTGCTTCTTACATGTGGTTTTGTTGAGTTTACATTTTGCATCAATATGGAGTTAAGACTGGATTTTGTCGTAAAAGAAAGTAGCAAAATGATAAAGAGTTTTCTACATCCAGTGCTACGAGTAATGAATGAATTATTAGTGAGCCACAGTCAAATTCTAGCTGTAAAGGCAACACAGGCAAAGTAAAAAGCAAAAATCTTGTGGATAAATTTAACCCTGAGTATTTGAAATATAGTTTTGTGTTTTCGAACACTGAAGACGAGCTGTTACTTCAGTGAGTCATTTGTTTTGAAATGAAAGTATTATCAAAATTTTTGAACTTTGGTATGAACATAAAATGTTTTTATTGAAGGGTGATAGTGACGCAAAATTCGTAAGCCACTTTATAAAATGTGTGAATGACGAGAACTAGTTAAAAAGGGTTGCGTATTTGGCAGATATTTTCATTGTTCTCAATATACTTTACACGCCAAGGTAAGGACTTCCAAAAGTTGCATATAGAGGATAAAATATAAGCCATGATTAAAAAACTTGAAAGATGTGCCTATAAAATGAAGGAACATTCAATGTATTTCTAGTCTTACATAACTTTCTGGAGACCTGTGAAATTAAAATGGATGAGAAATCAGAAGAACCATGAAAAAGGACCTAGAAGCATTGGCCTCTAGCCTCAGGTAAATTATATAATCAATTAATTCTAAGTGGTAGTTTAAAATTGTAATTTAAATAAAACTGTAACTATTTGTTTGAATATAAATTTACTTCCGGTACTGTATTTGTTGGAAAATGTTAAAACTATGGAAGATTTTTTTATATGTGTTATAATGAGTAAATTAGTAATGACACTTGTTTTAGAGGCTGAGCTACTTTCTTAACATTGATGAGGCAAATCTATGGATAAGAAATCTCTTTGAAGATGATTATTGAAAACAAGTGAAACTGGCATCAACTGATGAAGACTTATTGAGTCATTTTTGAAAACTGTTTCAAAAAACAAGTTTAATTCAATTCTGATATGTGGAAAATACCTAGAAATATTCAAACTAGTATTGAGATACTTTATTGGGTTTACTACAACTTATTTATGTGAATGTGGTTTTTTGTTTTAAAAACAAATACAGAAACAGATTATGTGTAGAGAGCAATTTTTAGGTTAAAATTAACAAGTTTCAAAAGTGATGTAGACTCTATCATTGGTGAAAATCAATTCCTTCTTAAAACAATTGAGCTGTAAGCTTGCCTTAAAACTCATTTTAGAACACATTTAAGTAAATATATTTGATATTTTAGTAATTTTTTTATGTTATTAATCATTATTTTTAACCTTAGTTTGAAGATTGTATTAAACCTAATGAGTGTTTAAATTTAGAACCTTTTCATTCAAGTTTTAAAATGTTATTTTTATAATACATTCATTTATAAATAAATGTATTTTAATCTAGTTATTAAAAGAAACACTTGTTTTTGATTAATTCCCATTCCTATTAGGATTACCTATCATAGTCTTTTCATATGCGGTATATGCTTTGAGTTGAAAATTTGAACGATAATTCACTTTTTTTAATAGGATAAACTCAATAATTTATACATGAAAATTTTTCGCGATCCATCTAAAATGTACAGTAGAACTTCAATTATCCAGATTAATTGGGACCGGACCTGATCCGGATAATCAAAAATCAGGATAATTGGATTTTTCTCGAAACATACTAGGCAGAGTGAGCTGTTTTGCTGCCTTGAATCGATTCTGCGCCGCCAAGTCTCGCATCCATTTGACGGTGAGCAGTTGCAGGTGGTCACACTCTGGTTGTCGCTCCATCCATTTAAGCGCGATGTCAAGGCCTGCAAATGCCTCACTCACGACTGCAAATGCGATGTCAATGCCTCACTCGCAGTCGGCCCCTCGTCTGGCTCAGTAGTGAAGTCCTCGTCTTCTGGTTCCGGGACATCACTTCCTGCTGTCACAACACTTTGGATGAGTTCATCAGCATCGAGAATCTGAAATCCGGGATCCGTCGAATCACATAACATCCACTCGCCTACATCCTCTGCACTGCACTCGGAGCATCCTGGAATGTTTATGATGATATCTCTGATTTCTTCAACCGTAACTTTGTCATTTTCCTCCTCTCCCTCTTCATTTTGGCACTGTTTTTCTTCCTTCTCTTTCTGTAGCTTCTCTTTACTTGAAATTCCTTTCAATTTGTTCCAAGCCCTCCTCAATGTTGCCTTAACCATACTCCACGCCTCGGCCACCATATACGAGCAATCTTAAATTTTTTTTTTTTGTGATGAGCCACAATGCCTTCATCTTCATTTTCAATCAACAGTTTTCTAATCAATTGCCTTCTGTAATGACATTTCATTGTTTCGATAACCAACTGGTCCATTGGCTACAACAAACTCATTACATTTGGTGGCAAAAACATTGCTCGAAATCGTCCATGTTCTCTTTCTAGCAGGGTTTCAGTGGGGTAGGTAGGTGCATTATCAAGAAGTAACAATACCTTGCTCCCTTCTTTTCCTAATGCCTTTTGATATCTTTTAACTTCAGGTATGAACACTTCATCAAACCACTCCGTAAATAAAGCAGCAGTCATCCAAGCCTTTTTTTGGTATTGGACCACCGCTATCGCTACACTATGTTCGCGGTTAGAAGGGCATATGAACTATATTCATTGCTTGCAGGATGATGTGCCGTTAAAAACCCGATTTTTTAATTTTTCTCAATCTGATCCGGATAATTGGCGATCCAGATAATTGGAGTTATACTGTACATTTTAGATGGATCACGAAAAATTTTCAAACTTTAAGGTGGGTCCTGTAACAATAAAGTTTTAAAACTGCTGTGCTAGGGGATAGTGTGAAAGTTAAACATGGTGTAGCCGAGTGGTCAGTGCTAGAGGCTATACTTTTCATTATTTATATAATTTGTTAATTTTAAAACAGTGTTATAGAGGTTTTTCAGAGGACTCTGCTATCTGATATGGGAGGAGAGTTAATTATGGAATTCAATTAATTAATAAATCAGTACCTTTGAAATTATTGAGGTAGTTGTTCTAAAAAAGATATGTGGTTTTAACGTAGAATAAATATATTTCTTATTATTCACCAGAGTGGTGGCTACGCAGAAGAAGTAGGTGAAAAACATTTTCACCTAATTTTACTTTATTATATATTATATCGGCACATTATATTTAATAGTGGGTTTAAAAGCAAATTTAATCACTGAAATGAAGAGCATTGCTAAATACAAGCAGCACATTGTTTTTTAACTGAAGACCTGTAAATCAGAAGTTTCCAAACATTCATTATCTGGAAGTGTTAAGTCAACACTCTATTCCCACCTATGCCCAAAATATAATTCCATACTGCAAGAGTATTTTTGGTAAATGTTGATGTTAGGTAAGAGTCTTTAAGACATATCTCTTGTGAATGAGCAAATTATCTGTGATCAAAAGTGTAGTCTTGAATTTTATAATGTGGATATTAAGTAGAAGAATTTTAAAGATAAAAAATAATTAAATAACAAAGAACAGGAAGAGTAGTCATCGTGGTATAGTTGTTAATTATAACTTACAGGCAAAAATAATTAAGTTCTCTATAAATCTGTGCTGTATGTAGACATTTAATATTTTTGGGCTATATTCAGGGAAGAGTTACTTTAACACTTTGGTTACTTATGTCTCAAATTAGATTCCAAAATAGTCTGATGGCACACATATGTGCCAATCCATCCTCTGTCATGGACTGTGGTGGCACAAATATGTACCGATTGATGTCTCACTATAGACTGATGGGACATTATGTTCAATTCAAGTTTGTTAGTCTACAGGTTTGACTTTGCCCCTTTATATTGGTTTACAGCATAATTTGGCACACCTCTGTGTCACATTGTCCCTGTCTATCTCTTGTTTTTTGGGAATAATAAAGTCTATAAGTTAGTACATGTACACCTGTTTTTTACTTCTTTTCCCTAGCCGCGAGGATTGGGACTGTAGTCATCACATCATATCCAACCTAGCTGTGGGAAGAGAGACCGGAGAAAAAGTGTGATATATACCTTTTTCACAACCAAAATAAACCATATAAATAATATATTTAACGTGCTCAAATATTTATTTAATCTCAAGATAGTGATTTTTTATATCTTTTTCATAGGTTAAAAGACCGATGTACCAATTAATTGTTGTTGCAATGGAAGTGAGCTAAATCACAGTTAAATACCTGTTTGTTAAAACTTGTGATTATCAACAATAAATTATTACTTTGGTTATTTATTGTCAATTTGTATAAATCCTTGTCGATCTATGCTGTTTCCTTTATAAAAATTAATTAGCCCTAGCATATTTTTTAGTAAAGAGTCATCATCACATTCTATGTGGAGGAATCATAACTGATATGTGTATTTGCATGTTTTAGAGTAATAGTATTGGACAAGTCAACCACCTTTCAGTAAAGACAAGGTTTTATACTTACTTTTTATAATTATAATTTAATGTCATTTTATAACAGATATTTTTGTGTGATCATAATGTCCTAGTCTCCATCTACTTTAGTTAATAATTGAAATAAAAGATCCAAATTTGAGAATTTTGGTTAGGGTATAGTCTCCGTTTTCTGTTTTGTGTTATACAAACTTTTGGAGGTAGAATGAAACATCATTTTAAAGGTCTTGACGAGTAGAGAAAAATTATGAAAATAAAACCTAATGCCGTTGAGCTATTCTAAAATAACAGTTGGATAAAGTTTAAAATGGAGTTCGCAAACTTAATATTCATATAAAATGCTAAATAAAAAATTCATATAAAATTTTGGTGAGAAAAAGAAAATTTAGTTTTACATTGTAATGATAAGGTTGTAGATAAACACAGGTTCTGGTAGATAATTAATTTTAGAAACATATAATTACTTATTTATTCGCTAATAAGGGTTATTTTCAATCAAACAAAATTGTCATTTCCTGTAAATACTGAATGTTCATGAACAAGCCTATACAATCTACCACCTACAACAAGTTTTAATTAATGATCCAACTTCAAATGTAACATTGTCCATTGTAAAATACTCCCAAAGGAACATTAAATGACAATAATTTGTTTGTTAAAAAGTACTTATTATGTTTATATGAAAAATACATTCCAGTTTCAGAGCGTTGTTTTAATCTTTAACAGACCACTATTTTGGATTAGCTGAACAGAATTAAGTTTTCTTTCCACAATCTTTATTCAACTCATCATTATCTTTAAAATGATAGATCACACAATCCCCCCCCCCCACCTTTTAAGATATTTGTGTTGACACAAGTACTTCAGGGGCGAGGGGTGAGAAAAAGATATGCCTATTGTACCAAAAAGTAAGAGTCTATATACAAACTAAGATTCATTAAGCTTGGATTTTTTATTTCAATTATTAACAAAAACAGAAAGAAAGGTGTGGGTTTATGATTGCAATGTGTAAATATTTATTGTTTATTATAATTGTATTCATTCTGAACTACATAAGATACAAGAAATTAAAGAAATAACGGGTATTTAATAATATTGTGGTTAATAATATTTGTAAGTATCATTTAGAAGAGGTGAGATTCTATAAAATTCTGGTGGTCTGTTGTAGAAAAATAGGCTAGACATTTTCATGTTGTATCATATTTGTATTAAAGTTTTACACTATCTCTCTATAAACTGCCTGCATAACGTTTCTTTTTTACAGGCTCACAAAGATATTATTGTGACAACTGTGGAAAAAGTTATTCCCGCATTAATAATCTGTCACGGCACAAACGGCTTCAATGTGGTAAAACACCACAATTCCAGTGTCCTCTATGTCCAAAGCGTTCATACAGGAAAGATAAATTACGTGACCATGCTGCACTTGTTCATAAATTTAGAATATCTTAACATTAAACAGAGTGTATCAACATTAAGGAGACAGCTTGGTTACTTTTTTTTGAATTTTTATTTAAATATATTCTCTTAAAAAAACAGTTTTATATTTTTATATATTTATAAAGTGATTGTTGTTATACTTCAAATATATGTGTATTAACTGAAGAATAATTAAGAATAGCTGTAATTTTGTTATGAAATAAATGTTGTTATTTATTAACCTGGAAGTAATACATATAATGGTTTTTTTATTTATTCGAGAACAGCAGATTTTCTCACACCCACAAATTTCCTTGCAGTTGGTGTATATTTACTTTAATTATAGGGTTTTTAATTGTGTTACTTAGTTTTGTACAGGATTCAATTTTTTTAAAGGGTATTGAGGCAATTATTTAGATGAAAAATTAAAAATAATAATTGGTTGAAAAATAGAAGTGATAAATGAAATGGAAAATTACATTTTGTTTTTCATTATTTGTCCTTCTACTTTACTGTTTTGATGGATATATAACCCAAATGGCTAGTTAAATTTATTTGAAAAAGTTTATTCATTTTTAGTGACCAATATTGGTCTAAAATTAACAGTTCAAAACATTCGACAAATATGTTCTTATTCACCAAAACTAATTAAAAACCAACTGAAAGTATTCCTTACCAAAAATGTAAGTTTGGTAGTTGACAGTCAAAAAGTGTAAAATGTACACGGTCTTTGAAAAAAAATTGTATATTTAAATAAATAGTCTAAACTTACTTAACTGTATCATAAGTGTAAATCTTATTTGATTAAAATCAAGTTTTTAATGACAGCGGACAAGATTAACAGGCTATTTGTTATTTTTTGCCTAATTATTTCAGAACCATAATTTTTTTATTTGAATTTTGCACATAGATTTGGTTCAATTAATCTTTAGATTTCACTAAAATTTTAAGAATTGGAGAGTCGATTTTGATAAATACATCTTTTATACCAATGGCCAATTTTTTTCATTTTCTTATCAATAACTTATGAACTGCCCATTTTTGGAGAGGTAAATCAGTACATTTTGTTTATACACTTGAACCAAATTTGATCACAATCTTAGTTTTATTTCGAGAAAATCGTAATTTTTGTGTTTTTCCTTTTGGCAGCTACCCCCAAATTTTGAGTTATTGAAGAAATGGAAAAAAAAATTCCGAGGTATGGTCAAAATATGTTCACATAATCATTAAATTCGATCCATGCGTTTGGACTATAGACAACAGGCAAATATCATTCCAAAAACCACTTTTTTTGACTTCAAAATGGATATAGCTCTCGGTATCATCACCTTATAAAAAAAAGCAACCCCCCCAGCCTTTGAATACTTTTATAGTGTCATAATCGGAAGAGAACAAAAGTTGGTCAAGAGAGCCTTAATGAGATCTACCCTAAGACTGTGTTAAAAAAATTTAATGGTTTTGTTTAATATTTTAAATTGCAGTTTAAAAGACATCCCAAATTAGCATAAAATAAATAATAATTTAAAAAATAATGGTAACCAGATCAGAAATAGAACTCTGAATCTTCAGTTTTATACACTGATGTTCTTTCTACTTCTACTATCTGGGTTACTCAGTCAGTGTCTGATAGAATAACTTGGTAGATACAAATATGTAAAGTTTGCATTTAATTTCTGTTCTGCTCAAATTTGTTAAGGTGGGTCGGGACAATTTTGACTGAAGTTTTAGTTACATATATATATATATATATATATATATATATATATATAATAATACTCGTATATGTAACTAAAATTTCAGTGTCGTATAAAAATCTTTTAGGATGGGATGATAAATTATTTCATTGTCAGGCCCATAAGGGAATCGTGGCAATAAATTGAGGACAATTCTGGTAGGGGTTATTAACTTATAAGTGAATTTTAATTTTGATTTAGGATAATAATTGTATTTGAGTGGTTTATTAATAGATTTTTTTTTTGTTTTGTTGAATTTTCTCTTCTTTTCCATTTTTTAAAAGTGTAAATAAAGTATTGACCAAAAAGGATATAGGGAATTATAAACCAAGCAAAATTTTTACACTGATGAAAACGTAAACTAAATATTTCAAAGAAGGATTTCAAAGATTTGCTATAATGAGAATATTGGGACTACCTGCGTCTACACCAACTTACGCAAAATGCTTGGAAACGGGTTTTGTTCTCTGCTGGCATTAAAAAAAAAAATCTACATTTTAAGTATATATTAAAAATTCTTCAATTGGCAGATGGTAGGCTGATGAAACGTTTAGCATTACAAGCAATAAAGGATAAGGCTGGGTGGTTTGTAATAACTATAAAACTTAAGGTTTTATAAAATATTACTTTACTGACAAGAAAATGAATTTATGAATTTAGGACAATTGATTTTAAAATTTTGCACAGCATTTATGGGCGCCAGATGTGTTAACATCAATTTTGAAAAACATGTATTTACCAATTTGAATCTCAGGGAATGAGTTCTTTTAAAAGGGTACTCCACAGTGATTCCAGGTATTAAATGAAGAACTCTTTTATATGCTGAAATTTTACATAAATTTATTAAAAACAAGTTATTTTTTATACATTAGCATTTGTTATAGAGACATATATCATGAAAATAACTATAGCTATCATCTTAGTTAAATTACTTTTTATTTTCTCAGAAGGAGAACAGATCTTTTATTCCTTGAATTTGAAATTGACTCTAAGTTGCAACTAAAAATGATTCCATGAATAAAACAAATTGAAAACGTCTGCTTTTTTATATGAATTTACATTCCTTAACAAGGATAAATATGTCATTAGACATTTATTAATCTTTTACAAAAAAGAAATTACTATCCTTTATACATTAAATTTATATAATAAAATTAAAAAATCAAACATTGTAAATTTTTATACAATAACAGAGTAAATATGGTGTGTTATTTAACACAAGTTACCAGTCCATAGTCATACTGTACGTAATTCGATGGTAGTCCTGCTAGCGTTCTAACTGATGCCGTTATTCTATCCGTGGTTAAGTTGTATTTGCACCTCACGAATGTTCGTAATAAGAAAATCTGTTTACACACTAGTCCATTCCGCAATTTGTAATTGTTCATTTGCCGACCGCATTACTATGACACATGCTAATTGTCTATTGTCTATGCGCGAGAACACGTCTAATCTACTTACTGTTCAAACAAAATGTTTTAACACACTCTCACCCTTAATCGACCAACGATTAAACTCTTTACATTTTTTATTTTTCTACATATCAAATTAATACATCACACTATGTCCGTTCTTTCCACTAAAGTCTCTAAACTTCTTACTCAACTTGACAGATACACATTTTTACTTTCTAATCGTCTCAACACTCTTACTCTGATTCCAGAAACACATCTCACCTGTTTCACGGTTCTATTCAGACTATCTTCCATCATGGTTCTACACAGACTGAGACCTCATGGTGAAAATCTCACTTCCGTTATTTTTCAGGGTTTACACTACTTCCTTCACGAAGTATTTTATCGCAACGTCAGTTAGAATATTTCTCACACTGCAACGCATACACTGTTCCATGTTCTGAGCACACCCACAAATTCCTTTATAACTAAATCTATATCACACACACAAAATTATTTAAATTATATGTAAAAATTCTTAAATCCTATACATTATTATTTCTTGTGTTTGGAAATCTATATTAATTGAATTTACTTTATTTTAACTTTTAAAGACATAAGTCTCGTTTTCAACTTATTTATCCCCTCACAATTTCGTTCTATACGATTTCTCACTATTATTTATTATTCAAACTGGATTAACTTTTTTTAGGTATTACAGGTTCTGTGTTTGGAAAAATTTAGGGGAGCAAATTAATTATGAATTTCAGCATGATAACGGGGAAAGAGGCATATGACATGTGAAGTTTTAAATGACTTCTGCGAATATTAGGGATAAAGTGGATCGAAAGAGCAAACATGGCGCAATTTAACATACTGTATAAAGATCTGTCATAATTTAGCGGATAAATCATATATCTATATGACAATCATGGCCGAGGATTTATAAGTACAATTATGAGAGCTAGAGCTGGTCAGGTAATACTAAATATTAGACATCAAAGAACGACTTTTACCTGCTCGATGTATAACTAGGGAGAAGATGAAAAATACAGCATTTTATAGGAAATTGCACTATCCTTGCAAGCGTTAGGCATAGGTGGCTGGGTAATGTTTTTGTTGTCATGGCGAGAAGTAATAGAGTATTTAAACAGAAAAATCTGATATGGGTTAGTTAATTACATTTGGGAGGGTAAACAAATTATAAGAGATAAGTTAATCACTGAGTTTAATTATTAGTTTAAAATTAAAGATAATAAAACACAATTTTTTATTTTGTAATATCCACTTTTTATTAGTCTAGCTGACCAATGGTTTGGCCTGCTAAGGCATTGACGAGGCTGTATTACAGACTGAAGAAAAAAGGAAAAAAAACCAAAAACCTTATTTTTGATAATAAGCATTTTGATAATAAAGGTAGGAAATTGAATGCTTTGGAGAGCTTAGAAATTAAAAGAATAAGATACTGTAATCCTAATTTAGTTTTAAATGCCCAGTTAGATTTGTATAACTCTCCATTGGTAAAACCTTTAAAAGTTATTTGTACTTAGAACAATCAACTGGTTTTCCCAATATGTATTGTTCCTATGGTCATTGCCCAGGCCGGGTATTTCCCCAACCTTCCAGTCATTGTATCCTAACTCCCACCCTCTAGTTTTAAGGTTTTCTGTTTTTTTCCTTTTTCTTCAGTCTGTAATACAGCCTCGTCAATGCCTTAGCAGGCCAAACCATTGGTCGGCTAGACTAATAAAAAGCGGATATTACAAAATAAAAAATTGTGTTTTATTATCTTTAAACATGGAATTCCACCAAGAACCATCAGTCTCAACAGTAATGAAAAAAACAAAACAAAAAAAGTTTAAAATTAATATCACTGCTGTTTAGTAATTACATATACAATTACAATAAATATTTATGTATGTTTTGTTTACCTGGTTTTTCGTGTATTTTTTTTACATTATATATGGTTTGGTGAGGAATTTTAATTATTATTATTATTATTTTTTTATCAGGACTTTGTGGGTAGGGGAGAACGTGAGGATGCTTACTTGCCAAAATAGATTTAATTTGCTGGAATGTTATTTTTAGTTTATTTGTTTGGTTAGAATAAGAAAAAATACAGTTTGTATGTTTAATTTTGTATAAAACTTATTTGTAAGTTTAGCATGTAAGTTAACATTGTAAATAAGCATGGTGTATTGGACTGGAGATAAGACAATCACTACTCTGACAGATGACTACAGTCATGCCATATTTTTTTTACATTTTGTTGTTTTTATTTTTAAAATACATAATTTCGTATTTTGGTTCTATTTTATATTAATGTCAATAAATGCAATTATTATTATTATACTAAATATTTCTATAAATCTTCTGTGAGGACAGTGGTGAAATTCACAATAATTTAGCCTACTTAAAAATTCCTTTAACCACAAACGTTGGGATAAATGCAAAAACTCCAGATTTTAGGAGAATCCTCTGATGATGATAACTTTGTTATTGTAATGTACATCAGGAAATTAAGGGAATACACAAATAATTATTCATTTGTGTTTGGTGCTTAGTTATTTGCATTTTTTCCACTGATTTTTCCTAAGTTTGTGGTTAAGGGAATTTTCAACTAAATTATTGTAAATATTTCTACTTAATTCTTATTTTAATTCATACTTGCTGTTATTCAGTGCTCAATTTCGGCCGGAACTCACCGTGGTTGGGATCTGAAACTTCTCAGAGATACTGGAGCTCAATCCAGTACAAAGTTACGTTATGTCAAATTCAAAAAATATTCGTTAAAAAAGTAAAGTTTAATATGAAATTTATTTTACGTATGGCTACTTTAAATTTTTATTTCATATCATAAGTCAAGCATTAATCAGTTATCCCCAAACAAACAATTTCCATAGAGAAGCGAGAAACAATAGTAACGAGCCATAGTGGGAGGGGGTTTGTCCAGCCTCACCACATCAATCGTCAGTGCAGTGCATCTGCTAAATGAGTGCTGACGTGTAGTTTGTTTATTTACATGGTAGGGTAGTTTGTGTTTTCGTGTATTATGGTATGGAAATTACTAGGCCCTACTGACAGTGTAAAATTAGTTTTTCTAAAAGACTGAGAAAAAATAAAATGAGTGACTTCGTATGTCCTAAAAGACAAAAAATTAATGTCGAAAAATACTGACAATAATGACAATATAAAACTAACTTTAGATTCACTGGCTTTAAAAGTCACCTTTAAAATTCCTCATCCAGTGGGAACGTGAACCAAAGTATAACTGAAAGTATGTAGATGAATCGGAGATGGAAATTAATAGTACAGATAATAATTTCAACCAATATCGATGATAACTTAAAATAACCTATTGCTAAAGAATAGCTTATTTGTTGGTCTAAGGAACAATGTGTAGATTTCAAAGATAAATGTCCTTGGTTAATAGTAAGTAAAGAGCTAGGCTGCCAGACTTTTAGAAATGCATCTACACTGGGTGCTGATAAAACAAAAGGCATAAAACTCAGCTAACCATGGGTGTTAGGTGTTGTACTATAAGTCCAAATGGGTTGGATAGAAAATACCAAATAAAGTCTTTCAGGAAAAAAATTGGAACACTACATCTCTAAAGAATACACACTACCTGAGAAAATTCTGCCTTCTGAAAAGAAAAAATCTAATACAGAACTCTGTATTGTATGGAAAGCTCTATTGTATGGAGCTTGCTACCATGTTAAATGATTAACAAGCTGTTACTGAGCGGACTTGTAACTTATAAGCAAGTGAAGTTAAATAGGCCCTTTTATGAATTTGAGTCTGAAATTGGTCTTCAAAATAGAAATGAGTCGGATACTAATGAATATTTATTCTGATGGAGCATGCTCTAATATCGTACATCATATTTCTCAAGAGATACAATCAGATTTAGTAAATACTAGTTCTCTCTCTTCAACAATTGTTTGATTGTCTATGTTACAACAATGTTGACAGGAATGAAAAATCAAATGAATATTTTTTTGATACTTTTTGAGCTAAACCATTGAATAGCATCTGAAATCTTAAACGAACTTTTAAATCAGCTAGGGAAACTAGGACCGCACTATGACTTTATAAAAAAAAAACCTTAATTTTGCTGACATGTAATGGTGCGTCTGCTATGTTGGGCAAACAATCCAGGCTTGCTAAACAGTTGATGGAGAAATTTCGAAATCTATTTATTTGGCATTTGTTACATCATCAGTTTGAACTTGGTATGATTCAGTAGAAGAAGTGGCAGGAATTAATTATTTTAAAATATTTATGGATAAGCTTAGAAATGTCAACAGCTGTTGTCCAAAAAACATCAGAAAACTTGTAAGTGTTGCTCAAAGTTTGGAATAAGCAATATTGAAAATTAGTCGAGTATGTGACACTCGCTGGGTGACCTCTAACTTATTAGCAGTTAAAGTGGTGTGGAGGGACTTCAAACCTTTGTATATTCCATTTTCTGGAAGGTTCAGAAGACGAGACACAACGACATACTAACTATGCGGAGCTTTGTAATACACTGTCATCCACCTCTTTCATGCACAACCTTGCTGTGATTTTTGATGCCTTAGAAATATTAATTGATTATCTTTACATTTACAAAAATTAGTTTAATTTCATTTAAGCTTATAGTTTTACAAGGTGGCGCAAAAATAATAGCCACTTTAGAAATAAATAAAACTTCTAAGATTGTTAACATACATTTTTAAATTTACATATATGGATTCTGTAGTTTGCCCAATCTCAAATGTTTACCTAAATAATACCATTCATATATGGAAATCGAGTGCAAAGTGGAATGTCACATTTGAAGTGTGTAGTAGTGGAAGAGTAAAGGGGTGGAGGGGGAAGATTAGTGACTGTCGCCGGAGTCAGTGACAGTACTCAGTCTGTCTAGTAATGGTGCAGTGGAACGTTAAAAACCACGTTCTCACTGTGGAGCAATTCTTTAGACACAACAAATCATTTATTACTGTCCAACGACTGTTCTGCCAACATTTCAATGTAGCGCATGAGGGACTGATCTCTGATCACAGATCAATACTTCGGTGGGTGACTACATTCCAAACAACGGGATCAGTTATGAACAATAAATCTCCTGGATGTCCCCGTACGTTACAGACATCAGAAAACATCGAGAATGTGAGAGTTCTTCGGAGTCCTCGTTCCGAACACACACACACACCCACACCCACACACCCTCATATATTGTAAAATGTAAAATATCCCCACACCAAGATCTAAAATGTAAAATATATATCTGTTCCTTTTGCAAGTTTTATTTTTTAGAAAAAAGTTTAATTTAATTATGTTTAGTAGCTTCAGTAGTTTTATTTTAATTTCTTTTTAATTATCGTACCCATTAGGTTAGGTTGGTTAGACAATTCTTATTTTTTTTTAGTTTTTCTTTTAATGTAGGTTTGTATCTAAGTAAAATAATTTTATAAAAATAAATTTTTTAAACGTAATTTGATGTTTTTAATTACATCTAGTTTGATTTTTATTGTATTGAGAATGTTTAAACAAAAGTAATAGGCTTAGTGCTAAAATAAAAATCTAAGTTGTAAGTAATCTTGGAGGGGGGGGGGGATCTGGCATATGAGCTCCAGCAGCTACAATTTTAGAAGTTAAGCATTGCTATTATCCTAATTTTCTGATCGACTTGGATCAGATTGTGAAATATATGTATCAACTGCATACAAATTCAAAAAGTCACAATTTATTTATATTTTATGTTGAATAACCATGTTGTTTTAAGTAAAATTACGAATGAATGAATTATATCATGTAAAAATTAGAAAATTCCTGGTGCTGCTTATATATTTCAGTTATTTATGCTGTAACTTTTATCAAAATAGATATAATGAAAAACTGAAAAATGCATTTTCAAGTTGAAACAGAAGACTCATAATATAATTGCCCCAGGTACATTGTACTAACAATACAATGAATATGAGGGTGTGAGGCAGTGCCATATTTACACAGAGTACAATCGAAATCTAGGAGTTGGGACTTTAAAAAAAGTACTTCTCAAACTTCCATATAAAAAGTTTGAGAAATATTTATTTAAGAATATAATTACAACAGTACCAAAATGTATAAGTAGGTTTAAAGTTGAAATTTTCATTTCCTTGCCAGAATTACCTCCAGGTCACCCTATTTAAGTACCGTACTCTTATTGTCAAACTTGCATTCCAAACACCTAAATGGATTTCTGTAAATAAGGTCATGTTTTAATTGTTTGGTATCAGGAAAAAACTTATGACAAAACTGAGGGCTCACACCTACAAACATCATAATTTGAACTTCTTTCTAAATTATGATGTTAAATTATGAGTTATCATATTTTGTTATCACTCAAAATTTACTTTCTCAGAGTGAAAGTAGCTTATGGCTTTCAATGTTTTTTGAGAAAAATTTTCCACTGGCTTTGGTTAGTATGCAATGTAATACATGCTACGCTTTTATGCGAACTTCAGATATGACTTTGTTTGGGAATTTTTAAGATAGTCTCAATACGTAACAACCAAACCTAACAAGATGTTCTTTGTTAATAATGTTTACTTTTTTTAATAAATTCTCATTCATATTAGAATCTTGTTCATATTGATTGACAAGCCTAAATTTTTGTCACTAGTTTGATTAGATAAAAATTGATTGTAACCATTTTCTTTACTGCTCCTGCATTTAAACCAATGAGGCAGGCAGGCTTAATACAATTTGAAAAATATTTTATTAATTTTAGAAACAATTACAAATTGGTTGACTATAAGGGTAAATAAAAAAATATATATATATAGTCAACAGTTTGATGATTTTTAGTGGGATTTCAAGCTTTTTCTTAATCATACTACTGCTACATTTAAACTAACGGGAACCTAGACAAGATAAGTCTTATATGTTAATAAAAAGTGTTTATTTAAGATCTGCACACATTAATAATTTAAATATTTTTAACCCACATTTTTTCTCTGATGATAAACTGCATAAAATTTATTTGTTTTATAGGAAATAGATTTCCTTGTATCAACTGTGGTAAAAGCTATTCTCACAAGGAGAATCTAACACGTCACAAACGTCTACATTGTGGAGATAAAAAACCGCAATACCAGTGTCCAATATGTTCGAAGCGTACATTCAGAAAAGATACATTAAAAAAGCATGTTGGAATTGTTCATAACTTTAGATTAACATAGTATTTATACACGGAATAAAAGCATATATGACCTGATTTCATTCTTTGTGTATTATTTCTAAGCAGTCTAATAAATATTATCTCTAATGAGGCTATATTGAAATTTTATTATGTGTGAAAAATTGGGAATGGATTGGGAATAGGCTATTCAAAATATAAATGTTCTAATATACGAGTTACTGAATAATTAAATTTAAGTTAACCTAAATTTAGCTTGCTATCTCAATAATTTTTCATCTAAATACAAAGTAAATAACTTGATTGCTAATGGTATTTTAGTATACAAACAAAAACTAAAATTCTATAGTGAATTAAATAAATTTAGTAGAAAACCAAAATTTAAAGAATACATTTTAAATTACAAATGCATTAGGCCTATATATAGAAAAGTTATTAGAGCAGCAAAATCGTATGAGATAAGGAAAATAATTAGATCTCATTATTGTTTGTTATTTGTTTTATACTTTGGAAATGTATAGGAACAGAGGACAACCTCTCAACATGGTTAAATGTTATACCGGTATGGTCTAACAGAAAACAAACAGTAAACAAGTTGCTTGAAGCCACACTAAAATTTTAGGGTTGTTAAGTTTACTGTTAGTTTATTAGCTGATTATATTATATTATATTACTGTGATTGTCATTTTAACTATTTTTTAATAATAATTTTTATTGTAGCTTTTTATTTTCTTAAGTGTTTTTATTTATTGAATATTTAATATAACTGTAGTTTATGTGATTTTATGTTGTAAATATAGGAAAAGATTTTTTTTTTAACAAGTACAGTAGGATATCTTATAATGTTTTAAACTTAAGTATAGACCAAACAGAGTAACCTTCCTAGAATAATATGTTTGAGCATAATTTTGTATTGATCGTTAATTCATAATATTTTAAAGTATTTTTCTTGTATACTATTAGATGAATAACAATACAGTACTAGGATTTTTTTCTAAAGAAAAACAAATAGTAGGCTATTAGCCCTATTATTCCTTGCAATAGGTGTTTCATTCTTTGTACTTTAGTTTGCACTATGTGGTCAAATCTGATCCTAGGAAAAAAGTGGAAAAATTTATGAAAATTAAAAACTTTATTAGTAGAAAAATTATTACTATATTTTTTAGGCTAAGTATTGCAATTAATATTTCAGTTTAGTTTAATTTTTCTTAATATTAAAAAGAAGCTATTTTAATCTGTGCATTTTGTTTTTAATGTTTTCAACTGACAACTAAAATCATTAAACAAAAATTTAAATACAACTTCTATTTTAAATGAATTTGAGAAAATTACAGAAACATTTAATAACTTGTTTTATTGTCCAATACAGATAAATACTTGTCTTATGGTTATTTTATATATGTAGCATAGTGTAATCTTGGAATTTTTTGTTAATGAAACATCTTTTTATGTTTCATTTTTTTGAAAAATGCAACATCTTGCTCTTTTCTTGTTTGATGGTTCATAATCACCAACTTTTCTTCACATGATTTTTGTCCACTAAACGTCACAAATCAGTCATATATTTTATAGTTTATGACAATTGTGGTTTTTCCAGTAACTGTCTTGAGTAGTGTTTGATTATTGTTTTGATTAGTGTTTAAGTAGTGTTGATTTTGATTATGTGTTTGACAAGGCCACAAGCTACATTTTGTAAACATTTCTTTCTGTTAATTTTGTTATTAGGGGTTTCACTAATTTGATCTGGCTAAAGGAATGTTCAACATTCTAAAAACAGAACCATTGTCCAACACTTGTTTGTCTCTGAACTATGTACTGACAATAAAGTTGGTCCAGGGTATCACCAAAAGTATTAAATTCTCCATGGTGTAAATATCATTTAATATTAATACCATAAATCTATTTATTTACATCCAATATTGAGGGTTTAATTTGGAAAGAAACCAAAATTAAAGTTTTTATATAGTTAAAAGAAGAATTGTATGGGTTAAATCTAACTCCAGCTCTGTTGGGGCAGAATATTTCCGTGAAAATAATATATATTTTCTAAAAGAACATTAATATTCATTAAAGCAGATTATATTTGATAAATTAACTCATAATATTAGAGAATGTATAGCCTAAATATACAAGAAGAAAGTGATTAGGATCAAATCTGACTTGAACTGATCACATAACAAATGTAGATAGACCACAAATGTACTCGCATTCACAATGACCAAGCGAGTAGAACCGCAAATGTGTAAATATTTTTGCTCAAACTTAACATTTATCCTCCTAAACTATTCAGATGAGAAAAAAAGCTTCCAGGTAAGACTTAATGAGTGCAGCCTAGATAAAATGGTTCAAAGATGGTTGAGAATCTATTATAAACTATCCATGTTTTAAAAGATCTTCAACAAATAGAACATCTAAGAATTTTGAACGAGTTTATGATGTAGACTGAAATTTTGAGACTTATAAGATGGTCTAGGAGCTCCCAGCTGGTATCACTCTGGCTTTATAAGTGAGAGGTCCCAGGTTTAATTCTTGCGGAGGCTTAAACCGTATGGAGTTGACCCAGCTTCGTAAGAAGACATTGGGAAGCTACAATTAATAGCGAACTCTAATTAAAAGAGTAGAATAACGGCGATGGAAATTTCGATGTGCTAACTACACATTAGTCAAAGAAAAGCCATTTGGCTGGCAGGCGTAGGCTCTTCACAGGCTGTTGCACCATGGAGTTCAGTTTTAGTTTTAAAAGATGATCTAGAAATTTATAAAACTGTTTTAAAGGTTTTGATGGAGGATATTGGAATGAAACGAGTAATGAATTTTGTGATGCTGTTGCTGATGACTTGGTTTAAACCACTAACATATTTCTTCAAAACTATTTCTTATTAGCAATAAGAAAACTGGACAGCAATAGAAATTTGATGTGCTGACCTGATTGAATGGCTGTCTAGCAGGCGTAACTCAACAGTATACTGGACTAAGGATTTATTTTATTTATAAGTATTATTATTACAATAAATGTTTACTGTACACCGTTTGAAGTTAATAATTTTAATATTTAAAGTTTTTCACTATAACATCAGACTGCATAGGTATGTTTTATTTTCAGGCACACATAGATATAGTTGTATCAACTGTGGAAAAAGTTATTCCCATATGGAGAATCTGAGACGTCACAAACGCCTACATTGTGGAGATAAAAAACCACAATTCCAGTGCCCTCTGTGTCCAAAGCGTGTATCCAGGAAAGATGCGCTGCGTGTACACACTGCTCGCATTCATAATGTCATATTAACAAAACAAAATATTAATAAGAGTAATTTGCAGCTTAAATCATTTTGTTTAGACGGGAAAAATGTTACCTTTTAAAGAGATAGTTATTGTATTTAAGGCAAAAACCTGTATTAAAAAAAATTGTATTTTGAAATGTTCTTGACTCCTATAACTTTTAAATTATTACTTAATTTTTAATATTCATATTTCATATTTCATATTCATATTTATAGAGTAAGTTTTTGAGTTTAACGTAGGCCTAATTTTTTTCCAAACCTATCAGTGCTGTAGTATATTCTTATTTAGTGTGTTAATACCTTTCATATAATATCTCTACACACAATTTTAATATTTATTTATTTATTTAACAAAGTGTAATAGTAAAATCCCAGGCCTTCTTTTTGTTAGTAATTAGAATTTTGTTAATATTAGTTTTGTAGTCTTTATGTTTTGGTATAATAACTTTTGTTATGTTAAATGGTAACCCATACCATTTAATATATTTAAGTTTTCCTCCTTTTATTATTCCAAAAGGTAGAGTCTACACTCGAACTGAGATTTCTTAAGTTTGGATTTTTTAAATTCTAGTTAATTATTAATAAAATTAGAGGCTGGTCTGTGACTTTACCATCATTGTGCATATAAAAAAAAATTGTTACAAGATATGAAATCCATACTTGTGTATGTACACAGATTGAGGCTTTAAACTTCTAGAATTTTAATGGTATGCTCACAATTTCTACTAAACAGGTAGATAGACAGAAACATTAATAAAAACAAGATATTTGGATCAGTACACCAACAAAATCTTAAAAGAACATTTCCTTCTTTTCAGTTAACTCCTTTAAAAATTAGATTTTTTTCTTTTTTTATAAATATGGGAACTATTTTACAAATTATTGGTATTAAAATGTGTATATGGTTGATATCTCTTTGGGAGTAAATGTTGATTTGTACACTGTCCTATTTTATTATTATTTTTTAAATAAATAAATTTCAACAGACTAACTTTAAATCCTACCTCCTCAACAAAAAATAAAATAAAATTTGACAAATCAATCCAGTTTTCATTCTGAAAATTGAAAAAATGTAAACACAGAACATTAGTTTTATATACATTGAAATAGGAATCATGACAACACATTAGTTCAACTCGGCAAAGCTTTATGTTAACATTTTTTATTTGTAATTTTCATTTTGAAATGTCATGGTTAAAAATTAGTTTCACAACAAAATTATATTTTCTTTTTCTTTTTAGTTGCGTTTTATTACAATGTAAGAAATAAAAAATTATTTTCTATGTCTTGTAATTTATATTAATGCATCTCTAGTACCTTCGTATTTTAGTATTATGTATTTTGTCATCTTCATCAGTTTATTTTAATTTGTGTTTCAAATTTAATGTTATGTTTCAGGACAACGATACCCATGTCTAGATTGTAATAAATTATTCACACGAAATGACAATTTGATTCGCCATGTGAAGCTCCATTGTGGACAAAAAAAACCTCAATTTCAATGTCCATTTTGCCAAATCTGTACAGTTAGGAAAGATACTCTACAAGTACATATAGCAAACATACATGGGAATCTTAGTTCTGATATTAAGAGCCATGATAGAAGTTCTTTGGTTATGTTTTAGAAGTTAATCGGTTCCAACGATTAAAAATGTTCTTCAAGATCTTCTTACGAATGCAAATGAAAATTGATTATTACCTATATAGATGTTGTTTTAAATAATTGTAAGAAATTGTATAGAAATATTTATGAGTTATGGCATATAATTTATTCAATATTAAATCAAATTTATTGTTTCTAGGCTAAATAAAAATGAATGCTATAATAGTTTTTATCTTATTACTTTCAAAATAAAATAAAATTCTTATATATAATAATATTTCTATTAATTTGGTTAGATCAATGGGAATTCAGAAATTAAATGTTTAGAGTACTAAAATAAAGATGATAAAAAAAATTCACGATTTTAAGGTGAACTCACTATCATATTGTTTATTTATTTATTAAGATTTAACGATTAGTATCATTTTTCTGTACCAAGTATGCAGAACCTTCTGGTCTTGAGCATCTTCAACTCTCAATCCTCTTGGAGTTAAGTGGAAGAGGCGATCTAATAGTCCTAACTTCGCCATTTAAATAACATCAATATATCTATTTATCTAACCTCTTCTATTCATCACTATGTCACTCCACGTCTTCTTTGTCTATTTCTCCTTCTCCTGATGGATTATTTTTAGGCCATTTATCGCTGGTCATTAAGCCTTGTGTACTAGAGGTGCCAGGTTTGATCCCTGTAAGGGTTTTAAAAAAGGTAGGAGTATCTACAATCTAATAGAAAAATTGAGTTTCAATTAGTAGCAACTCCTATTAATGAAAGCTAGAATTACAGTTATGGGAACTTGCTGTGCCAGACCTCATATCACTCAATGAAAAACCATCTATCAGGCTCACAACAGACTGTTACAGGCTGATATTAAATTTTAATTTTATTATAGTCTCATCAAATGGCCAAACCACTTTAAAACTCGTATTGTATCTGTCACTGTCTCCTAAGCATTCATCATACTTAATTTCTTGATTCATTATGTGTTCCAGCGTAGAAAATTTTTCACTGTACAAATAATCCCATCTCTACAGCCGATATGGCTTTTGAGTAGGGTATATTTTTGGCTTTTGTAGTAGTATATATTCCTAATTAATCTGTATTTCACTTCCATAATTCAAGACGGATTCAATTAACACTTTATCAATATTTTTTAGTGTCCTAAATGTACTTATCCCACTATACTAAATTTAAAGGTGATATCATTTTATGTTCTGTTCAATTGGATTTTTTATCTCATCTTCCTCAATACCTTCTATTTTATTTATAATTAATTGTGGTTACGTATTTTCCTCAGTGAACTTGGTTTATATTTGCTTCTTCTTCATTATTGTCATTGTCCTCAATTAACCTGTGTATTTATAATTCGCTGGTTTTAATTAATTTATTTATAAAGTTTAGATTTATACCTTATGTTATTTATACATACTGTACTGAAATGGTCTTAAATATAATATAACAGTTAACTTAATCATTGCTAATTTGTTGTTCGAAAACTGATATTATGTTTGGGATGCAATTGTTGTTGTTGGGAAAATTGTTTTCAAAATAAAATCAAAAATTGTGTGCCATGACTGTGAATTAGAAATAATGTGCATTTATTTAAAAAAATTATATATATTTTGATTTATTAATAAAATTATTCATATCTTAATGTGTCAATATTATTTCAACAATGCTTCCTTTTAACCTAAAATGTTATTCCATACTAGTTTTCTAGTCGATCATCAAAAGTACATAGTTGTATTAATCTATTAATTAAAAACAAGTTGTTTTAATTATTTAGTATTTATTATGTTTTATACATATATAGCCTATTGTAACAATTTTGATGTTTTAATTGTTATTTCCCTCAACAGGGATAAAAAAGAAGATACAATACCATTGCTTTTTGTGCAGTAGACATTATTCTCGTGAGTCAACTCTCAATCGACATATACGTTTTGAATGTGGTAAAGCCCCAACGTTTCAATGCCCTCTGTGTTCCAAACGAACATCTCGTAAGGATAATCTTGTTTCACATTTGCGTCATAGACATTAGCGTTGAAATTAGAAATATTTTCCACTTTAAATGATTACAAGTGATCGAATAAAATTGTAAAATGTTACAATATTTAGTTTAGTACCCTAATGTTCCCCTTAGTACAAAATGTATGTGAGTTGTTTACAACCTTTATTAATATTTTTACTTTTAATAGAGATTGTCTAGTCATTAAAATTAGTAACTATATTTATTTAATTATTGTGTACTGTTATTATATGTCACTTATCAGTATAATCAGAAAATTAATAATTTATCTAGTTTTTTACCATTTACTTTCAAATCATTATTTCGTTTTCATTTTGGAAAGATAACGAGAGCCGCAATAATTTCAAATGTAATTTGTGCCCATAAAAGAGAAATACAATTATCACATTTTCATTCCTTAATTCGTAAAAATTTGATTTGGGTTGATTTTGCAAAATCATTTAGGCTGATTTTGAGATATAAGACCCAAGACGTTATAACAATGAATTTTTCCCATTTTTTTTACCAATAATTGTTGCACACAATTTTTTAGGAGATTACCACTATTTTGGTTTTTGTAGGATTTTGATTTTTGAGTGGGTATGTGAGAAAGTTAGTCCAATGTTTGTTCATTGTTTATTTGACTGATATATAAATTTCAAAATATCAAGTTGTTAAAAAAGTTTTAATGGAGGCTGTAGGTTAATGTTAAGTAAAATGTTCCAAGAGATAGTTTTTGTTGTGAATAATGATATCAGTCAGTATTAATTGATAGACTGAAAACTTTAGGCTAATAAAACATAAATGAGAATAGTTTTTATCTTTAACTGTATTCCTGATGAGGTATATAGATGATACAAAGGTATTTTTAGTTCCTAGATTTGTTATTAGGATTCAGGATTAGGTGATTTTTATATATTCCTCCACACTTGAAGAGGGAGGTCTTTCAAAGAAGTGAACAGATATGTTTTTATGTACAAAATTTGTATAAACAATTATTGAGCCCTCAGTAATTTTTTTTTCATCCCCTATTAGTACAGTCATTTGGTCGAAAAAATAGAGGTTACCTGGAAAGTTTTCCGGGAGTTTTGAAATTTGGCAATTTTATAGATTTTGGGATGCTCTTGCCAAATTTCAACTTTGCCACCTCGTATGGCTGCCGCTCGCGCCGCCATATTGAAAAAATGGCGCCGAAAAGCAGTTTTTTGATAATAACTCCTTTCTGGCGCATTTTACAGGAAAAACATATTTATACAAAATAAAAGTAGAGAAAATTTCCTACAATTTATGTCTTAACCTTTCCTTTCCTAAAATCAATAGTTTCGGCGTAGGAGCGCCGTAAAGTGTAATTCAATACACGTTTCGGCAGAAATACTCGTTTCCACACCACCATGAGGTAGAGTAATCGGCGCATTTTAATCATTTTAATCATTTAATCAATTCATTCGCAAATTTATCAGCAAATTCTTTGCAAATATAAGGGCTGGTCAAAAGTGACGAAACAAGTATGCTGATGTAATGACTCACATTTTTCACGAGCAAATAACAGAGCAGTCAAAATTGTGTCATAATCACTCGGTGGAGCATTAATAAAGGGTAAGCACCCAATAAATGATTTTTCAAAGGGCAGTTCTGCTGTCTCTTGTTCCATGAATCCACTCCATCCAGGTATGTTAGGCAGGTCAACCGATTTTCCATATAGCCATAATAAGTCGGAAACTGATGGTGTAATCTCCGTCGCAACCGCACGAATGCTACCAAGATCTTGAATCTTTACTGTTTTCAAGCCCGTATCGTGTTTCTTCGTAAATGTTTTTAATTCAATGGCACCAAAAGTACCTACAACTTTTGCAGACGGCATTAGCTTTAATCGTTCAATATTTTGGTCAGGAGCAATCGCACTTTTAGGTGTTATACAATGGATACCACCCATTGCATGAAAAGTGTTGTGCCCATCTAATGTCTGCGTGTTGAAATCGGCGTTATCGAAAACAAACTGTGAAAACGATTGATCATCGATATTCAATGGCGAGCGCATTATAGCTGAAACTTCGAACAGCATTGCTTCAGTGTAAGAAGAGCAAAATCCGAGAGATGATAAAGTATCTATCAATCGTCGAGATCCATATTTTTGGAATAAAAATACTGCTACTCCAACCTGAACCGATGATATAAAAGATTTCGGCCTTGCTGCGGCTATAATAGAATGTGCGAGAGCAATGCTTTTCTTCTTCCATTTGTCAAGTGATGCTCGTTTATTTTTTTAAATTATTCCATCCAGAAAAATTCGTAAAGTTTCAGGGATGTCTGACTCGACATCTTGAAAAAAATTGTCTGATGGAGGATAATGATTTGTCTCGTACACCTTAGACCGAATATCTTCTGTAACAATTATTGCTGCTGCCTTTATAATACGCTTACGTTCTTCTAATTTGTTGTCACTTCTTTCATTGTACCAGGCATCCGTTAATAACTTAAACCCTGTACTGCGAAAACAAACCACAGGCGACTTATTGGCAGTGACAGCAATTAAAATATCATCACCATATTTTTTAAGCAGTTGTACTTTCACTGTTTTTATGTGTGGACGGTAATCACCTTCAATTTTTGTCATAAGTTCGTCCAGAGAAAACTGACATTCTTCGGAATTTTCTTCGAGATATGAATAAATGTATTGCATCGCGGTATCAATCTCGCTTGCATACGGACCTCTTTTTTTTCTTTCTTCGGTCGAGGGCGTTTGATACAATTTCTTCATACACGAATTGTGATATTGTGCATCGGCTGCGACTAAGTCAGTAACCTGCTCAAGGCGTTCAACTATATTTAACCTTCGTATAATTTTTATAATTTACAAATCACAATTATATAAATATATATATAATATAATAATATAATATATATAATAATATAATATATATATAATAAAATGTAATATATAATAATATAATAATATAATATAATAAATATGAACAGTTTAAAGTAAATATTACACGTTGGCGTGGATGTATAATGGTTTACGGCGCTCCTACGCCGAAACTATTGATTTTAGGAAAGGAAAGGTTAAGACATAAATTGTAGGAAATTTTCTCTACTTTTATTTTGTATAAATATGTTTTTTCCTGTAAAATGCGCCAGAAAGGAGTTATTATCAAAAAACTGCTTTTCGGCGCCATTTTTTCAATATGGCGGCGCGAGCGGCAGCCATAGGAGGTGGCAAAGTTGAAATTTGGCAAGAGCATCCCAAAATCTATAAAATTGCCAAATTTCAAAACTCCCGGAAAACTTTCCAGGTAAAAATACTAAATGACTGTACTATATAGTATTTAAAATTACTTATATTTTTTAGTAAAAATAATGTTTTTTCTTTTCAACAAAATTATTTTAAATCAATATGACAACACTTTCCATTTGCAAACCACTTTTAGCATATTTTCAAAAATTCATAAGGCATTACAATTGATTTTAAAATTTGCCTTCCTGTTATATCTTTTGCAAATACTTTATCCAGGAATAGCTTTTCACATTTATCAAATAATGCAAAATTTGGATATTCCGGACCCAAAATACCTCAATAATAATGTTATTATTACAAAACAAAATCTATAGCACAGTTAAGGGTTAATATTTCTTAGTCCTAAAAATCTCTAGTTTTGTTTATCTAATCATAATAAGAGATGATGTGAATGATGTGATGCTCTTGTTACAGTGCCTAAATGATCACTTGCAAACATTTCAGCTCTTACTTCTAGCAACCTGATTTTTATTTTAAACGTGTAAGTCAAGAAAATTATAAACAATAATTGATAGATGGTAAAACTCATTTCAACAATTGGCTTTTTTCACACAGCATTAAGTAGTATTTTTCTTCCTGTTCATATGTAAATAATAATAGATAACATTGTTAATTACAATTTTTCCTTAGCTACAAACGATTGTATGGATGTTTATGAACAAATGTCTACGTATTAGATCAGTTTATCTTCCCATTTCAATGAAAAACGTAAGATTGCACAGTATTCTTGAGGGTTCAGATAAAATTTATATATTCTACTACTTTTTTTTTTTTTTTTTTTTTTTTTTTTTTTGAAATGTAAAGATAAATTTATGTACAGTAATAGGTGGAGATTTCCTCATAAACAACCAATATGAGGAAAACACACAGTTTAAATTGTAAATATCATCTAACTAAATTTAAATATGAATAGGAATGAATAAAGGAAAACATTACTAGCTGAAGTAGTTGAAAACAGTAAATCGCCTTAATGATTTTCTAATTTGTACTAATTATTGGAGTTTTCCCCAATATTTCTCATTGCTTACACATGTTTTAAATTAAAAGTAAGATTTTAGATGTAACATTTTATCACATTTTTTTTTAGGGATACTGTAACAAGGAACGGACATTATATTACTGTTTTAGCTCTGTGGCAGTGCACAAGTCCTAGTGTTTTATCTCCTAGTATTGTCATAATTTACATCCTATCTAGTCTAATTGTAGCAATACAAATATAATTTTTTCAACAATTTAATTTGATCAACTAGGATTTTATAGTTATTTGTAATAATGGTGATATTTTTGATGGAATGTATTATTTATTGAAAGGTATTTTTCAGTTGTATGAGTAGTAGACCGACTAATCAGAAAAGAATGATTATTTAGTTTTTAAAAGTCTGTAGTTTTATAGGAAAATGTGATACTAAACTTTATATCAATAAAGAAATATTACAATAAAGTCTTTCACTAATTTTCAAAATAAAGAAAATAACAGTTCGAATTTGCAGTATGAAATAAAATAATAATAATAATCTTTTAATTTATTGGCAATTTCCATATTGAAATTTTGGAAGTATAATTATTACAGATGTTGTTGTGGTGATACATAAATTCGTGATAATAAAATATGCACAGATTATGTGTTCTTTAAAACACATTTTGTAGAAATTTTAAAACCCTCCATATGATTTTGACTGAAAATCGATTCAATTTATTTTCTTGCCTAAATGGTCACTCACTTGTACAAAAGTGTTTCTGAAGTACCATTACCGATTATTAGATAATCTTAATGACAACCGATAAAGCACTTCACACAGTTTGATCACTATGTACCCTTTCTGCCTATATACTAAACTTTCTGCACTTTTACCTATAGCTAACCCTTAAATCATTTGATGTCTCATTCTCCCTGAAACTATCGGAAAACCTCTACATTAAATAAAGTGATACATTCACTTCTTAAGACATTTCTTTTAAATATTAAAAAGAACACAAAAATAGTGCCCCCAAATCATACTGTTTATTTGATGTTTTAGAGTCTTATATCTTCCTTCTGTTATTTCCAACAAATTTAGTTCAAAAGTTGGCGTATAAAATGAATGGTATTAAAATTGCAAAATTTAAGTTTTTTTGGAGGAGAAAAATGTGTTAAGGATCATCAGGGATTGTCGCTCGGTCCCAACTCTCTCCAACTAAAAAAACTGCCCCTCTTCATTCAGGCTTCACTCCACACTGGAATTGCTACTGGAATTATCTGACTAGCAAATTCCAGGGTGGAGTGAAAATTCAAGGTGGTGCCTCCTATTTTGGTTTGTTGTCTTCTTGTCTTCTTTTAATTTTCTTTTCTTTTCTTCTATCTTAGATGACAGATTGATATTAAATGTATTAACATAGTATTTCTCTCATATTACCTTGGAGAGTTTGTTCTATAAAGGGTACCATCAAGTTCCAAGAAGTCTCTTCTTCAAGAATCTGGAAATTCCTTTTAAATAGGGTTTCATCAATTTTTGTATCTGAAAATTCGTTTTACAGATTTTTTACTTTAGCAATTTGTCTAATAAATAAGTAAAATAACCATCTTAGAAATAAAAAATTGTAAGTTTGTATTTCGTAAGTTTAAAGTAACTTTTAAAAAATGGCTATTTTTATCTTTTAATAGAATATTTGGGTGACCCGTTTGAGCTTTTATGTGTTATAACTGTCATATTTTCAAAATGTTAAGAAAAATTAATTTTTTATAAATCAGTAAAATGGAAATTAGCACTGAAAAAAGCAAGAATAATGTGTAAAAAATAAACTGCATATTTCTAATTTATTTTTATTTCTTAGTAGCCTACTTTCTGTGATAAATTTAACATATTATATTATTAGGTTATTATTTTAGTGTAATTTAAAGAAATTATTTAAATTTATTTTCTTAAATTTACATTTACACACATAATTTATATGATAAACTGCATGTTTCTAATTTATTTTTAATATCTCAAGGCTTTTTGTGATAAATTTAATATATCATTTTATTAGGTATTCGGTGATATTTCTTAAATTTACATGTACGTGTTTATTTTAATTTATATGAAAACGTATTGGATGAAATCTTGATTTTGAAGTATGTTCTCCATACAAATTTCTGAAGTTTTAAACTTTAGAAATATATCAACAAACATAGGGTATCTACTTTCAGTTTGTTTATACTATATTTTTTACAAATTATTATTTTTAGACATCATTTTAAAACAATAGGTTTATATATGAATTTGTAAAGGTTTAATCCATAGTCAGAACTGTTATGTACCAAAATAGACTATATCTTACAAACTACATAAATGTTAAACATATGAGAACAAAATGTTAAGTCTGTAGCCTAACCACTATATTAAATAAAGTTGTCCATGCAAAAAAAGAAGTTATATCAGGTAACCCAATCTTCGTTCATGTACTTTATGTCCAATGTCCATTAATAATTATGTTAACCAAATAATTTCAATTAAATTATTGCAAATATATATATTATGTAAGGAGGCAAATGACATACTTTTACTAGTGTTGTTATTAACATTTTTTAATTATGAAAACCATAATATTTTGTTCAATGAAATAAAACACATTTTTATTTGTTGTTTTACTGTGATTCCTTTCATAATTCCTATTATGATTAAGATTATAAATGATTTTAAAGTATGTCTTTAAAATAAGAATTCATCTCTGGTGAAAAGAAACATGATGGAAGATTTTATCCTGTCCAACGTGCTTGTAAAACAGTTCTATGCTCATCTTGAGTTGTTAAAAAATTAGATTTCTTTTCAGTTAAAATATTGTTTTTCTGAAAGATGTTTGGTCACTTTAATACACTTTTAGTATAGAATATATTATGTTTTAATAGGTTTTTATAGCTGCCATGTTCTAAATGCAAGAAAAGTTTTTTATGTAAGAAATAAGTAAGCATCTCTTAGGGAGAAGAATAAAATACTGTAATCATCTCTTACTTTGATGTTTCTAGGCAAGTATTTGATAGAATTTCTTAAACATTCAATAATAAAAGTTAATGTAGTAAAACATTTACAATAGGAAATTAAAAATTGTAATCTTTAATAATAATACACTAGTATTCTTATGAAATGAATTATCATTTGTGGATACTTCAATCCACCAATGAAAGAAAAGAAACAAACAATAAACGCTGAATCACAAAAGGCAAGACCAATGTTGCATGTAGTTAGTCTCCAAGTCAAATATATAATTGTGATGGTATTGGGCTTGTAATCATGGTTACATTATTTTACTGCTGCTTATTTGCATGAAACATTGGTCTTGTCTCTTGTAGTTCAGTGCCACAAAGTGTATTTGTAACAACTAAAAATCTGGTTTTAGTATTTGAAAATTCATCTTGTTTCAAATAAAGTGTTTGTGTTGAAAAATTGTTTGTTTTTGTACATTTGGTGATACTTTATAAAATTAAAATAAGCCAATCTTTAAACAATTAAAAAATAACAAAACTTATTACTTGATTTTGTTTAAACTGTAACCTAGTAAAAAATAGAACAAACAGATAGTAATGTAGATACCTGACTTGACCTTTTTCTTTTATTGTAGATAGGGCTGCTTTATTGGACATGATTTCTGGTCATCCTTTAAAATTATCCACAATGTTTGCCTTCCCCCTTAATTTCCTTTTACACAGCTCTCCTTCTTGTGATTTTTGGTGTGCTAGATTTCCTCTTTCCTTGCAAATTCTACCGCAGAGTCTTCTACTTTTAAAAGTAAGCCAAATCCATCCATACTTTCTTCTTTAGATAGTCTTTACTATCTTACTTTGTTTACATCCTCTCTAAAGTATTTCGCTGGTGAATATTTCTGATCATTAGATTCAACATCATCTATTGTCTACTAGATATACTGCTTTAAAAAAAGAAGTTGCTTTTATAAAAAAAAAAACTTTGTTTTAAATAATGACTTGGCCACAATTGGAAAAAAATAACATATTCCTCTTCTCTTAGTCTGATTGTAGGTATGTGTAAATTATAATCCATGTTTGTTCTAAACCTATATTAATTAATACTAAACTTATTATAACTTACACCTACCTACACACATAAAGACAGAGAGGGGGCCTCAAATTTCCTTGATACCAGCATGCCCCTTGATATCTTCAGATACAGTTTAATCGTTAGATAATTAACCTTGAGATTATAACAGTAAATTTGCTGTTGCTATGAGATTTTTGTAATATATAATTTTAGAGATTAAAATTGTTCAATTTTGGCTACTTATATAAGCTATATACAACAGTTGTGACTACATTCTTACAAGACATAAATATTTAGTATTTTTGGAAATTTGCGTAAAATTAAAACTACTTAAATGGAAAATTTAGGCTTTTTATATAGTTTTTCTGATTGAAACTTGCCTAAAATTGTACAAATTGAAACTACTTAAATGGAAATTTAGGCTGTTAATATATAGTTTTTCTGAATGAAACTTGCATAAAATTGTACAAATTGAAACTATTTAAATGATAAATTTAGGCTGTTATAAGTTTTTCTGAATGAAACTTGCCTAAAATTGTACAGTTTTGACTACCTAATATTATGTTTATACCCAAATAGTTATTCTGAATGAGTGATATTGTTCAGTTTTTACTGCTTACAAAGGTATGAAAATTTATATGATAGCATTTTATTCAACACAAAGAGGAATAATTGTTTTGTTTTATAACTTGATTTATAAAAGTTCTATTATTAGCCAAATTTGTCATAATAGTGGTTTATTACAAGGAACATTAATTGTTGTGCTTAAGATTCTGTATAAGATACATCAAAAACTAAAACCAAATATATAGATTTTTTGAAGCATGTCTTTTTACATGACATATTGAAGGAATAAAAGGATCAAGCTTGAAGGGATTGTAATATGGCTTATTAATTAACGATGCGTAATATAATTGGATCCTAATTTATTTCTTAGGGGTTCGTCTAATATTATAAACAAATTGACATAGTTATTAAGAATTAAAGGATAAGATGAAGTAAACTTAACCCAATAATTGTCAATGTGTGAATAATCAATAATATAAAAGGTACTAAATAGTTTGTACCTTTTCAATAGTATTCTTAAAGGGTGTTGGCGCTATACGTGGTATACTGAATCTTGGCCTTATAGTTGTGCATATATTAAATTATCTTCACTAATTTTGTTCATATCAGCCTTGGCTCTATTAGCTTTATATTTGTGAAAAAGATTCCAAAGTAAATGCAACATAACTGAGCCAATATCAATTATTTTTGGAAAGCTAGAGTTCGAAATTACAATATTTATAATATCTTTATTTTTCATCATAGATAGTTACAAAATTTGACTTGTAAGTTGAATTAACCAAAAGATATGTATTAAAAAACTGTCTAAAACATCAAACTTTTTTAATTGGATGTTTCTGAATTTCAGTAAGTTTCTACATGAGCACAAAAGTCTCTCACCAAATTTAAAGTCTCTGTCTTTTCAATTTGGCGCCTGCTATAATTCATCCATACAGTTGATGACAACTAGGGAATAATTGGTATTATGTTTTTGTTTCCTTATATTTTTAGTGTACGTTTTAAACATTTTAATGACAATAGTTGTAGATAGTTATTCGTAAGAGGTTCTTGTTACGTTAAAAGTGTCAGTCATCTGACACTCCCAATTGACATGGTCTGATGTAACCTCATGCTGAAAGGCTAGAAACATCTAAGAAGTGGTAGTCCACAATTTATTTTGTTCAGTTTTACATGTTATTTTTAGTTTAACAGTAGAACCCTTGAAGTTGATAGCAATTATTACAGTTATTATACTTGTAATTGTGATTAGGGGAATTATCAATAATTAGTATTGTAAATATTTAAGATAAGTCATAACATTTAGGTCTGATTAATTTTCCTGTACGATGTATGATGGGTGTACGCTAGTAAAACTGGAAACATTGTATTTAAGAAAATTGGTAGATGTAGGTATAGTAAGAGGAGTATTTTAGACCTGTATTAACCCATTGTTTGATAAATGGAAATGTTCCACCACTGTTTATGTGTCCAGATAGAACAGATCCGGATCGAATTTATTCATATTTTGGATGTATGGATTATGTGGAGGACAGGTTTACACAACTAATTTACAATTGAAACTTGGCATACCAAAATACATAAATATCATCAATTTGAACAAAATTGTAACATAATTGAACATATTAATAAATAAGTGGATAAGTATAATCTTTGCATTCATTTAGTCTGCATGTGTGTTTAGTCAGGGAAATGGTAATTTATAGGTGGAATATGCAGTATGACTACTGAAATAAGTGAATATTCCATTGTTCTGGTAGCCAAGAGGATTAAGTTGTCACTTTCAGATCAAGAACAGCACTAAGGCTGTGCATTTAAACCCCACTATAAGAACAAAAGGTTCTTCTGTTCAATTTAGTTCTATCCAACTTGTGGTCCTTACTGAAAAAACACCAAGACAAACAGTGGTTGGGAAGGCTGGAAGTTCATAGATGTTTCTTTTGTACAGTTAACAACGGGGGGGGGGGGGAGGAGGATAAATAAATTTATCCTTTGAACATAACTTCCTAAAATATAATGTAATTCTTACTGATATGCTGGAAACAAACAAAACTTGGATATTCTGAGTCTTGGAATTCTTAAAACATGTAGGTGTGGGTTAATGAAAAATATTATTCACATTTCTAAATAACATTCTGTTGCATGGTTGTCTCTAAAACAACTTCCTACAAGTCACTTTCAATCTAACAAATATAACGCTTGCACTGACACATCAAGGTGAAGAGTTTACAGGATTTGTCTTTGCTTTTCAGCTCTGCTTTCTTCTTTTCTTTTCATCTCTTCTGAAAATCTAAATATTCTCAAGAAGCAAACATACTTATGAGTTTTATTTTCTAGTGTCTTTAATGAGAGGTGGAGTTCAAGCGATACTCGCATTTCAAAACAGTTTATGGGGATGGAATAAAGACATTGAAGGTTCTGGACGAAGAAGAAAAAGAAGACATATAAGTATGGTAGATACAACATGGCAATGTCCAGATTGTAATAAGTGTTACGTTTATCAACGAGGTTTAAATCTACACCGTCGCTTTGAATGTGGTAAGGAACCAATGTTTCAATGTCCATATTGCCCAAAGAAATGTCATCAACCAGGAAATCTAACAGTACATATCAGAAATAAACATGGTCATATTCTTCAAATGATTAAATCTAATACAGCTTAAAACTAGTGCTTTAACTTAAAATAGCTATATCTTTGTGATATTCTGTTTTTAGAAATATTTATTATATTATATTTTTGTTGTTGTGATTTTAAGTTACATTAAATGTAACTATCACTAAATAAATTAGATACCTATGTGCCTTTAAATTTGTTCATTTCTAAAGTTTTTTTTTATGCAAAGATTTAAAGATGGGCCTCGATTTTTCCATAGATTCATGCCTTAAAAAAAATAAGATATTTGTCTATTATCTGTGTGTCATTTAATAATATGAAATTATGACATAGCTTAACTAACAGTTCAATTTTTGTGTGAATAATAATAGACACACTAACCTTACCAGTGTGTTTGCAACCCAAGCAAAAAACCACCTTATTGTTCAATTGTTATAAAAAGAAAGAAATAATCATTTTATAAATACCTTGAATTGTAAATACAAACCTAGTTATAACACAGTGAATATGTACAGTTAGTTTAGTTATGATGTAAATTTCCACTTACTACATGTTTAACATAACACAGACAACATTTTGGTCACTTTTCTATTCAATGAGCTTCGTCGGCACTTGAACATAATCATATGACCATGAAGATTTTTTAAGAAAATGAAGTTGCTGTCATCATTGTAATTCAAGTTATCCTTTATTTATTAATAAAAACAATTTTTTATCGATTTGGTGTTTAGGGTAAAATATGCATTTATCTTTCAATAAAGCAAATTTTGTCTCTAAAATATTTAAATTAAATATATTTCAAATATTAAGGTTCATTAAAACGAACTCTGATTATTTTGTATAATTATTAGCAGCTACTAGGTAGCTTTTATATGTGTTTATATGTTAATATTAAAATATATTTATGAGCTTTAGAGTGTTTTATGTAATTTAGCTTTTGAATTTATTTAATATTTATTTTATTGTTTTATAAATAATTTTTTTTTGCATCATTTTAAAATGAATATATATTTTGTACAAAAAATGAAATTAAAAAATATACAATGTGTTTATGAATAACATAATATAATGTGATTACAGATAGAAATGTGGTTTCAAACGGCACAAGTTTTATTTAAAAAAATATAACTAATAATATAAATTTATCTTTAAATCATTATTTGCCCAGTGAAACAAAACTTCAAAATATAACAATTATACAAATTTACTCTTTTTTTTACAACATGTATTCTTGCTTCAAAGAAAATGATGTCAAAATTACAGAATGTTTCATATCTAAAGCTGTTTTCTTTGTATTTCTTGTAGAACTCCATTACCAGCTCGTTCCATGCTTGTCTCTTCATTTTTCGATTTCTATATATTATATATGCTACTGATGTCTCACAATACTAATTGTTTTTATATTTCATAAATTAATTAACTCCACTTTCAATTTGACTGATCTTGTATGCTTCATTGCGAAGTTGTTGGTTTTTGAAACAGCGCTGTACCAAAAACACAAAAACATACAGTGACAATACCAGGTGTGTTAGCTATCTAAACTTTTGAAACAACTGTGTAGCATTACTCGAATTTGACAGAGCCATAATTTTAATATTCATTTTGGAATTAACAAGTTGTTTTGGGTCAGTTGTAGAAGTTAATAATGATTTTTATTTGTTTCTTGTTAGCTAATTACAAGAATTAATTTAATGGAATTTTTAATAAATTTACTATTATAGTTAATTTACCCTTCACAATCATAAACATAGTAGTTTACCATTATTTTAATTTTACAGTATTGCATGCAACAGCAGAATTTTAAGTAGTAAAGCTGCCAAATAAAATATTTTTCTCCTTGTCTTTCTTTCTACAGTACCCACTTTCATTATTACCTTGGTACATCCTCCTCTAACCAGGCGATGTTTTAAGAAAACCAGGCGTAATTTTCAGGGGAAATTTATATATGTTATAACTTTATTTAAATTCACTCGGACATTTTAGCCATGTTACATTGAGTTTATGAGTTTTAAATATACATCAATTAACAATTTATACTCAAATTTCTGAAATTTTCAGGTTTGAACATAATACACTGAAACTATTTTTCAATAGCCCTATTATAAATTTTAAGAGAAAACACAACAAGAATGAAAAATAGTATATTATCCAAAACTTTAAGAACCACTCTTTGAAATTTACGGAAAGAAACAATAACATATTTAGTCACCACAATTCTATTCTGTTATCTTAACTTATATAAAATGTTATCAGTTTCATGAACAAATTGTCCAGTTTATATATACTAAATTATACATTATAAATGAAGAAAAATATTGTACAATAACTATTTTGTTAGATTATAATTATATACAGTCTTTATAAAAGGATAAATTTTAATGTCTTTATAAAAGCATTTTAAAAGGTTGTTAACGGCAGTTTTGAATTTTATTAGCGCTTAGTGATTTTAAGGTTTATTGTTTTCTAATATTTTTATATAAGTGTATATATCTTATGTTTGTTAAATAAACCCACCTTATTTTTAGCACAATAATTAGCTTTAACGTTGTTGGTTTTGATTAAGTTTGAAACTATACAAGTTTAAAATTTGTTAAGAATTTAAAAGAAACGTTAGTTTACGGTTGAAGAATAAACAAACGGTTGTTTATTATCATCTTTTGTTATTTTTACTTCATTATTTAATTGTAGCTAGGAAGTATTTCGACCTCTTGCTAATACGGAGATGATAAAAGAAATGCTATTTATCTACATGGTGATAATAATGTTACTTCCTGATATAGTTATGTTAAATATACCCTCAATATAACTGTTTATTATTGAAGAAAAAGTTCTGCAGTGGTTGAACACACAAAAATATAGTATAAGAAAATATATATATTTGTTAGTTTTTAATTTTAATTTCACAAATATATTTTATAAAGATTTTAAAAGTTTCAAAGCTTAAAAAATCAAATCATTTAGTTAGGTCTGTTTTGTTTATTTTGGAATAAATTCTAATGATATTTAGTAAATTTTTTTTCTTCTTTTAATTTACTTCTACTTAGTATAGAAAAACTATAATGATAGTAAAACAAAATTTATTTTCATTTTTTACTAAAAAAAAACTTTTGAGAATCTCTGAACATGTTTTATCAGTTTGTTTGTAAATGAATTTAACAAAAACATTTAAGTTTTTTAAATGAATTTTATTAAATATGGTATTTACTAGTTTTTTCCCCCCCTTTTTTTCTTCTTTCCCCCCCCCCCCAATTGAGTGAGTTGGTTCTATAAAAATGAGTGCTCTAACTTCAAATTTAGGGGTACCTGCCATCGGGGAAAAAACAAATTTACAATTTTAATTATAACAGATTTAATCAAATTTCACCCAAATTTGTATTCTATATTATCAGTAAAACCCATAAAACTGTTATTTAGGTTGAATTTCCAAAATTCGGTGTTACCACTTTTTAATAAATTTTAGTAAAATATGAAAATTGTGGTTCAAGATTATTTGGACAAAATAAAAAATATATTTTTCTTTATTAAAGGTTAGATTTAACCATTTTGTCTGTCTTCTGTTCCATACGAATGTAGTTTTGAGAAGTGCATGTACACATGTATATTAAAGTTATATTTACCTATTCAGAATTTTAAATCAAGCCATATTTCTATTTTTGTCTTAAATAAAAAAAATTAAAAAATAGTTGACTACATATTCGAGTGGTTAAAACATGTCCCCACCTCTTCTATTTTTTTCACAATTTTTGTCATTCATTTGGAACCAAGTGAAGTTCATACCTAATTCATACCTTTTAAGGTGTTTCTCTTTAACTGCCATCTTTGATTACACAGTTCATCGTAAAAAATAATTTGTCATTACTATTTAGAACTTATTCATACAACAGCTTCAAACCCGCTGAATTATTAGCTTGCTAGATCTAGTATGATTTTGTTTAAAAATTATCAACCCTTATGATGTAAATAAATGGAAATATATAATAAAAACAGGTTCCACCACTGAGAACATTAACTTCTTAAACAGTATTATGTGTCAAAAATAGTTTAAAACATTAAATGTATTTTAGCAAGGAGTTGAAAATAGGGACAAATATAAAAATAATTTATTTGGTAAAGAACAAATAACAGATGAATTCTTCAAGTCAATAATTATTAAATAAAAAAAATTAAATACTTACAATGTAGGCCTACATAATACTTCGTCTTACCTTAGAAAAAAATATGAATAAGATTTTTGGTTAATTTTATAGAATTGCTATTATAGAGCTTTTTAAATTTTGCATAGATATTTTTAAGTTTAAAATATTATATCTTTAGGGGGAAAGTTTTTTTTTTCCTTGTAATAATTATTTTCATATCCTCAAATAGCATTGTGTTACTTAGGCCTAACTTTCCTATTCTACACATATTTATATTATAATATAAATAAAACTAAACAGCCTCATGGCAGATTCTCATAAACAGATCCTCAATAGGTTATCGTAAAATATTTACAGTTTTTAACTAAACCGTCTCAGGGCAGATTCTCATAAACGGATCCTCAATAGGTTATTGTAGAATATTTACAGTTTTTAAGTACAATAATAAACCCAGGGAATATTAAGGATATACATTAAGGAAATATTAGTCAATACATAGCAAAGATTTTCTGTTCTAAACAGCATTAAATAGATCCTCAATAGACTATAGTATTTAAAGTCCAGGGAAAGTTGACCCTAGAACTGGCAAGTTTTTAGTATTAATCTCCAGACATAACTTTATAGAGGAATGTCATAGCTGAACCTAATGATTTTATATTATAGATACTTTCATATAAAAGTGTGGTACCTTTTTTTTTATCTGAAAACTATCGAGAATATAAATAAATTATTGAAAATATATATTTTCAGTTTTTGTATGAATTATTGTGTACTAAATTAAAAAAGAAATTTGGAAAACATAATTTTGTGACTGAATTATTGGATCTCCAATTGGATCTTTGTTGTCCCAAAGAAGATGTAAAAAACCTGTGTATTTTAGTACTGATTTAAAAAATGTTTAGTTTTCGTATGAAATATTAAATAATATAAATTATTTAACATATAGTGGCTATACTATGCAAGTGAAAAAAGTAATAAATTATGACGACGTTTCTCTCAAGTCAAAGAAATATACAATTGTAATATAATGCTATTGTTCAGAAAAATGTATAAAACATTTCTATTCTATAGGAATCAAATTGTTTTAATACTTTTTTATGTATGATTTTCTCTATCATCAGAAAAAAAATAGGTGGGATTTAAAACTAAATGCAATATGTGAGGAGTGTTTATTAAATAACAAGACTGATATAATAACTCACCTTTATTTATATGTATCATAATTTTAATGCTTGTTTCCTTCGATACTGTAGAGCTCATTCACACTTATACACTGATGCAATCTAGTTTTCCTGGTCGAAGATGTTGAACCGATCAGTTTCTGTTTTAATACATCTGGTGTTTTCTTTACTTAATCAACTAACCCAAAACATGTTTCTTTAAGCACAGATTTTACTTTAAGGAAGAGAAAAAAATAGATACATTATATCAACTTTTGCAAATATGGAAGATGTTTTGTAGTAATATGTTCATCAGCTAAAAACTACTTCACAGAAAGTGTTGTGCGAGAAAGCACAATTGTCCTGATGAAGAGTGAAACCATTTTTGCGACTGATTCAGCTTCATCAAACATTCCTTTTAAGGTTCACTGTAGTGTCTTCTAGAACAAATTGTTCAAAAATTACTACCCTCTTGATATACAAAAACAAAACATAAAATGGATTGCTTAGAATTTTAACTTGCTTTGATGAGCTTTTTTCATTCTAAATGATGACTGTATTTTCCAGTGCATTTGTTGTTTCACCTCAGTATCGTAAAGGAAGATCCAAGTTTTACCACAGGTGATGAATTTTTGAAAAAGACAATGTTCTTGCAGTATATTTTCTTTTGATTCTTGAAGTGGAAGGTCGTCCATACTGAATATTTCATGCCACACAAACACACTTGTAGAAGACGTGCATACTTCTCTGTAAACATTTGAAAACATTCTGTTGATGTTTTGTTCAATTTTACTAAAAATTTAAATTTGACAAATTGCTCAACTTTTAAATTTGGCATTATTCCAGTGCACAACAAAAAACACAATTACACTAAACAATGACTCAAAATCAACTGAATGGCAGAGAATGTAATGTTTGTTGTGCAGGTACAGACATATTCAAGGTCTTTGTGAAAGAACACATGATCAGTTCTCACTTTTCTCTAAGGGATAACAGTCTCATTATTTAATAGACTTAGACACACCTCGTACATTGTGATGTTATATTTCTATTGGTACCAATTATTAGCCGATATATACAAATTAGTGGTAATTGTATTGATTTTGGTAATCCATCGCATATTATTGATTTTTTTTATGATAAGAAGAATTTTTATACTCGACAATAATTTTCCAGTTCTGGGGTTAAGGAATATTAGTCAATATCAAACATTTCTTGTTAAAAACAGTTTAAACAGATCCTCAGTAGATTATAGTACATTTTTACAGTTTCTAGTTACATTAATAAAAAATAATGAAAGTTAAGTTTAAAAAATGGAAAATTAGCTATAGTTTCCTGTTAAAAACAACAACTTTATTAGTCTTTTGTTGTATTATTATTAGTCTGTAGTAGATTTTTGTAATTATGTTGATTAGTTTATTTTTTACTTTTGTTAAATATCAATTATGTGCAATTTTTAGGTTATGATGGCATTTATGTAGTCTAATATTGTCCGTAGTTATCATTCGATGTATACTAGTAGGTTAGTTATTATTTTAATTAATTTTATTTATTGTTCATTTAGATGTTTAGTTTTAGTTTTTTGGTGTTTAGTTCCCGTTTATAACTGGTATTTTATAATTTTTAGTATCAGTAAAAAAAATAAAAAGAAAAAGAAAAAAGTTAGACATACACACAAACAACACAGATACCATTGTTCAAGTATTATAAGTACTTATTAAAATATATTTAATTTATATTATAATATATTTTAATAAGTATGTACAAAAACTTAAAGAGTAAAAAGTTATTGTTATAAAATAAGACCTGCTGAATTTTGTGTTTAAATGGTTTATAATGAAATTATAAAAATAATTTCATGATTTTGCATTAAACTATTATTTAGTATTATTTGAACATCTACCGTTATTTATACAAATGCCAAAATATATATGTTGCAGGTTGTGATTAGCAAAATTTTCATTTTATTATAAAGGTATTAAATTTTAAAATTTAAGTAATTATGTATTTTATTTAACTATTTGGCGGTGGTAGATGTTTCTTTTATTTATGTAGGCATTATAAACAAAATTATCTAATTGATTGTTTGCACTTTTATTTTTATTATAGAAACTTTTCAATTTAGTAAAATAACTTATTTATTTTGTGTACTACAGAAATTGTAATTAAATGTGATAAAAATGATTATTTTGGTTTGTTATAAAAATATCTAAAACTTCATTATCTTTTACTCTCACGATAAATCAAACTTTAGACATAAATATAATGATTTTTCGTTAATGATAAATTTAACAAAAACTCTAAATAGGCCTAAATAAATTATATTAAAAATACTAGGTTTATCAGAAAGTATTCAGCCTGAATTTTTCCTGTGGAAGCACAGTGGCGGCGATAAGAAACCGCGGGCCCCCCCGCAAATTTGTTCATCGGGCCCCCCCTCTCCTAATAATCTTTTCCCGGATGTTTATATTTTCCCCAGCCGGTGCCGGTGAGTCACCGCGATGCGCGATGTAGCGATAGCTGTATTACTTATCGGCCAACGGTAAACAATACACATACTTCATATCATGTCAATAAATAATAATTACTGCTCTCTAAAAAATAATGGTTATTGCCGTTTTGGATGCACGATGCACAATCTTGTCTGAAGACATTTTACCTTATTTTAGTAATTTCTTGACAATACTCATAAAAATATTGTTATGATAGGGGGTCCCGTCGCGGGTCCGAGTCCTGGTAAAATTTCCCGAAAATCCTGGTAAGGCTCACGGGCCCCTCCAGCTCGCGGGCCCCCCCAGCACAGCGGGCTCTGCGGGCCCGCTATCGCCACCACTGTGGAAGCAATGAAGTACTCAAAATGAACTTTGGCGGGCTCAACAATGCTCATCAGATTTTCATTGTCTGCAAAATGATGGAATCACTTAAACAGAAGTATTGCATTAAGCTTAGTAGTACCAAAGTCAAAATCATTTAGCAAGCTTCCAGTGACAATGCCAGGGCATTACATAATATAAAAAATGATACAATTGTTTCAAAGATTGCTATACGTTGGTGGAGAGAGTGATACATTTTCTGTTAGGCTCTCAACAAACCGAAATGACAAGGTCATCGACTAAGAGCTGACTTTGGTCATTTAGGACTGTCGTTTCACTATCTGCGAATTTTTAAATAGAGTGGGGCTAATCACTGGTTCAGTAAATTCATTTTGAGGCTGTATTTGGAAGGCGTGTCTGAAGCTGTGAACAATGTACTAGATGCAACTCTCTGGAAGTTTTGTACAACTCACTGAACTTCAAACATGGCTACACCAATTTTCTGAACATTGATTACTTCTAACGAGTTGTAGGCTTATGAATACGATCCATAAATCAAGGTTTAAACCAAAGCTGAAAAAAGCATGATAGTTGTGCTGTGATGATGTGATGTTAACTAGTTTCTTTAACTCAAGATGCATCGTGAAAACACACTACAAGACTAAATCAGTACCAAATAGTCCTACATAGAGTCTCTCTGTCATCTTTATGATGATGTGCTGTACAGAAAACCAAATCTGAGGGTAACAGGAACGTACCATCATTATAACACATGATGCTTATTATAATCTCAATCCTTGCTTTTGATTCATAGTTTTTTGGGCTAAATACACCACTCCTGATGTAGCAATTTAGGATTTTTAGTTCTTGTACAACCTGATGATGCTGTTGAAAGGGACCCCGATTTCACACAAAAAATCCAAAGTTCACTAAGTACACTCTCTCGATCACAGGCTTACTTCCAATAATCAATGCCCTCTGTGGTTGGGAAAAAAAGTCACGTGTACACATAATGATGTTTTTTATCTCTCCACTAAAACTCTTCATTTGTTGTTGATAAAAATTGAGGTTGGATACATTTTTTATCAAACTTGTAGAATCAGTTAATATCAACCGAAAGAAATAAATGTTGGTTCTTTAATATACTGCATAAATAATTTTAAGCCTTACTTTTTTTATCATAAATCAATTAAATTTAAATTTAGGATATATTAGGTTAGGTTTAGACTATTACTTTAATTATAAATATCAGCTAAAAATGGTTTAAAAAATTAGTCATAGCCAATATGTTATTATAAAAGTCCTGTATGAATTAATATCCCAAAGTTTATGAAGCAGGTTTTTTAAATTCCAACAGATTTCCACGGTTACCTGGAGAATTTTACTGGGTAACCCCAACTGATAGGTATTAGTTCCCATATATACACTTCAGACCTCAGTAACTTATTGTATATATTGTATTATTTAAAATAGATTTAGTGAATGTTTTATTTTAATGTAACCTCATACTTATTGAATTACAGTGCAAAATAATATTATTTAGACCTATGCAGTCTTCTGTTGTTTGTAATGTTCGTAGTTATGTTTGTATTGTTCATGTTCTTTATCATCTGTGTGTATTTTTCAACAGCAAATGTTTTATTTTTACATGTTATATTTTCTGACTTCCACTAATCAGGTTAGTTTTCATTTTTAACTTGAAATGAGCAACACATGTGAAAATTTTATCATCTTCAGTTAAAGAAAATTCAACTTTTCACAAACAAACACTTTATATGGCGTTTTAATAAAGACGACATTTTCAGTACTAAGAAAGTTTGTGTAATTGTAACAACTGACTGTTTATGAATTACATACAGTATTTTATTAATATTTTTTTTTTTACTTTGGTATATTAAAAACTTTTAAAAACAAAGTATTATAAAGATTTTAACTAAAATTTTGTTTATATGTATAATTTTTGTTGCTTATCATTTTCTATCAGCTTGATTATTTTCTGTTCATTATATTCTAAAAACAGTTTTTGTATTTGATTCAATTTACTATAAATAAGAGTATCGATACTATAACATTTGCATAAGTAAAACCTGATTATGCTGGCAAATAACAAGTGATATGAACAAATTCTAAATTTAGTATTAATAAAAACAAAAATGTGTTCATCAGTTTGCCTGCCATGAGATTAAAATGTTAAGGTATTTTAATTCTACAAACTCTGACTTAATTATAGGATTTGTGAGCTTGTGGTTTATCAACTGATAGTATTATTTTTAGTTCCTTAATGTCTGACATTTGTTTGTTATGAAAAACATAAGATTAAAAGTATTATTATTATTATTCTATTAGTTTGATTTAATAAAATTTGTTTGCTCTTTCAAATGGGTCATTAGGGTTACAGGATAAATGAAGAATACATTAACTTAAGAATCTTATTTTCAGGATTGCTTTAAAAAAAATTTTCTTCAGAAATTATATTTCATAATTTAAAACTATGTATCTACTATTTTTTATGAAAACTTCTTTGTTCACATTTGTTTATAGATTGGTTAACATTATTTTTAATGAAATCATTTATACATATTTTAAATAGAAACCTACATTAAAAATCATAACAGCTTCTATGAAATTTGAAGCTTAATTCAGTTATAAGTTTTAAACCAAAGCATAATATTGTTTTCTTCATATTCGTTAAATGTCTTAACAGAAATAAAGGGTTTAATATATTATATTAAATCAAACAACAACTTACTTTTAAGATCAGTTTAGTATTACATTAAAAATAATGAATTACATAACTGCAGAATGTTATGTTTTTATAATTTTATAACAGGTATTCGGCTCATTGAAGACCTTTTAGAACATATATTGCTTTCAACAGATACTCACATATCTTTAAAGATCTGTACATAACAATTTTACTTGGACTCGAATTTTGAATCATTCTTAAAAATCTTCTTAGTTATCGGAATAGTTTCTGCATATGAATATTCCAAGTTTTAGGCAAAATTTGATCCAGATCAACTGATCTTCATCCATCGTCATTGTGAATATGATGGTCACATAATAGTACACACGCTCTCTCAACAGTATTTATAGTTTTACAAGAACCACAATAACAAACCAATACCCATGACCAAGTTTCCTCACTCCATTCTTTTCTGTTAAACCTCTGTACTTTCATTCACGTCTCAGCTTGTCAAGACAAGATTTCATCTTTTAAGTAATAATAATACAGTACAGCAATTTGTTTTACGTTATAAATTTCTGGTTTAGAAACATATGATATACATTTTTATTGTAGACCAATGGATAACCCAGTTATTGATAAAAGGTAAACAAGTTCTTTGTAGTCAATTTAAGATGTTTCATTCTAATCCTTATTTTGTTTGTAAGATGTAATGTGTATTCACCAAATAAAAATAAAGAATAATGTGTATTTATTTAATAATATTACCAAGAGATTATTTGTTTATAGTTTTATCCATAACTTCATTATCTTTTGACTTACAATAAAAATAGTATCTTCATGTTTGTCGTTAAAAGAAGGAAATATTTTGTCTCTTGTACATTTTAAATTTAATGGTTTTCGAGATATTCTACATTGACAATTTTAAATACCTGCCATTTTGAAAATGTACAAAATAAAGTCATAGTTTAGGGTGTACTGGTAAAAAGTTACATACAAAATGTGAAAACACTTAATAACCATTTCCGAAGTTATAAATTTGTTTAGAAAAAACCCAGACTGACAGACGGAAAATGAAGCATTTTGTTTGGGTGGCAAGTTACATCGAGGCCATACAAACTGTTCTGATGATATTCAAAATGGCTGGATATTTTACTGAAAGATCTTGTATATATTAAAATTGGATTTCTTGGCTGAACACTGCATGTTTTTCAATGTTAATTGCTTAAGTTTCAATCCTATTTCACTTTGAATCGAACTCTTCAAGAAAACATTAAGAAAGATCATTAAAATAATTTAGAAATATCAGCAATTTACGTTGAAAAAATGACACAATGTATAGCCCATAAATATATTTTTAGTATTGATGAAATTTTATGCAAAAGCTTGAAGTATATAGACCTAACATGATAAATACCTATAATGGAGAAATCATGCAAATTTACTTAAACAAATATCTTTAAATTTGATGGATTAATTAAGGAACCCAAAGACCCATTGAAAAAATAAGCCTTTGTTTTTTTTTAACATTGGTGCTTTTTTATGTGTAGATCAAAACTATAATTTTAACATACTATTCAACCTCATTAATTTAAATTTTGACCTCCAGTGTCCACATTAAATTAACAACAAAGCATATATACTGTGGTAAAGGGTACAATAAAATAACATGTAAATCAGCATAACAAGTGTATTTTACTTATAAAATTGTAAATCGGTATACAGAGTTTATGAAAATCATCTTTTTCATTTTTAAATCCAACAGTTTGTTCTGTATTTATATTCTTGCTATCGTTGTCTCCTTTTCACGTTTTTGTAATAAAAACACTGAAAAGAAAGCGTCTTATGTTTACTTTTGTGACCTACATTACATTGTAAATATATATATATATATATATATATATTTAAATCTACATAACAGTGTTATTAAAAGACGAGATGCTGAGCGACTATTATAGGCATGAAACATTACAGTTGCCATGACTGCGTAGCTTGAAATCAGTCAACAATGGCCTTGAATGTGGTTACTCATTTCTGCAATAATTACTCAGACATACATCATCTGTTGCTAAATGAGTAGTCATATTTTCTATTATTCTTATTATGGAACAAGGGTTGTCCAGATTAAATGATGTCCATATGAATAGGGTCCGAATTAACAGAGGTTTTTTGTACAAATTCTTCACCTTACATTATTTTACCTAATCTTAGCCTATAAATGCACATCTTGAATTAAATAACTTTATTAAAATGTAAAAACATACAAACTGCAAAATTAATTTACAGAGACTATAGGTCATATGTTTTTCATGACAATGATAATCATGTTTGATCATCTTTTGTTCTACATTAGTTGTTTATTTCTTTCTTCAATATATTACTTATAACTTTGTTATGTTTCTATGTTGCTTTCATTTGCTAACTCAAAAGCATTTAGATGAGCTTTTGTACACAAATTTGTTTGTTTTAATTAATTTCTATAATTATTGTTTTTTTATAAGTTGATTATTTAAAATATACATTTTAGTATTAAGCATGGTTTTTATTTTATTCCTTACAACATTACAATTAAATATTCACAATTACCTTATTCTTTAGATGTTTCTGCTTCCGCAGGATGTCTGGCACAACCTCTTCTATTTCTGATGATCTTTGCACATCTACTCCTCCCCCATCAGTCTCCTTTGTTGCAATATCCTCTTAAATTTGAATCATCCATCTTATTCTTTCCTAGGTCTTCCCTTTTTTATTCTTTCTAGTGATATTTTAGGCATTTTAATATCCTGCATGTTCATTACATGCCCAAACCATTGCAAACATTTCCTCTTTATTGGGTCACTCAGTGATTCAACCTTGAACCTGTCCCAAGGTCTTCTTACCTTATTTTATCCTATTTTGTAACATTTTCAAAAATCTCATCTCGTTACCTGCAGTCTGCCTAAACCTGTCCCAAATCCATGTTCTGACCCATTTGTTAAAATTGGTTAATAGTAGTACACTTTATACATCATTGTTTTCTTTTATCAAAATCTTATTTGTAGTCATTGTAATTTAAATTATCTCTGTAATACAACATCACGGCGTTGCTGCTGATTGTCAGTTTCTTCAAGTAAACACTGAACTTTACATTTATATAAACAGTAAATTGTATTTTTAATATATAGATAATAAGTAAATACAAAATCTGAGTAGAACTCGTCATTTTATTTATTTATATATATGACCAAATTTGTATGAATTTCATCAAATGAAAGGAAACATGACCTTCCACCACAAACACTTTATTTTTCCAGATGACACGTTTCATTGACTAAGTTAGCTGTTAAATGCCCACAGTTGTAAATCTCTTTGATACTGGAATACAACTACATGATGATTTGGTCATTGAAACGTCTCATTAAGTGTTTGTTATAGAAGGTTTTGCTCTTTTTCATTTGTTGATTGTGTTTCTTCCACAAGTGCTTTTTATTTCATGTGTATAAATGAACTATGTTAACGATTTTTTCAGATTTGTTTTTTCTTTATATCTCTACATTTCAATTATATTGTTCAGTAGTTTATATTAATGTTTGAAGTTTAATCTTACTATGCCTGAATATGACAGTGAGCAACATAAAAACAGTTTAGTGTTACAGAGATAATTAGAATAATAACTACAAACTTTCATAATTCATGAAAGGTAAATAATATAACTGAATATTCAATTTATTACTCATAGGTAATTTAAATTTTATATACAATTATGTACATACTATCCTGATTGATTAAAATGTAAAAAAACATGAAATTTTATTTAAAAAAAAACATTAAACCTTGGTTTAATAATTTTTAAGGGAAGAATATTATCGGAATATGTTTTATATAAAAGTTTAAACAACTTTTAGTACTGTTAAATTCAAATACATATAAAATAAAAAGATATTATTGACAACAATAAGAGAAAATAATTAAGCTATAAGACTTCATTAGGACAATTGGGATTGGGATTATTATTACCACATTTAACAAGAACATGTAATTTATATGGCATTTAAAAATTTATTAAAAAAAATGTATTGTCATAAAATTATTTTTTGTTAAGAAATAAGCAGCGGCAATTATGTCTAGTTTAAAGATATAAGAAACAAAGTAATAAAACATATCCATAGCCTTTCAAATTAAAAACATGAGGAGGGAAAACCATTATTATATAACAGCAAATATATATATATATACATTTTTAGTATATACATTTAGTGGGGCGATTCAAAAAAATCCTCATAACTGTTTTGTTATTGTCAGTTCAAAATCTTGTAGTGTATAATTTTACACATTTAAATCTTTTTACTATTTTTTATTGATTATAGTTCAAATTATTCTAGTTTAAAAGTTTTAATTTAAAAAGTAAACCTATAACTATTTTATTATTGTCTTTAGTTTAAATTATTATAGTATATGCTTGTGTACATTTAAAAATGTTGATTTCAAACGTAATCTTATTAATAGTTTTTATTGACTTTAATTCAAAATTTTCTATTGTTTATAAAGAACAACAAAACAAAATTGACAAAACAAATTTTCTATTGTTTATTGTTCTTCTATTATTGCTACTATCTGTGGCAGTTTTAAAATTTTGAATTTAAAAGTTCTCTTATTCCATATTCTGTCATTACTCTAAATGATAATATATTAATAAAGGGTTTAGGAACACTATTGAAGTTTTAATTTTATAATTAATTATAGGACTTTCAGTCTTTAATATTTCTATTTTTCGTTCAATGACGGCCATTTTGGTTATTCAACCATTCTCAAGTATTGGGCAGGATATATTCGTTTGTCATTTTCATAATGACCCGTCCAATAATTGAGAATGGCTGAATAGCATAAATGGCCATCGTTGAACGAAAAATAGGAATATTAACCCTTTCAGCACCAAGCATTTTTTTTTCATGCACTACCTAAAAGTGCCAGGCATTTTTTCTCATAATATACCCAAAAGTGCTGACTCGTTTTTAGTGATTTTTTTAGGATTTCATAAAACAGCTGAATTTTTGTTATTTGATAAGATATCATGATTTTTGTGTTTATCTTCTAATAGATCTGTAATTAATATCTACTACTCTAAAAACCTTTATAATATACCAAAAAATTTAGAAAAAATGAAATTACATACATTAACAAAACTGTTTGATAAAATTTCCAGGTTGTATTAAAAAAAATAGATAGAGAAAAAAATATCACTTAAAAACTTTCACATCACTCGAAGACAGATTTTGTTATATATATTTATATTAAAAATTTTGGGCCAATTGGTAAATAAAAAAGTTACTTTTTATGAAATATAACATATTTTCATTTTTCGGAAAATAAGTAGTAAATTACTTTCAAAAAAATTTTACATCTCTAAAATATTTACCACATCAAACAAAAATAACAAATTAGTAAAAGAATAATTATGAATTTAAAACACTTTATGAATTAAAGACCTATTTAAACTAAAATATTTATAATTGAGTTATACGCAAAATGCTATTTTAGAATTGGTGTTCGGTAACATATTTACTATGTATGCCATTTTTGCACTTCACACACATAAATTTAGATATTTTCCTCATGGATGATCTTGATTGATCCATTATATATTTACACAACACAATCAGACAACCTATATACAGAATACGAAACTAAACAAAACAAACAACGAAACAAGACTAAAACGAAAGAAATCATTATTATTATTACTGTGAAGCAACTGATTTGACGGTAAACAGCCAACTCGAATGAATTATCACTCTTTTTGTGCACTGATTTTTTATACTATATCATATGTGAAACGAAAAGAACTATTCATTCTTAGCATATTGATATAAAATATAACCAAATATAACATTTTTCATTTTTTATGATTTTTCCCCTAACACCTGGCGTAATTGGATGTTGGCATTTCTTGCCAACATTTTCAAATCTCCTGTCCAGGGGGATGTTGGCACTGAAAGGGTCAAAGAAGGTAATTAAACTACATTAATTTGAAATGACGACAACTAAAATCTATAACTTTAATTGTAGTATATTGTCTTTAGACTAAATTGGTCGTTTAAAGATAAAAATATACAAGGGAGTTGAATTTTTTAAAGATGTTTATTTCTATATAAGTCTTAAATATCCCCATTGAACCATTGTATTCATAACGTTTTACTTTGCATAGAAGAACTAAAAAAAATTGTTTTATGAGCTGATTATAAAATATAAATGTAAAATGGAAACGGAGATATTAAAAAAAAAAATTAGCAATTTTATACAGTGTAAAAAAAATTTTAAAAAATTATCCATACAATGGATCAATTGAAACTTTTGGAGACATGTTTTAGAATGATGAATTAAATTGTAAAAAAGATGAAACTCAACTATCTTGGACTTTAAATTATCAGTAGCTAAAATTCTTCTATTGTATAATTGGGAGATCTGCTATGTTTGTTCACATTTTAAATTTTTGATTTAAAAAATAATTTTAGTACTATATTTTAGGCTACTGTAATTTATTTGTCATTGTATTATTAATGGGTTTTACAAGGTTTTTGGACATTTTGTAATTTTTAAAAATTCACCATTTTTTACTATCATTACTTCACATTATTGTAAAGTATCTATTTATAATCTTTATATGTATATTTTGAAATGAAAAATTGATATTATTTTGTACTTAATCTCGTTTCAGAGCCAAAGGTATTTGATGAGAGGCTAGGTGTATTTCCAGTACTTCACAGTCCCGTTCAAGAAAAAGAATTGTATTCTTGTTCTCAGTGTAGTGCTCAGTATTCATTAAAACGCAACTTGTGGCGTCATAATAAATACGAATGTGGACAAGCTCCAAAGTTCAAGTGCAGTTATTGTGAGAAACGTTTTAAATATAAGTTTCATTTGATGTCTCATGTTGCAAATCGTCATTTCTTATTTAATTGTTGAGTTAATAAGTTTCAAAGTTATTTTCCTATTTATCAATTAAAAACTTGATTTACACCACTATAATAGTGCTTATGATGTATTTTTATTTTATAGCTTTTGCAATTCATTGTACTAAATAAATAATTCTTTCTCTTGGAATTATTAGGGGCATGCTTTGAATTTTATATGGATTTTTGTTTGGAATATTGTTTTCAACAATGAGCAAACACACCAACAAGACAATGTTTTAATTACTAAGTCATCATCTTCAATTGTTATATACAAGCAGAAACTTTAAAATTTCAATCAGATCTTCATTTGTTAACCTTGTATATTTGGGAAATGTTTTTTATGAATACAAATAGAAATAACATGTTAATATTATTCTTTTGATTTATTCATTAATTTGACACCATTTGTGTATATAAAAAATAATATAAGATGTTTCGAGAGTACAGATCAACTCTTGTTATCAAGTGATAAACCTAAAACACCCTGAATAAATCATACCGATAATATGAACAATTCATCAGAGCATTTTTAATGGTGAGTGAGGATAGATTTTAATTGTTTGTTATGTAAATATTTTTTAAATTAATTTTGCAAGGTTAATTAAGACAACGTTAATTTTTTTGTCATTGGTTTCATCACTTGGTTGCTTGAGGTAAACTAATAACATCGTGTTTCTCTTTGATTTTATATTGGATCTGAGTTTCATCGGGTTTATGGTCAGTTTAATTTTTTAAGTTTTATAAATATTTAATTAAAATAAGAAATATTTCTTTCTTGTTGTATATTGTTCAACTGCTTACGACAGTGGATGTGTTGTAATTGTATTAACTGAGAACTGTATTTGATTGGTATATAGTGATGGGATTGGATTTGGAGGTGTGTCTACATGGTTTCACTGTTGCTACCTCTATGTTTTATTAGTCTAGCCTTTTTTGATTCAGTGACAAAGGGTTTTTCCACATAACTGAAGTGATGACTTAGTCATTGATGTGTTTGTTGATTGTCTTGTAAATTGTAGTGTTTCATAAACTATTAATTATTACTAAATAGATCCAGTTGTAAATTTTAATGAGAAAATTACTGAGAACTTAATTTTATATCAGGTTAAATTCTGTGTGCAAATAAATACTGATATGTAAATATTCGTGTTTTCTTTTTTAATTATACAGGATTACAAAGTGTGTTCATAAAGTCTCAAGCCTTTCTTACATTTATGTTCTTAATTGAAATCAAAATAAAAATTTTGGGAATATTAGTTTGGGTAAAGACTCTACTTTTTTATAAAATAACTTTTTATAACTCACTCTTTTTGGAAGCTGTAGTAAGGTCAACTCAAACATTTTACTAGCGAAGGAGGTTGTGTGATACATTATTTTTATGGTCTAAATGATTTTTTATTTTAAATAGTGGAAATAAAGCACAATTATGTTATCCAATTCATGAAGTATAAATGCAATGAAGTATAAAGAGGTCTGCAAAAGAATTTCTCTTAAAAACACAGATCAGTTTATCAGAAAAAATGATTGCCATTTAATGCTCTTTTTACAGAATTTTACAATGTACAATGTTACATTTGTTGAAGTTTAAAAATAGCAGCCCTCAAGAGGTGAAATTAACTACATTGTCTATTTTGTTCACAAGCATCCACTACTTACAAAAAACTACAATTTTATTTTATTAAATGACCTCTATTGTTTATGTAAATAGAAATGGCATGTTTCAGACCCTAATTTTCTACCATCACTCTTTTGATCTACAACATTATATATAACATATAAGTACTGAATTTTCTCTTTCTTACCAAAATATACATAAGTATTATCATTTTAGAAATTGCTCTCTAACTTAATAAGTCCAAATATTGTGGTATTAAAATTACTACTGTTCATTAATAACTACTTCAAAGGAGCAGGAAATCAAGGATATTTGATTGTTAAAAATTGCTCTGTAACTTTTATAAATAATACAGTATTAAACTTTGCCATTATTTTAGATTGGGACAACAAAAATACGCTTTCTTTTTGTCATTTTTTTCTATTCATCAAGACTTTATAATACAAGTTTGGAATATTAAATCCAATTATTAACAAAAATAGAAGGGGGGGGGACTAGAATTTTATGATCACAATATAACAATTATTACACAAAATAATATTATATATTAATAGTGGGTTTTGTTTTAAAAACAAACAAAAATCAGATCCCAACTATTCTGCTGGTACTATTCCATAGAAAAGAGTTAGTATAAATTTAGCAATTTGAGTGTTATTGTAGGCCTAATTATATAACACTAATACCACAATAGTGGTTATTTATATATAGCTACTAAGAAAAAGAACTAAGCTTTATTTTTATGAAAACATTTTCTGTGTATTAAAAAATCTTTCATCATTTTTGTTTATTTGTCTTAAACAGCGCCCCACCGCCCTTTTTTCTCCATATCAATTTGGGGTCAAATGAAGACTGTATCTATGATGTTTTATAATGTTAACAGTTTTTGGCCACCATTTTGGATTTGAATTTTTTTTTTTCATCTCATGGTTAGTATCTGTTTCCCATCTCCATCTTCCATCACGAACAACTATCTGAAATTTGTCTTTTTAAAAAACACATTTAATGCTTTAAGCTAGTGTTGTGTGAGTTCGAATTAAAATATTTGGTGAATACGAGTATCAAAATCCTCGGAACATTCCGATTATTAAAATCTTCGCATTCGAAATAAAATATTCCTAACTAGGAACAAGAAGACGATATAATATTCTCGTTAGTAATTCACTGATTGGCAAAGCTGAGTTCGAATCCGATGTGCAAAATCATTCTGCACAGATACTCGATTTCGAAATAATAATACGAATATTCAAAACATTTGAAACCGATTAATTCGTTTATCCATTTCATCCGAGTATCAACATCGCTACTTTAAACTATTTATGACAGATGATCATTCAAAATACTTTAATGATCATCTCAATGTTGGAACATATTTTTTATATTTCAAGGAATCAGATATAAAAATTTAAAGAAAGTTCAATTATTATTACTGTGACAACTTTGAGTAACCTTTTCTTATAACTCAATTGAGAACTTGTTACTGAATGGCTTTAGAAACTGTTTCTTAATACATTCGGTTGTCTAATTTCAAGGGTATATTTTCAAAGACAAGTAAACTATGTCGGCATATTTTCTGTTTGTATTAGTGGTGGGCGTTAACGCTAACAATGGTCAACGTCAACACCAGTTAACGTTGAGCATGATTAACTGTTGAAAAAACTGCTAACGTTAACCTGCCAGACAGAACAGGAGACCAAGCGTGTTTGTTTGTTCAGTGTTCAGTGAGAAGTGAGAAGGCTCTTTTCATCAATCGACTTTCGCCTGTTTCTTAGATAAATAAAAACTTATTATTTACAGAGGAATAAGTTTTGGAGTTATTTGTATTACTATTTACTAGTTAATTAATAGTTAATATATCAGTTATTATAATCAATTATCAGAATAATTCCAATGCGTGATGAAATAAAATCACTTTGGTTATTTACAACACACTATTTTTGTATTATCCAGTCGTCGTTTTATACAGTTTTAGATTTAGTAAAAAACAAACCGTAAAATAGTAGGCTACGTTGATTCAGTTGATGAATAAACGTTGACGTTAATTGATTCGCTTTAGTTGCTCAACTAAACTAACAGATGACTGAGAGGCGTACGTGTATCTGGGTGCGCACGCTTCGAGGGGGCCGCTGTCGCTAACAAAAAACCACTGATACGTCACCTGCAAGCACTAAGCAAATGATCAATGTTAGCAGTTAATGCACTTCTTCATCAACTGCGTTTATCATTGACGATGGTCAACATTGGCGGTTAGCTGTTACCCGTTAACGGGCACAGCCCTAGTCTGTATTAGTTTTGGCGGTAAGTTTCCCATAATGCATAAAGTTGTTCATAGTTTAAAACTAAACCAAAAGTAACTAGTAGCCACTACCAAGTAGTTACAGTACTACCTCGTTTATCCGGACCTCATTCAACCGAATGTCTGGATTATCCGGATCGATCCGGAACAAAAAATAAAAAATTTAATGAAGGATAAAATAAAGCAAAAGCTTAAAGTTTCAAAATATTTTAATAATTACTGTATTTTGAATAATATTTTAAATAATATTTATAATAGGCCTATTTTGAAACTTTAAGCTTTTGCTTTATTTTATCCTTGAATATGGAGTTTCAACAAGAAATATCTGCTATTACATTAATGTTGATAAAAACGTGATTTCCTCAACACCACAGTGTCGCCTCGAGGTATTAGGGCGGGTTGTTGATGCACTGGGAAGAGAAAGTGGAGGAGCAATGACCTCTGCGTCACCATCCCCCTATCCCGATGCGGCATGACAGTGTGAAATAAATACAAACCAGGTGCATGTTTACAACGCATCATAAACCATCATGTCATTTTTACAACTTTATTGTTGTCGGGTTGCTAAGACTCAAGGGTGTAAATCAGTAAATGTGAACATTTTGTCACATCTTAAAGCGGTGCCGCCAGCTTTGGGAACCCCGTTCTTTTTTTTGGCAGTTGGCACATCACATCCCCAGTCGGGAGTATCGAGGACGTTAATGAGAATCGGCATAGTATTTAGAGGTGGGCGTTGTTACTGCTATTGATTTATATTCGTGTGTTAGCATTTGTGCGTGGAAATGGCGACGAAACGAAAACGTAATGTGCTTACAATGGCCCAAAAGTTAGACGCATTGAATCATATAGACAGGGCCGCATTGAAACGTAACACCAAATTAAAACAGAGGAAGATAAATGACTTTTTTGTAAATAACAACTAAACCCTGTGTAAATTAAAAGCATGTGTAAATATTTCAGGTGTGTAAATAAAATGTTTTTAGTCATTTACAGTACATTGTGTAATTTGGTGTATTGTGTAAATTGAATGACTGTGTAAATATTGTGTTTTTTCATGACTTATAAATGGTAAGTTATCATTTTATATTTTGTTTTATTTATCTTTCTATAATTTTGGATTATCCGGATTTTTGATTAACCGGATCACTTCCGGTCCCAATTAGTCCGGATAAACGAGGTTGTACTGTAGTAGTAAGTTGATTGGTATTTTTTCATTTAACCAAAAGTTTACAAGAAGTAAATTATTTAAGATTTATTAGTCTGTTGGGCAATATAAGAATTGTTTAAAACATACAATTACATATTACATTCCATAATAATTTTCAAACATTTACAATATTAAAAAAAAAATACTATATTGCATTTTAATTTTTTTACAACAGCTAACAAACATTTATCCTTTCTTATTGAAACCACTAAAAATAACTACAATATAAATAAGACAAACACAAATGAATAAGCAAGACAGATGACATTACAACACAAATAATTTAACAAAATATATAGAGGTTGAAACAAATTTGTGACATCTATTTGTGCCTCAATTATTCTCTCAACTATGGGTGAGAAACTCCTCTACTAAGTAGAAATACCTAGAAAGTAATATCTTTCTCAGACTGTATTTAAAGATTTTTATGTCCTGAATTTGTTTGGAAGTTTGTGTCTATGCTTGTGATAATTTCTTTTCCTAGTATTATACTCATACACTTGCTTTTTTTACAGTAAGCATGTATTTATATTGGTAAAGCTCTTTTTGAAGTGTGAAAACCTGTTTTACATTTTGACTTGTTGCATTTCCCACACCAAAATCCCATTTAATATAATTGTAATAGTTTAGATACTTTAGAAATGTGCAAATCATCTGTTGTCAACCCATCATTGAAAGTAGCGTACCACTGGGTTGTTTTAAGCATAAATAAATATATATTATATAAGGAAATTTTCTAACAAATTTTCTTTTGGGTTTCTAGATTTAAAAAAAAATCAGATCAATAAAATATTAAAAAATTCCAAATTAAGTACAGTACAACCTCGTTTATCCGGATTAATTGGGACCAGAAGTGATCCGGTTAATCAAAAATCCGGATAATCCGGATTTATAGAAAGATAAATAAAACAAAATATAAAATGATAACTTACCATTTATAATTTCCTTTTGGTTATGAAAAAACACAATATTTACACAATACTGTAAATCACGAAAAACATTTTATTTACACACCTGAATATTTCACATGCTTTTAATTTACACAGGGTTTAGTTGTTATTTACAAAAAAGTCATTTATCTTCCTCTGTTTTAATTGGGTGTGACGTTTCAATGCGGCACGATCACGTAAATGTTTCACCATCATTAGTTCAGCTGGCGTTGCATCCTGCTGTTGCTCCAAGTACGCCATAATGTTGTCCAGCTATGTCGTCGCGTCTGCGTGCGTCATCTCCGGCCGTGCGCTGTCTCCCTCTTCCTCGCTCTCGCTGTCGTCTGCTCCCTGCTTAGATGTACACGCTACAATTATCTCTTCATCTGTCATCACTCCATAACCTCCTTCGTTGTTGTCTGTCAACCAATCATTGACGTCGTTGATATCAACATCGGAACAACCGTCAATTCTTGCAAACATGCCTAACAATTGCTCTGTAGTGACAGTGGTTTCATTTCATTCACTTATTTGTGGAGTGGTAGGGTTCATTTCTTCAATTATATTGCATATATTTGGCCACAATTTTTTCCAAGACTTTTGTAGAGCACTTTTTGGAACATGATCTCAAGCGTCTGCAATCATGTAAATCACGTCTTTGACATTTATTTTACAGATTTTAACAAATCAATCATGCTTTGTTCGCCTTTTTCTTCAATTAATTTGCTTAAAAGTTCCCTGCGAAAACACGCTTGATACTTTCCAACACACCCTGATCCATAGGTTGCAAAATTGGAGTCACATTTGGGGGGGAGAAATTTAACTTTAATATCCCCACTGATGAGATCTTCTTCTGCAGGATGAGATGGCGCATTGTCAAGAAACAAAATCGCTTTTTCTGGCAGTTTTTTTCTTTGAGACATTTTTTCACATCTGGGACGAAATTTTCAAAGAACCACTTTTTAAAAATAAAGCTGTCCATCCACACACTTTTTTGATTTAGATAAACCACAGGCAAGGATGCACGATTTACATTTTTAAGTGCTCGAGGATTTTTTGCCTTGCCAATTATCACTAGGGGAATTTTGTGGTTTCCAGAAGCATTGCTACAAGCCATAGCAGTTAGGCGATCCTTGCTCTTTTTGTAGCCCTTGGCTGCCTCATCAGTTTTACAAGCTAAGGTTTTGCTCCGTAAAAGAGTCCTGTTTCGTCAGCATTGTAAATCTGGTCAGGAGAAAGTTTTTCAGACGAAATAATTCGTTGAAAAGTTTCCTTAAACTTTTCACTTGCCGCCTGATCACTAGACAGTCTTTCACCAGTCACAGATAATTGTCTTATGCCATGCCGAATTTGAACGGCTTTAGCCATCCAAAATACATTTGTATAATAAATACATTTGTAGTAAAATACATTTTTCAACTAGCTGAAAAATTTGGATCAGGATTTGGTAATTTTTTGTTTAGGCTTGCCGCTTTTTCAGCCAAAATTGGTACAGAAATCGGAACACCGTTCTCGCTGAGCACTAAACCACATAAATAATGCCTCGTCCAACGATTCATTTTTTGCATTTTTTATAGTTCCTCTACCCTCTAAACTGTCTTTAGCGATAATTTTGAAGCAAAAGTCTTCAATATTTTTACGATTTTTTTCCCAATCTGAAACAGTTGATGTCTGCAGCAAGTTTATTTAAAGATTCCCCTGTCTATACGATTCAATGCGTCTAACTTTTGGGCCATTGTAAGCACATTACATTTTCGTTTCGTTGCCATTTCCACGCACAAACGCTAACACACAAATATAATACTATTAACCGTATCCGATCAAAAATGTAAAGAAACTAAACACTGCACAGCACGATATGGTAATGATGTATTCTGGTCGCTAGCACGTGACAGACTACCCGCCGGCGTAGACAATTAATAGACAAGGTCACTGATCACTGTCGCGCCGCATCGGGGTAGGGGGATGGTGGAATGGAGGTCATTGCTCCTCCACTTTCTCTTCCCAGCGCATCAACAACCCGCCATACTACCTCAAGGCGACACTGTAGTGATCAGGAAATCACGTTTTTATCAACATTAAATTTTATTTTTTTTCTGGGTCAATCCGGATAATCTGGACATCCGGACATTCGGTTGAACAAGGTCCGGAGTAGTACTGTAATGATGATATTAAATTTTATAAACCAACACACAGATCCAGACAAACCTAAACAAACATTGAACAACCAAATTCAGTTGTGATTTATAATATGTGGATGAAAGACCAAGGAAAAAATAATAAAATCAATTTTAATATTTTAATTTATGTGTTTCAACGTTTTATCATGCCCGTGTGTGTGTAGTGTAACATTTTAATAATGTGTACTATTTGTTGTTTTATGTCTTGACAAGTATAACATTTTTATGCTTGGAATGTGAAAAATAATTACATTAAAGGCCTTTCCTTATTCTTGAAGATGTTAATGTGTTGTGGAAATTAGTCCTTTTGTATTATTGTTTGTAAATTTTCGATAAGTTTTAGTTCAGTATATGTTTATAACATAATCTTTCATTATGTTTATTTAATTTCTGGATTTCTTATCCTGATTTTGATAAGTGTTTTGGATTAACTTCATCTTCAGGATTGTCCAGTATCTAAGTGATGTAGTAAATATACAGAAAGTTTATAATAACTAGGAGTTTACCACAGCAATAAAATCAATTTATAGCAAATTATATACTGAATTTAGTCAATGAAAGATGTTTTAAAACTTGGGGAAAATTATTTAAAACATTGGGCTCCCAACATATTAAATTAGTAAGTTTTGTATAATTTACGTTAATTAAACTTGAAATTGTTTAATTTTTAATATTCGATTTAGTTAAGCTAGATTTGGTAGTAATTTTGGAAAAATTAAAATTAAGAATAAATATAGAAATTAACAAGAATTGGCTGTGACCTTTCACTGGTGATGAAGACTATACTTTATAAGTTACGATATTAAGTTATATATATATATATATATATATATATATATATATAAATGTTGAAAATTTTATTCCGTTATAGTTTACAAATATGAAGAAAATCTAGGATAGGATACGGTATATAATTTAATCCAATTTAGTAAAGTTCAAATGAAATATATTCAGCAGTACACACAATCAAGAGATAATTTAGTGGAGTAATGTTAGAAATTGTTTTTTATAATAAAATTCTTGTTTCAGGATTTGATATCCAGTTTTTGGAATCGCTTGGTTCAGTTCAAGTAGAAGGAAGAGTTCGAGGTAGTGGCCAGTTCAAATGTAATCAATGTAATGCTCGATATACACTGAAACGTAATCTTTGGCGGCATCAAAAATTTGAATGTGGTAAAGAACCTCGATTTCAGTGTCCGCACTGTTTAGTCCGTTCTAAGCAAAAAGTAAATATGGAGAGACATATTATACATTGTCGGGGTCAAAATACTTTTAGTCAACCCGTACCTTCGTTTACGATTATGTAGATGTTAAACATTGTTGAGTTACCATCAGAGGACATTTATATAATTTTGTATCAGAGATGATTATTCAATTTCATATATTTGTATATACATTTTTACAAATATTATTTGTAATTGATTCTTTTCTTTTAACCAAAGTTAAAGCCTAAATCATGTGTAAATAAATTATTTTCTTTTACATTAACTAGTGTCATCATTTACTTAATCAATATTTAAGTACTTTTGTTGTCAAAAAAATATGAGAAGTGATTGTGTTTGTGTATAACAAAGGTAGTCCAATTACTATCACGAAAGATATTTCATTAATTGGTTAAAGATAATCAAAAGTTGTAAATATCGAACAAATTAGTTGATAACTAATATATTTTGAAATGCATGTTTTTTATTTGTTAAACATTTTTCATGTAAGTTTCAAAGAAAAATGTTTTATCTAAAAATTGAACAGTGAAAAGTTTTCTACAAAAATCAAATATTCGAGTTCTACAAAATCATAATCATAAAATTTCTGAAGCCTGGTCTTAATCCAGTCGATTTAACATTTCCTCGGCACAACGTTTCTTACAAGTAAAACTTTGTTTTTACACTATTGTTAATCTATGCAATTTCAGATGCAAATGTTTTCACAGCACACACCAAACAGTCGCATGTGAAATACCCAACTCCGCTATAAGCATATCAGTTTGACTTTGTAGACTTTGTGTCACTTGCTCTATGACATCGTCAGACATACGAGGACCTCCTGTGGTTTTATCTTGGCTTATTGAACACCCGCTATCGACAAAACACTTATGCCATTCATAAATGGTAGGCCTACTGGAAGGATCTTTGCTATACTCGGTAAGAAAATTCCATTGCATAATTGTCACAGACTTTGATTCAAAAATCAAACACACACAGAGAACGTGGTTGGGACCAGTGAAGGCAACCACCTTTGTTATAAATATTGCTAACATTTGCGTTGGTGTTATTCAATACTATTTACTATGTGAGTCCAAACTATCTATTTTGCTACAAAATGACACTAAATTCAGCTCTGTAAATAATCTGAATAAATGTATATGAATTTATAAAGTTGTAAAGTATATTTTGAACTTTACACATACACACACTCACACTCACACTATATATATATATATATATATGTGTGTGTGTGTGGGTGTGTGTATGTTTTGATTTTATGTGGATAGGCGACACAGGCTTATCTTGGAAAATGGACCTAGTCTTACACAAATAGAAAAACACACATTAAAACACTAAAGTTCTGAAATATTTCGTAAACACTGTTCTTTAGCCTTCTTTTTACTCTCTACTGATTGAGAAAGTGAACAGTGTTTACGAAATATTTCAAAACTTTATTGTGTTTTTCTATTTGTGTAGGGGAGGCAGGGGAGCATTGACCATAGGGGAGGTTTGACCCACATTTGAATTTCCCGCTCTAAAGCTGGCTAGGACTGATTTCATACTGTCACATGTTATAATTGGAGGGAAACTACACTGTGCTAGTAGATGAAAGCAAGACATCACATTGTTTGGTTGTTCTGAATATTTGAAGATTTTTAGCAGTTTTCATGTAAGTATTTGCCTTTATCTGTAAGAATATATCACTAGAAGTATTAAAGATAGCCTTTAGTTTAAGTTTTCAGTTTGAAGACAATATAATTCTCTTTAAAACAGTATAGTTATAAGTTACCTAACCTCAAATATTAGAAACTTAGAAAAGAAAAACAAAAAAATGTGCACTTTGGGAGCCTTGACCCACTTGGCATTAGGGAGGTTTGACCATATGGTCAACCCTCCCGTATGGAGTTTTGAACACATGGCTAAACCTCGTTTTAATTAATTTTGGATCACCTTTTTAAAGATGTGTTTTTCAATCATCCTGTAAGCAATATTATGATTGTATCAACACTAAACATGATTTTATTTAGGCCCACACTATTCATCTTGATATAAATGAATAGGTCTATGACTAATAGACTCAATGTCTAAAACATTTGCCCTAAAACTTGGCACTAATAACAAGGTAATATTTTCAGCTTTATATTGTTTTTTTATAAATTAAAATAATTAATATTATCTTTGTAAGTCAATCTTAATCCCCATGCATCTTAGATGTATTGGATATTTTGAATTTATAATCTTACAAAGACTGGATAAAATTACTTGTATCCAAAATGTATAAATCAACTACTGTTGGAGGTGATAATAGTGGGATTACTTTGATAAGATTCATCCTTTTCACTTAGACCAAAATAACTAATAGCCTAATGTATTTTTTGTTTCAGAATGCCATTTTTTTGGAAACCGAAGGAAGGCAGTAAGAAGAGAACAAAGCATTCTCCAGAACACATGCGGGCCGCAGTGCTCAGTGTAGTGAATGAACAAAGTTCTATTCGAGCTACAGCAAAACTCTATAACATAGATAGAAAAACTTTAGAAAGATATGTGACAAAATATCGATTAAGTGAAAATAAAAATGAAATTTCATTTAAACCTAATTATAAAACTGGGCAAGTCTTTAGTGACCAATTAGAACTGATGTTAGCAGATTACTTAAAACTAGCAGCAAAGCTTCACTACGGTCTAAGTCAGAAAACCATAAGAACTTTTGCATATGAATTTGGACATGCAAATAACATAAAAATGCCTGATAACTGGGAGTTGAAAAACAAGGCTTCATATGATTGGGTACGTGGTTTTATGCATCGCAACCCGAGATTATCACTTCGCACTCCACGCTCAACAAGCCTAAGTAGAGCAACCGCATTTAACAGAAGTACCGTTGGAGACTTTTTCAATAACCTCAAGTTGCTCATGACTAAACACAAATTTGAGGCTCATTCAATTTATAACATAGATGAAACTGGAGTGACCACTGTACGTCAACCAGGAAGAATCATTGCAGAGAAAAACTCCAAAGAAGTGTCTAAAGTGACATCCGCAGAGAGAGGCACTTTAGTAACTGTCTGTTGTGCGATATCAGCAATTGGAAATACTGTACCTCCATTTTTTGTGTATCCTAGGGTTCGAGTCAAGGACACAATGACCAAAGGCGCTCCACCAGGGTCTGTTGCAGCTGCCAACCCCAGTGGCTGGATGATTGGGGATAACTTTGAGTTATATTTGGACCATTTCATCAAATATGTAAAATGCAGTCAAGATTCCCCTGTTCTTGCAGTTTTGGACAATCACGATTCACACATAACACCGGCTGGGATTCAGAAATGCAAAAGTAATGGGGTCTTCTTACTAACTATTCCCCCGCATACAAGCCACAAACTACAGCCTCTAGATCGTGGTGTATTTGGGCCTTTTAAGACATATTTTAATCAAGCGGCTGACAATTTTATGGTCAATCATCCAGGGAAGCCTATATCTATTTATGATATACCCGAACTTGTTGCAGTAGCATTCTTCAAAGCCATGACCCCACAAAATATCATTAAAGGGTTTCAAAAATGTGGAATATATCCATTTAATTCTGAAATTTTTACTGATGAGGAATTTTTAAGTAGTTATGTAACGGACCGACCAAATCCTACAAGTCAAACTCAGCCTACCGAATGTATTCCAAATGAAGATATGCCTAATACAATGAATGATGTTCAACCAATCATAAGCGTACCTTCAACATCAACCGATCTTAATCCAGGACTGCCGATTGTAAGCCCCGAAATGGTTAGACCTTTCCCAAAAGCAGGTGCTAGAAAAAACACAAGAAAAGGACGGAAACCTGAGAAGACCCTTATTTTGACCAGTACACCAGTAAAAGAAGAAATTGATAAGGAGTATGCAAGGAAATTAGCAAAAAGAGAAACTACAGGAAGAAAGAAAGCAACGAAACCAGAAAAACGAAGGAAGACTGAAGCAAAAAGAACATTACGTAAGAAGCTCAAGTTTCACGATGATTCCACTGACCAATCAGATGACATGAACACTGACTATAGTGATCCCGATAATGATTTGGAGGACTTTACTGATTTGGAAATATTAGCGGAATTCAACTTGAGTGTTGGAGATTTTGTACTGGTGAAGTTTTGCACGAAGCAAACAACGGCACATTTTGCTGAATCGATTTCATATATTAATTCATTTTCTCAAGAATGTGAAGTGGTATTTTTACGAAGAAAAGACTCTGGACATTTTTCTTACCCTGACATAGAAGATCGGTCAGCTGTTTTGAAGCAAGATATAGTGGCTAAACTTCCTCTCCCCTTATCAAGCGGTGGGACGGAAAGGGTAGCTCTTAAAATGACATTTGATTTTGACTTTAGTAAATTTGAGAATGTTGGATAGTGAAGTTAAAGTTTATTTTACAATGTAATTAAATACTGTATTTATAATAACCTAGTATTTTTTGTTTAGTTATCCTAAAGCCTGAGAATAGGTGCACATATTTACGTGTGGGTCATCGCTCCCTTAGCGAGGGTCAAGCCTCCCATACATGGGGAGGTTTGACCATAGTTACAGGTTATTAAAAAATATTTTATTTTCATATAAAATAATTTAAATTTCAATATGTCAGTACATAGATTGTGAGGTAAAATGTTTAACAAGCAATCTCTGATGGTGTTCACAAATATACATCAAAAATTGAAAAATACAAAAATGAAAATGTAAAATGCGGGTCAAGCCTCCCCTCTCTCCCCTACTATTAGGTAATATAAGGACCACTTTCCAAGATAAGCCTGTGTTTCCTATCCATACTTAATCTAAACATAATAGGCTATGTGTCCTATTAAAATCTAACCTACATGTATGTACATTTTACCTGAAAAAAGAAAATACTTATTTAATAAAATTGGACAAAGAAATCCCACATACTCTTGTATCAAATTGTTTTCTTTACTACCATTAAATTTAGTTAAGTGCAATATGTTAATTTGTGATAGTAAAAATAAAATTTATATTGATAATTTAAACGTATATTTTCCCTATTCCTACATTATTACAGTTCTGAGAGGAAATATATCAAGAATAGTTCACACTTCATATTAAATCATCCCTAAAACTTATTGTAAGAAAGTGTAGGTCTTGTGTGTGTAGAATAAAATAATAAATTATTTACATCTGTACATTGGCATATATATATATATATATATATATACATTCATTGATTCATTTATTTAGGCATATATGTAGTAATAATATATATATATATATATATATATATATATATATATATATATATAAATTACTATCATTTGTGTGTATTTTAGAGTCAATACCTGATACTAAAAATATCAGGTATCGGCTATATCATGTTGTAACAGTTATAGAAGTATCTAGTTACAACTCACCTCTAGACTGGACCAAGAATTCAATAATATTATTGACAAGAGGTGGTGAATAATCTGTATTGAGGGAGAAATATATACGGGGAAAATTAGTTTTCTCACCTAATAAAGTTTATACTACTAATAATATTGATTTATTTCACAACCTTAAATCAGAAAGAAACAGAATTTATTTCAGAAAGAAACATAATTTCTCAAATTCTATTTAACAGCTTGGAGCAATGCTCCAATTTTCATTGGGTTAAATTTGACTTTGAATGTCGCAAAATGGATTTTTAAAATTGTTCTAAACTAATTATAGTATAGCCTACTATAGTTTACTTATTTGTATATGCTGGCTGCCTGGTGTTCATTTTAAGAAACAGCATTTCAGCCTAGTATATTTATTTTACATACTAATATACATTATGATATCTGGTATCTGATATTTTAATATTATTCAAGATATTTAAACCGCTTATTACAGGGATTAATTATGAACTGAATTTAGAAATGAAAGCATTTGTCTTTGTAAAGGTATAAGGGAATTTGCTAAATCACATTGAGGTTTAAGGTGTATTTGTGTCAAGTTATAAGCCTAGAAGTGCATAAATGGCAAAAAGTCACAAAAAACATTGTATTCGTTTTGAATTTTACAGTTTACCATTGAACTATAACAATTTGTTTTTAAATGTTGCTATAAGTTGTGTATCTTCATATTGGAACAAAATTCGATTGCCATACCTCGGTCTGATTTTCGGATATTCAACGTATAGTTCATTTTCAGTTTTTGACTGATAACTTCTGACTGGTATTTTTGGTGATGTGCTACAAATACTTTTTATTTGGTTTGACTTTTGTTTATTGATGAGTGGGAAAAATTAGAGTGATATTTGTAAACAATTAAAAAAATTATAATACAGTTAACTACTTTTTATCCATGTTGAGAAATAATTACAAGGATAATAATTACATTAATTTTTTTGTTCCATTACAATTCTGTAATGCATTTCTATCTTACATCTTACATGTATATTTAGAAAATTTAAAAAAGAGGGATCAAATATGGGAAACGTTCTGAGATTAACCTGTTTTTGAAAACGCAGGAAAAAAAAGAAAAAAAAAACATTAACAATAAAACATAACAATAAAAAGCCAGTCCTTATAAAATCAAATTAACAATAATTGTTCCATGTATAATATTTATGTGAAAATATGTATAGGTATATATATATTGTAACGAAATAGACAGGGGCTCCCAAAAGGTCAGTGCTCAGCAGGCCATAAATTGTGAAGAGTTGAAAGGGTTGACAGCTAGTAAAACGATTCTAACATCAGTCACGGACCTCAAGGAGTCAAAGCATTCAACAAGAAATATCTGCTATTACATTAAAGTTGTAAAAGATTTAAAATAAGCCAATGAAGGAAGATGATCGGAATAAAGCATTGAAAATAAAAATTATAAATAAAGGTGGAAGAGAAGCGCAAGGGGTCTTTTTGGTTGTTAACTTATTGAAGAAGGTTGTTCCAGAGAAAGTGTTTCTTTAGTAGCAAAAAGAAAAAATGTTGTGAAAGATTTAGCTGAAATCAACCGTCGAAATTAAATAGTAACTGCATCGTTTTGTACAAGTATTTATTAATAATCTTTGAAGTATAGTTAAAAGATAATCGTCGTTTATAAGTTTAAGAGAGTCGTATTCATAAAAGTGTGTGAGTAATAGCATCGTTCTATAAGTGTTTGAACAAGAATAATCATCGAATAAATTAAAAAGTAATCGTCGTCATAAAAGTGTGTGAAAATAAAAGTGTATGAAGAAAAGAAGATTTGTTGAAAAGATTAAGGCAAATCAATTCATCTACTGGCAGTCTATGTGGGAACCACGTTCAAGGAACCAGGAACATTGGAGCTGTAATAGAACTTCAGAGTCGATAAGTACAAATTAATGGACAATTTCAATTAAGCAAACTACCACCAACTTTAAATTTTACTTTAATTTTATAATTAAAGAAAGAGTTAAAACCTACATGTTTCAAAGTATTTATTTTATTAATATTGGCATGAATTATGTGCGTAAAAACAAATATTAAACAAATATATATATTTTTTCTTCTCTATTATACTATTTAAAAATGCTAAACACTTACAGATACACATTGTATGTAATTAAAAAAATTCTCAGAATTAAACAAAATCCGTATCCTTTTGGTTATTCAAAATCACAATTAAAGGAGAGTTTGAACAAAGAGGATACTTTTATATGAATTATGTTCAAAGGAAGCGAAAACATAACAAACTTTCTTCGTGGGTAAAAAAAAGAAAAAAAACGATTTTATTTTTCTCAAGTTTATACAAAGTTATTGCCACATAAAAAGTTATTTTTCTAATTCTCTCCTATTTTTACTCGACCTAAATAGAACTCTACTTCTATTTTATTCATCAACACTTTCTTTACCATTTAAAAAATTAGTTTTATATTTTACAACCCTTTATATATTCTGACAATAAAATGTTTACGGATCCAGAATGATGTAGCACTTTTGTCAATGCTCAAAGACAGGAAAAAGAAGAGATTTGGACGAGAATAATATTTGTGAATAGTTTGTGACAAAAATGAACAATTAATAGATTAGCAGTTTGTGCAAAAGATTAAGATTATGTTAAGGGTGGAGGAGGTATGAATGTGAGAGTGACTATAAGAAAGGGGCATGGAAATGTTTTAGTTCACACAGAATCTTTGCTTGAATATCGTAGTGGGTAGGTAGGTGATAATCTGACTGCACTTAGTTAGAAAAAACTAAAAAGAATGAAGTTAAGAAAAAGTAACGGATTATTTCATGAAACAACTACAATAATGTGTTTTTGTGTTTAGAATATATTTACAGCAATATAAATGTTTTCTTCATAACATTATTTTTCCTTATATGATCAAAGTGTCTTAAAAATAATTATTAGTGAAATGTTTAATATTAAAATAAAAATAAAAATATTACAATGTATATAAAAAAATTGAAGAAGTATTAAATGACCAAGTACTGTGTCTCAAAATTACTTTAATTTGAGTTCAAAGTTTATAAAACTTGGTGTTTCTTATAGATTTAACAATAGAATAAAAAATATTGGATAGGCTACATTTACAATGGATAAAGTTTTGAAATTTTGTTAAAAATAAAAATACTATTTCAGTTAATAAAATATGTTGTAGAATTTGTCTAGTTACTCATGCCATACATGGTAACTTATTCTAATTACAGATATTAATTTTGTATTTTACTTTTCAGGTGGAGACTTTTATATTAGAAATAGCAAAGCAAGTGGAGACTTTGAATGTCGGCAGTGTCATGTTCATTACAAACACAAACGAACATTACAAAGACATCAGCGATTTGAATGTGGAAGAGAGCCTCAGTTTGAATGCCCATTTTGCCATAAAAAGAGCAAACATAAATTTAATTTACAGTCACATTTATTGAAACATTGTATTAGCAAAAAAATCCAAAGTGTTCAAAATAATATGACTGTGCAAAATGCTTTTTACAATTAAAGGGGAATATATTTTGTGTGAAGGAAAAATACGAGTATGTGAATGGGAGAGTTAATTAAATATTTTTTTTATTCAAACCATGATTTTATTATAAGTTACTATGTATCTCAGCAGAATTGAGTTTATTATTCAATATAATTAAAGTCCATATCCGTTAAATATATCCTCCACTTTTACTTGATGACATAAAATTTCTTAAATGGAATTAAAAATACTGAAATCATTCTTTTTGTTTATATTATAACTAATTTTTCTATGTTTAATGTTAAATCTGTAACAAATAATAGAAGGCATAGTTAATTTTTTTTCTTGAAAGTATGCAGAAATCTTTATGCACATCTTAGGACCTGTACCTTATGATAGTGTGCAGACTGGTAGGAGAAGATATAAGGTTCTGTTGTGCAGAAGGTTAAGATATAAATTTCTTCTTGCCGTAGCTACTAAATCTAAAGGTACAACTCTAGCTAGAACCAAAGTCACATTCTGATACCATACTATATGCAGAGATGGTTCTTATTACGGTAAAAAATTATATTGATGCCAACTTCCTTCTCGTTATGCTTTTCAGCAATATTTTTGCCCAAATTGGAGCTGCATATAATATTTGTGACTTTAAAACATTTCCTGATATTATTTTTTCTGTTTCACTAGATAGGTCTTCCTAAGTTTGGTATTAATCTTGATAATTTTCTTTCAGTTTTGACTGCTTTGTCTGGACTATAATTTCTGTAATTATATTAAGTTTATTTTACATATGAATAAGTGATCAGTAAATATTCGTAAGTTAGTAAAATATGGAGGAGAATTTGTATTTCAAGATTAGTTTGTTATCCAGTACCACTCCTAAATAATTAAGGTGTTTCCATTATTTGAATGCACTTCTTCCTATCATAATTATTGGTTTAAAACAACTCTCCTGTCGGTGAACAGTATTGTGTCAGTTTTTTTTCATAGTCATTTAGAAGCACCTATGGATCCAGCCTTCGTTTTATAGTTAAATATTGCACATTATAGTAAATCTCTGTTAATTTGGACCCAATTAATCTGGATTAATTAACCAATTTTCATAATAATAATAGTCAGAAATGTTTTTAGGAATTAGTCATTTGGCAGTAGATGTATGTTTGGATCATTCGACCATTCATTGCGTTCGGTTGGTTTATTGTACAGTGAAATTAAAAGACAGAGATATTAAATATAGTATTATAAAAACACAGGTAATAGACTTCTGAATAACTACAACTATCATGAGAGTACCTTGAAATAGACAACATTAATCCAGCCATACAACATCTGGTGCTAAATGACTAGTTTCTAGTTAAATATCCTATTGCAGTATTATTATGGAATAAGCTTTCTCCAAATTAAGCTAAATCCAAATAAATAGGATTCAAACTAACAGAGATTTACAATAGTAAATAAAATTTAACTATACCTTGTGTAATTTGTTACAAATTTATTATTAAAAGTTGAATAATTGGTTTTTATAATATGGTAGGCATTGAGTTTATTTTAGTGGATGATTTATGATATTAATTAATTATAAATAAAATTATTGAAAATTATTTTTGTTTATAAATTTTTCATAGTACATAAACTACATAGAAAATGGATACATTGGTGGGGAGTATCTGTACACAGTATGAGATTGCAAAACAGTGTGTGATGTGTAACAAAGACTATATTTTCCTGTAGTATAAATTAATTTACAATTAATTTTATTATTTGAAATGTAAAATAAACTGGATTTGCTGTAGTTTGATTGTACTCTCTACTTCATTATTTAGATTATTTTATTTATATTTCAGTGTTACAACTGTGAACCCTAATCTACCTAAATTAATAAAGTGTTACTGTATTTTTGTTTAGGATAGCACAGTATTGGTTGTATCTGTAATATTAATGTGTTATATTTTGTTAAGATAAATTTTGTACGCAGTTTATTTTCTGTTCTTATGAAAATGTATTCTTTAATGTTATATTTGAATGATGTAAACAAAAACTTACGTGGGTTTTGTCTCTATTTTTTAAAATTTATCCTTTATAGATCGGCATGTTTACAGGTACTATGCATTTGTATGATCATAGAACAAATAAAAATTTTACACATATAGATAAAACAATTAAAAATAAAATCATATTCAAAAACCAAGAATACTGTGCAAGTTTATATGCTGTTTGTGCATGCAGTACATTTGTTTAATTAAAATAAGTATTTATTTTTGTGAATGTTAGCACAAGTTTATTATTGTTTATTGCATCATAGTTAAAACAGCTGTCGAGTTATTTCTTTAGGGACATTGGGTCACTATAAAAGATTTCCACTGAACTCGACTCTGTACAAGGTTCTACAACGCTCTTTAGGTCTTGACTTCACTTTAGGTCTTTTATTTTCCCTATCACTGTAATTCTTCTCTACCAGGTCTTCCCTGTCATCAGCTCTACTGAGGGTGTGCTCAATCCTGAACTACTTCCTTTTTGACATGGGTATTAGGAGGAACTAATAAAAGTTGTCAGAATATTGTGTCTAAGCATTTTGTTTCCTCCTCCTAACATTGTGTTAACATACTATTTTATTTTAATTATTTTATACTACAATATTGCTATATATATCTATAGGTCTACAGTTCTGTTGGTTTAGGTACTGTTTTTAATACATTTTTATAAAGAGTTATTATTATTTATTTTTATAAGCTGGCAAAAGTTACCACAGTCAATGCAATAAACAAATATTACAATATACTAGTATTGTCAACATGCGGATTTTTATTTTAATTACTAGGGAATATAAAATATTTATGATTGCTTCTTATATTAAGATGAAGTTAATTCACATACTGTACAAGTGTTTTTATGTACTGTGATATTTTAAAATACTAGGTAGAAAGTTAGGTTATGTTAATGTCAATATGACTTATATAAATAGGAAAGTACAACTAAATACAGTGTATTCAACTTAAAAGAGTTAAGTACGATGTGAATATTTTTTGTCATATGCTATTATTTATAGTAGTTAATAGAGGTTAATAGTTAGTGAACACGTATTTATTTTTGAAAGCAATGTAACAACGAAGTCATGTTTTGACTAGAGAATGTTTTCAAGAACAGTTTGGAAGGCAAGCCCCAGTTGGGTCGTACTGATAATAATTAGAGTTTCTGATAAAATGGTCAAAAAATTCCATGATAGAGGATAATTTTTGGACAAAATTCATGGTGGACAAAAGTCAGTATTAACACCACAGAAACTTCATGAAATTAAAATGGTATATACAAAATCTCCACGCAGTTCTATTAGAAAGAAATTAAGTTCATAAATAGGTATTTTGCTAGGTTCAGCACATACTGAGATGAGGAGGACAATACGAGCTAGTGTTCCTCAAGAGTCATTCATTGGGCCCGCATTGTTCAATATCTACATCAACGACATCCATTCTGACATTTGCTTAAAGCCTGGAGAGTAAAGGTAAATGTTTCCAAGTGCCAGGCGCTTTTGCTTTCTAAAGGATTAACACACAGCATTGACACGCCCTTTTACTTATTTAATGAAGACGTATACTGAAACAAGGTTGTGAGAATATTCATTAAAGCACCAGATTTATAGTAGTATACTAGTCAGAGCAAGGCGGAACCAGTCGATCGTACTAATAACCTTTGGGTCTATTTGGCAAGTTTGGGGTTGGGCACATGTCTTGGCCTGGTTCAGTGAATCATACCTGCTGGCTCCATTATCATTATGCAATCTTTTTTAATTGAAGAAATAAATTAAAACAAATTATATTACGCGCTGCATTTCGATCGCCTGTTTATTTTGATACCAAATATGAAGTGAATCAGTTAACAATGACAAATGCAAAGTGAATAATAATATCGTAAATTCATTTTTTAAATAATTTTAATAGTTTTAAAATAATTCGCCGTTCACCACTTGAGTAAGCCCATTTCTCCTTAGGAATAATGTACGTCTCTAGATGTCACCTACACTCAACATCAACACTCATATCTTCATTAGGCAGTTTCGTCATAACTTGATAAATACAGATGACCACTGTTTTTAACACATGACTGATTTTAATATGCCATTTTGGGACCCATAAAACTAGGTACATAGTGTACCTTAACCATCCTTCTCATTTCTTTGCTTCTGAGCTCTGTTTCAGACCAGAAGGAGCACTGTAACACTACGAGTCAAGCTGTTACCATCAAGACGAAGTTGCATGCAGTCTAAGATTTGCATGGTTATTTCAGTTGATCGAGTAGGCAGCAGAATATGTAGTTTGTAGCACTCACAATAAATTCACTAACAAGGTATTTGTAATGAAAACTACACATCCTTCACTTGCACACCACATCCACTAAACCTGAAATCCTGCATGATCTGTTGTGAGGTTTTTGTCTGACTGGACTCTGCCCCAGTCAGGTCTCTATTTCACCCTTCGCACGGATACATAATCTTTTTCTTTTTTTACGTTTAAATTCTCGTTATGTAATTTAATTTAATTTTCTCAACATTTAATTTTCAGCTTGGTACATGGAAAACCATTCCTGAATCTTTGTTCTATGCAATAGAGGTACTAACAGGAAGGAAAGTGGTTTTTAGTGAGTAAGAATCTCACACTGTTGGAAAGATCGGATGCCTCCCTTTGAATTTTGAAGATTTTTCACCTCTCCTAGTAAATTTAAAAAACATGTATTTGTTAATATGCAGTAAGAAATTCAAATTCTAGTTTTAAACTACACCCTTTTGAATAAGGAAGTCATAATTAATTGGTTTTAACATTTTGTTTAGTTTGTCCTATGCTTCAGTAACCGGATTATTGAATTATAAATCAAGTATAACTTCCTTTAGAGACAAATTTGTTGTAATAAAGGTTGAGTAAAATAAGACAAAACACATTTGATCTGTGCGGCAATTTTATTGCTTAAATCTGTTTTTGGGAATATTAAAAAGTTATATACATAATTTGTCCCTATTTGGAGATGAGCGTAATTTAAGTTTGTAAAATAGTACGTTTTAAAAAATTTATCTTTGTTTCTATAAATTTCACTAAAAAAAAATTAATATTAGTTATAAATAAATTTGTTCATTATTAAATTTAAAAGAAAATGGGATTAGTTTGAAGTTGTATGGTATATCTAGTGAGTTGTTACATAACCTTAAAGTTTACATATGTCTATTTTAAATAATTAGCTATAAGTATATAAATTATTGATGAATTTTAGTGAAACTCTAGGAATAGAAAGATTAATAATCATGCTAAACTTTGAGTAAAAAAATTTGAAACTTTACCTAAAATATTTTTCTAAAAAAAAGTTTGAAACCTTTAAAAAATCTTTTTAAAAGAACTTAAACTTTTTTTTAACTGTTTTTAAAACCTTTAAAAAAACAAAAGATGGTAAAAACTTGAATTTTCTCTAAATTGTAGTGTTTTTAAAGTATTTTGCGATGTAAAAGAGAGAAAAATCAATACAATGTAAGTAACTTTATAATAAGTAAGTATATAAAAGCATGACAATCGTCTCAGTGCATTGTGTAACAGCTCGAGGCCTGACAGCGGGAATGGAGAGGATAGACAAGTTGAGCTGTAATATATATGTGTAGCCTTGAAGAAAGAAATGTGTGTATACAGAATTATTTTGAGCATATTAGATAGGAAAAAATTCATTTTCAACCATAATTATTTTATAATGCAAAATGGTAAACAGAATACATTTTATCCCAATCTATCATTAGTTGAATATATTAAAAGAGTTTTCGTTTATAAAATTTTATCTGTTACATACATTGTAAAGTACTTTTACAAACTACAGTTTTAAAAATAATACAAGTGTGTAAGACCTTTTGGTTTATTCCTACAAGGTATGACACTTTTTTTAAAATATTTTATCCCTAATGGGATTTTTAAGTGTTTGTTTCAAATATTTTGACTCTAAATATAGCATGGTTGTTAATCTTAACAAAAAACACCTTTACTACAGTTTCATTGAAATTCATGAATGATTTTTATATTTTTTTTATGATTTTACATGGGTTGCAGGATTTATCATTTTCTTTTCCAACTTATTTGAATCATTAACCAAAAGATGTATTGTATTTATTTACTAAGTTTCATTGAAATAGTTTCAGTAGTAACCAAAGAAAATTAATCACAGATGAAAGGAGATAATCAGATGCTAATTACGTTTTAATCCTAGAATTGCTGTTCATCTAATTTTAGATGATCATTCTCTAATCTTCTATTTTTAGGTGGTCAAGTAAATCAATGTTACTATGCTTTCATTTTTTGTCCAATTGACTATTTTGGAAATTCTAAAAAACTAAAGAATCAGAGTTTTCATGTGATGTATAATAATACCATGTCAGATATTTAATTTAAAGTTGGTAGACATACATAAAGACTTTCATTGTTTTTGTGCAGCTGATTTCTGTTAATGTTTTTAATTCTTCTGAGATTATTGTTTTTGTTTAATTTTGTAATATATATATATATATATATATATATATATATATTTATTCAGTATAAAATTGTGGATCTTTTATAGAATAGAATTAAATTTAAATATTTTTAGATATAATTAAATAAATATATATATATATATAAACATGTTAATTAAGTATACTTACTACAACTATATATATATAAGATTTCATAGTTTTCAATTTATAGGCAATGTGTGAAAATATACTTAAAAACACTAAAACTGACGGGAAGATAAGGAAATTGAACCGGCAATCTAGAGTTAATATAGATCCTGCAATTTGTTCAGATGAAATTTGTTTGTAAAATCTGGGTCATTAATTTTTCCCCGTTATTATAATGTTCATTATAATCTTCATTAACAATTTATTTATTGGTATACTTCTTTATACCACTAATTATAATATTTAGTAACCATTAATTTACAATTTAGTAAATAAGCTTTAATACTTTCATAAAATGTGTTTTTAGATTATGTGTCAGCATTTCACTTCACGATGAATCCAAATCAGAATCAACAACAGTTGCCAAAATGTAAAATGCCAGGTGTGTTCACTTGTACAAAGTGTAATAAAACTTATCGTCATCAACGCCATCTGCAGAGACATATAAAATATGAGTGTAACAAAGAGCCACAGTTTCAATGTCCACATTGTCCAAAGAGAAGTTCACACAATTATAATTTGAAGAAACATATCGCTAATAAACATCTACAGTATTTGTTCAAAAATTGACAAGAATAATTATTTACAAAACTCTGAGTAAATTGTAGTAATATATTTCATGAAATAGTAATGATAATGGTGTTAACAAATAAATTTATTGTTGATTATGAGTGTTTGTCTTGAACTTAAATCATACTACATCATTTTTCAAAGAAGCCAATAATCTTGCTTTGTATAATAGAGATTCTAGACATTCAACTTCGACCGTTAACCCCTAATGATATTTTCAATCCCTTCAGGTAGTTCCTACAATAGTAGACCTTGCTCCTAAAATGTTTTAATAGATTCAAAAAACCGTACTTGTAAACCCAATGTGGTTACTGCTAGCATATGCGACACACAACAATATTCATAAAGCAAGAAGTAACAATAAATAATACCATAGCTATTATACACTGGGTCAAATACTACTCGAATGGAAAACTGCTTAATGGATGGCTTATTCCTTGTATTGCGATTTACTATTCATTGCGTTCACAGTGGTAGTATATAATCAGGCCCAGATTTATGAATGGGAAGACTGGGCATTTGCCCAGGGCAGGGGTCTCGGAAAGGGTGGAAAATTTTTGAAGAGAAAACATTTTATTATAATATATTTTAATGAATGTATTTAAAAAAAGTTTTATCTCAAAAATTTTTAGAACCCCATGCAAATGGACATAACTAGCAGTTTGTGTGACTTCAATAACTGTTTGTCTGGTATGGAAAGTTCCAGGACAATGGCCTATGTGGTGGCGGTGCCGGTAAGGGTCTTGAAACATACGAGTCATCTACTCTTCTGCACCCGCCCCTCTGCTCACCCTGCACTCACCTCCCACGCCTACACTTGCAGCTTTCAGTGACATATTGTTCTTCCTTTCCTTATTTTTATTTGCATGCTACTCGTTGACGTTGGTGTTTACGTCTTTCCTATTTTCAAGGAGTGATGTTTTAATTTGTGTTGTGTGTAGCCTATGTAGTGATTAGTTCACTTGCAGTACTGAAACACTATAGATGCTAATAGTTTATATTTATACTTGGCAAAAAAAAAAAAAAATTCGACATTCAACAATAACTTGGTGTGGGGGGGGAGAAAAGTAAAAAAAATGAAAGGGGGTTATAAGAATACTTTGCCCAGGGTGCAAGGTACCTGAAATCGGGGCCTATACTCCTCTCAATGTATATAACCCTTGAAATGGTGACTGCCATAAGATCATTATCCTTACTATTGCTGAGTCAATCAATTTGTATGAAGCATAAACGATTTAATTACTACTTATATTTATACTGTATTGATGCATATATACAAGTTAGTTGAAAATTATTTTCAGTTTTTAGAGAAAATCACAATGAACAAAATTGTGTAAATTTTAAGTAAATAATAATTTATTTGATATTTTTGTAACCTTATGAAACTTTATGAAAATGTTTTAATTCACATAATATGAAAAAATTAAAAATTGGTTAAACACCGCTATAATCTTAGTGGTCAGTGCCCTGGTTTTATGAATGAAATGTTTTTGGTTTAATTCCTGTGGGGGGGGGCTCTCAAACATTTATAGAGTTGACCCAGCTTCATGAGGAAAATTGGGAACCTACAATTATTGGTGTCAAACATTGGTTGAGAAGGCTAGAACAATACCAACAGGAATTTTGATGGGCTGTTGTGCCACAGAGTTTAAAGTTTAAGATTACAAAAAGTAATAAGCGCAAAAAGTTTTTTACTTTTCATTGGGTAAAAACTTCCCTTCAAGATATGATTTCTGAAACAGTTCAAATTTAATTTGAAGTGTTTTTTTGTTCTTGTTTGACAAGTCGTTATACTTTGTTCACAACTGCATGTAAATGTAGTGTATACCTAATCATAGCACTCGGATCCATGCCTAAGAACCATGGTTTAAATTTTTAGAGTGCCAGCATTTAAAAATGAAAAATTTAATGAAAACCTCATTCATATATTCATTTTTTTTCTTATAAATTGAAAATTTATAATTATTGTTAAAGACTTTTGCTTAAGAATCATATAATACAAACAAAATGGTGTTCAAACTTAATGGACATCTATTTGCCAACAATTGACTGATTAATTTTGTTTTACTTGGAATTTGGCACATTGGTTTCGATTCTAATCTTAATTCTCACAAAATTTTAATAAATTTTATAGTATTAATAATTTTTAAAACATTACATAGTTCTGAATAATTTGTAGATTAGATTTGTATCATTGTAAAATCTCGAGCGCCTGTCTTAAAATTTATGTGGTGTTATTATATTACAGTTTTAAAATGTTAAACTGTTTTACTTAATGTAATAAACAATGAAAAAAGATTACATAAACTTTCTTACACATTCATCCACAAAACTAGATAGTAACCAAACAAATCTATTTGTAGTAAACGGTAGTCAACATAAATAGTATTTGATTGAAATCATGGTTTTTAATGAGAGCAATCAATGTTAATTTTTTTGCCAATTATTCCTAATCCGTAATTTTTTATTTACTTGTTATTTTGTAACTGTTTTCAGCTATTAATCTTCATATTTTACAAAAATTGGAATGAAATTGGTAGTACCAATTTTGTTTATAACACCTCTAAGGCTGATTTGACTTTTTTTTTTGCCAATAATTTTCAAATTGACATTTAACTTTTAATTTAATAGATTTACAATAACTTTTAGGGCTTAAATTTCCAACATTGTAGACTGAAAATGGTCTCAAAATGTCATTTACAAGCCATATTTTGCTTCAAAGGTTCTCTGGGAGAGGTCTTACCTCATATGTCAGGTTGGTTGATAAGTGTTTATAATAACCCCCACCCTTTACCCAGGCTAAAATTCTGACTGTGCTGTTGCAAATAGTACACCATAATAAACATACTACTGTACGTTTAAAATGCCTTCATATTTACAAGTTATAGGCCGAGATAATAATTCAACTCAAAAAAAATTAATTAAGCATTTGATTTAAAATAAAAAGAACTATTGGATTGTCATTATTATATATTTATTTAATTAAACTAACATTTAGCAATCTATGCCTAGATAATTAAGTTTTACAAGATACACCAAATTTCTTCTGAAATTTTGAAGAATCCTGGCTTTAAAGTTTATTAGTTTAGTAGATATTTATTATTGTGGTTTTAATTTCTCACTGTATTTGGTTTGAATAGGTAAAAAGAAGTTTAACATGTTAAAACCTACTGAGAATAGTAACATGTTTTCACTTTCGAAGTACGCAGGTTACAAAAGTGTGATGGGGACAGTTGATTTTTCTTGTCCTTCCTGTAACAAAACTTATCAGTACAAACATCATCTCAGCAGGCACATCAACTATGAGTGTGGGAAGGAGCCGCAGTTTCAGTGTCCTTACTGTCCTAAACGTTGTACACATAAGTACAATCTTCAGAAGCATATATTTAATATGCATTCAACACAGACACACATAGATAACTAAGAAACTATGACAAACTAAACTATGGATTTTTCATTCTAAGACTTAAAATTATTTAATTTTGTAGTTATTTGTTATTGACTTCCATAGTCAAAGAGTTGTAATGAATTAAGCAATACTTAAAAATAAAAAGAATTACTACTAGTCTAAAGATTATATAAAATGATTTATTTTACACTTTATCCTTTTGTTCTTTCATCCTCACTTCTTTCACTGTTTTGGTGAAAAAAGAAACAAATAACCTCATTGTTGGAAACTATATACGTTTATTAACTCTGTCTATACACTCTGTGACAATGGTTAAAAATACAAAATATTATATATATATATATATATATATATATATATATATATATATACACACAAATCGTTTTAGATGCATTATGGGCTGTCCTGAGAGTTTTGTTCTGCAAAAGTTTGTAGCAGGTTTAAAAAACAGTAATTTGTAAAAAAATACTTTCAAAGAATTTAGAGTTATCCTTCCTTTTTGTATATTCTTGAAGTGTTACTTATTTCAAATAAAAATGTTATCATATCTAGAATAAGGATATATACAATTATAGTACTAGACAAGCTTGTAACAATTATGCTACAGCACAGTTTAAATGTATGCAGTAAACCTCCTTCGCAAACTGGTTTATTATTTAATAAACTTCCCATGGGCGTACCCAGCGAGGGGCAGGGGGGGCAGCTGCCCCCCCTGGAAGCAAAAAAATAAATCTTTATTATACATTTTGTTGCTGGAATTTAATACAATTCTTGAAATAACTATTTTAACAATCAATTGTATATTGAATGACCATGGCTTGCCCCCCCCCCTAGTTTTGATCCTGGGTACGCCCTTGAAACTTCCTCAAAATGTCAAAGATTTTCAAAACTATAAGTAGTTAAAACTGCCTTAAACAACTGTTATTGATCATTTTAATCTGTGAGGAGTTTGTCCTGCATGACTAGTTTTGATAATTCATGTTTAGTTTAAGTTGTATACAAGGATTATATTATAATACTACTAATTACTTTATTGAAATTTTGATATCTTATCTTAATTTTGTTATCTTTATCTTAAATCATATAAATTCTTTTATTTTAAATGTATCAATGCTAAATATGTTAGTATTTACTATTTTTAGATTTAGGAACATAAGAAATTATTCTGCTATTAATTGTATCAATGTCTCAGCAATGTAGATGAAATGAAATAGTCATGAGTGTAACTGGAACTTTGATATCTTATAATATAAATAAGGTTATGAATAAGTTAGTTATAAGAATTTTTAAAATCATTCATAATCAACACAGATTAAAAAGATTGACTTTATTAATTTTGTATATCATTTTTCAAAAAGAATTTTGATTTAATCTGAACTTAACTTCACTAATCTACTGAGATTATTTGATATATCATTGCGTTTATCTTGTTCCTACTGTGGAAATATTTGTGTATATATTATGTAATTAAATATGGTATTGAGTAGATAGTGTAAGAAACATATATCTTTAGTACAACATCCCGTTGTAGGCATGGTGGGCATTTCATCAGCGATGTGAGTTCAACACATTGAGTTCCCATTGCCTTAATTCTAGCTTTCATAACCTAGATTTGTTACTAATTGTACCTCCCAACCTTCCTTCAGGATGCTGGATCAACACCAAAATTTGTTTAAGCTCACATGGATATTGAATCCTGGAACCTTGTGTATGCAAGTGAAAGAGATAGTGTAGCAAAGATAATTAGATGTAATATTTATAACAAATGTACAGAAAAGGAAGAGTATATTTATATACTTTTAAAAATGAGAAAATATGTAACATTACTACCAGTTCTCTTTCGTTACTTTTTATTTTGTGAGTCTAACATCATGTAGATTCCCTCTTCAGTACTTTGAGTAAAGATTGCCTGAAAGTGAGACGCTGGATTCCTATGTCCTGGAGATCCTTCCTGAGTTTGACCCTATTGTGGCCAACACCGCTTTTACAATCCAGGATGAGTGGGATAAGGCTTCCACAACATGGAGAATCCACCATACCATACGATGACGCCACTCCTCTGTGACAAAATAACTCAGCAAATCTTTGGACCTGTCTACTGAGCTCTTTATATAGAAATAGATCTCTGGGTTTTTTTTTTTTAAACTTAAACAGTGCTCTACTACCTAAGACAGTTTGTTACATACTACCTAAGATACATTTTAAATTTTTTAATTCCTCTAGATTTTTCACAGAAAATGTCACCATTATACTTGATACTAAAATGTTAGTTCCTTGTTTGTGCTATATAGCATATTTTGAGTAGTGATAATGGCTTTGAGTAGCGATCTCCGACAGTATAGTTAAAAATACTACAAAAGTACTATAACAAAAAATGCTTAAAATTTAATGATTAAAAAATCCCCATTTAGTATGGTCAGCCATTATTTGAAAACAATAAGTCAAAGATAGACATGTATCCATACTGGAAATTAAAATTTTCCAAAATCTCATCCTTATTTGAAGAATTTAGTATTTTATATTATTTAAGGCAAAATTTTGTGCTGTGCAAGATATGTAAAACACCCTAGATAGGCAAAAATTGTTTTTTTAAATAGTGCAATCATTAACAAACAATTTCTTAAGACATTTTTTCTAAAATAGATACTGTATATAACAAATGTTAACTTTAAGTGAGTATCTATTGTAACAAATTCCTGACCTACTATAGATATTAAGATGCAGTGTTTGAATTAGTTATTTAATATGTTTTGTTTATTTGCGTATTTCATATTGTGAACTTATCATAATAATTATTATAAAGTTTAGGCCATATTAGATATAACCACGTAATACATGCCCAATTTACAGACACATACACACACATACATTTCAATACGATGGCTATATTCTCAATACACATTCAATTATTGAAAGTTCATAAACAGATAATAAAAACAATTACTTAAATCAGATGTGTCAAACTTAATTTTGCAGAGGGCCATATATTAAATTTAGAATGTGTAGGCGGGCCAGATTCAAATTAGAAAAATGTACTGAATTATTATAACATTTTATTTATTTAATTTTATAGTATAATATACGGTTGTTAAAAATCATATCAAAGTTATAAAAGAGGGTAATTATTTTGAGCTCGAGGATCCAGATACCTGACTTCTCTTGTTTTTGACAAGCTCATTGATGTCAGGTATCATATTCGTTGTAATTATTTTAAGAATTGATTGGAGATGTTCATTCGTAAGTCTTGTGCAATATTTGTTCTTATTTATTTTCATGACGGAAAACATATGCTCACATAAATAGGTGCTACCAAAAATGCACAGAATGCGTGCTGCATGCTTTTTTTAAATTCCGGGTAGTTTTCCAAACTCTTGAAATATTGTGTATAAAATGTAAGAGCGTTAACCTCTTAAAATTTTTCTTTCAAAATACTCTCCGATTGAAGATCTATCAACTCCATTTGCAAATGAACTGGTGCCTGTGAAGCTTCAAAATCGAATGGATTGTTGAAAATTGGGAATTCCATTACATTAATTTTGTGGAAGTCTTCAAAACGATTGTTGAAATTCCGTGATCAGATTTTGCAGAAGTTGAGAATATTGATCCAATTTTTTTGGTTCACTCTGCCAAATGATTTTAAATGAGGGAAATGATCCAAAGTTTGATTTTTTACCTGATTTTCCCACAGCATCAACTTTGTTTCAAAGGCTTGAATACATGAATATATTTGAGAGACAATCAGATTTTTACCCTGTAACTTTACATTCAGATCAGTCAAATGTTTATTCATATCTACCAAAAAGGCACAATCAACCCACCAGTCATTGTCATAATCAATTGGGTTGCCTTTTTCTAACATGAAAGCTTGAATAGGGTCACGTAATGCAAAAAATCTTTCTAAAACTACTCCTTGACTGAGCCAACGAACTTCGGTGAAATAAGGGACATCAGAAAAGTTTTCGTCCAAATCTTGTAAAAACTGCCTGAACTGTCGGTGATTTAGTCCTCTGCTCCTTATAAAATTTACTATTTTAATTATAGGTTGCATGACATGGTCCATTTTTAAATGTTTGGATGCCAATGATTCCTGATGAATTATACAGTGAAATCCCACAAAATTCCCTGATGTTTTCTGTTTTAATTTAGTTACAATGCCCGAATGTTTGCCAGCCATGGCAGGAGCGCCATCCGTAGTTGTGCTGCTAAGTATATTCTAGTCGAGTTCATATTCTGCTATCAAATGCTCAATTGCAGAATAAATATCATTTGCTGTTGTAGTACCTGTCAATGGAACACACTTTAATAGTTCTTCAGTTATTTCAAAGTTACTGTTAATACCTTGTATAAAAACAGCAAGTTGAGCTGTATCAACAGTATCTTGTCAACAGCCAGTGAAAAGTTTGTAAATTCCTTAATTTTCTCCTTCAGTTGAAGAACCAAATTTTGAGATAAATCATTTATTCTTGAAGCAACAGTGTTTCTTGACAGCGAAATATTTTGAATTATTGACTTTTGAAATGGAAATGAAACATCGACAACTTTCAACATACAGTCTTTAATAAAATCACCATCGGTGAAAGGTTTTGATCTCTTCGCGATTTCTAATGCAATAATAAAACTGTTTGATTGCAAATCAAACACAGTGGTTTACCTTTCCATTCTATGAAAAAATATGCAATTTCCCATTTAGACTGAAAAACTCTGCACTCACATCAACTTTACATTTTTGTGACATTATGCCAAAATCGTAACAATTATGGAACTCGACACAACAATTATGGATATCGCACGCACACAACACAAACAAATGCACAATACCTTCATAACCACTAGACTTCACAATGACTACTTTGCAGTACAACTAAAATCCTTCTCCAACTGTATCGCTTCGATTACTCGACTCAACTGACTCACGTTGCGCCGACTCACTCCTTTTATATCGATAAGGAAGGTTCTAGTCTAGATTCGAATCGCATGGAAGATTCTATTGTTCTCAACAAAAATAATAGGGTATTTCCGCTTGTTGCTAAGAGATGGCGTTACTGTCTATCTCTTTCGCTTGTCTATTGTCTAGGCCAGGGGTCTCCAAACTACGGCCCGAGGGCCACATCCGGCCCGCGGATCGATTTTGTCCGGCCCGCGGAGAGCTAGCATACTTGAAAACTCCTTTTAGAGAACATATTTTTTATAGCAAATTAAATTTAGTTTACTGAAGTATTCTAATTTTATGTTGAATAATTATTAATATGACATCTACATTGATATGGTCATGGGCTAACTACTCATAACATTGTTGTAGGCTTATTGTTATTGTTTTTGTGATAAGTTGGATAAAGAAACACAGAATTGTAATGAGTAAAGACATGTATAATATGCAGAAAATTTAACTTCAGTATATAATAACTAACAAATTATTGAAATGAATCCAACTAACATTTTATACATTTTAAATAAAAACATAACTTATAACAAGCATAATGACATATGAAATACTAATGAGATTTATGTAATTGAGATTTTCCACTGACAATAGTTTGTAGTTGTGGACTAATTTTACTTGTACCAATTATTAAAAGAGATTTAAGATGCTCATCAGTTAATTTAGATCTGTAAACATTTTTTGTGTACTTCATTTTGGAGAAGGTCTTCTCACACAAATAAGTAGTACCAAAAACAGAAAACAGCCCACGAGCAAATTTATGCAAATTATCAAATTGTGTCAGTGGAAGACTCTTATAAACTTCCAACAAAGATGAGTTTTGATATTTGTTCTTAATTATATCACTGCACTGTAGATCAATCATTTCCATTTGAAGTTCCGGGGCTAGGGTTTCAATGTCAGTATCAAAAGGATTCTGAAAAATCTTAATTTGATTCGCAATGGCATCAAAGTCCGAGAAACGAGTATCAAAATTTATTTTCAAAGCACTCAAAGTTTCGATTGCAAAATCGATAGGAAACTCAGTCTCAGTGGTGTGGCTGAATACTTCACATGTTTTAAAATGTGAAAAACATTTACTTCGTAGTTGTGATTGAAACAGTATCAATTTCTTCCGGAATGATTTGATATTAGTGTATAAATCAGGAAGATGCTGGTTTTCTCCTTGCAATCTCAAATTCAGTTCGTTCACATGTTTTGTCAAATCAACATAGAATGCTAACTTCCACAGCCATGCGTTGTTTTGTAATTCAGTAAGAGGCCGATGCTTTTCATTCAAAAAAATTTCGATCACTGTTCGAAGTTCAAAAAAGCGCTGAAGGACTTTCACACAACTAAGCCAACGTACGGCAGTATGATAAGGTAAGTCATTTTCTCCAATCTCTTCAATAAATTGTCGGAATTGTCGGTGATTCAGCCCAAAAGATCTGATAAAATTAACAGTTGATATGACTGGTTTCAGAACTTCAGACATATCTAAACATTTTCCGCACAAAGACTGTTGATGAATGATACAATGTAAGACTAATGGTTTTGAACCACCGTCATTTTCTACAGCCTTTGACACAAGAGCGACCACTCCTTTATCTTTCCCACTCATGTTTTTGCCTCCATCAGTTGTAATACATTTCAAGTTTTTCCATCGAAGGTTCTTTTGATTAATGGCCATTTCAACTCCTTTAAAAATATCTGTACCAGTAGTTGTGCCATGAATACTATACATATCAAGAAGTTCTTCATGCACTTCATAGCTTTTATCTACTCCTCGAATATAAATCAACACCTGAGCAGTATCTGATACATCCGTTGACTCATCCAAGGCCAAAGAAAACCACTCAACATATCCATTTTTGTCGAACAGTTGAGAGGATATATTTTCAGCGATGTTTTCTACCCTTCGATCCACAGTGTTTGCTGACATACTGACAGTTTTGAATAAATTTACCTTTTCAGGGCACATTTCTTCGGCTACTGCAATTATGCATTCTTTGATCATTTCTCCATCGGTGAATGGTTTTCCACGTTTTGCAATTTCAAGAACCACACGAAAGCTGGCACGAGTTGCAGCCTCTTGTTCAGTTTTGAGTTTTGTAAATGAAGATTGCTGCGATTTCAATCCGCGCTTCATAGCTTCGAATTTTTCTGTCCGCAAACTTCCTGTATATTTTGAGTAATTTTGAAAATGTTTTGTTTCATAATGACGTTTAATGTTATATTCCTTGAGAACGGCTATGCTTTCATTGCAAATCAAACATAGCGCCTTGTTACTGGACTCAATTACGAAATACTGAATGTTCCACTGATCTTTGAATTTTCTGCAATCACTATCAATTTTTCGCTTCTTTTCCATACTACTAAATCACACACAAATCAAATCAAAATACTGTTACAAAGATGTCTTAAACTTAAACACGCACAAACACGTTTTAAGGAGGTACGCACTATTTTATTTCACAACAGTGTCATAGGAACTGACTTGTGGTTGCGCCACTAGCCTTCTTATATATTCCAATTACTGCCATCTAGAAGTGAGTGGAAGACACCAGAACTTTCTCGAACCAACGAGATTATTCTGTACGTGCTATTAGCGCCATCTGTTAGCGATAGAAGGTACTACCTATTTCCGCTTGTGTCCACCAGATGTCGTGTCACGTTACTCCTCATGGCTCGTACTCTACGACTAATCTAGAAATTACAGATAATGACAGGAAAATTAATAATATGCAGTGTTGCCGTTTTGCAGACTTTAGTCCGATTTGCAGCCTTTTTTAAACGTTGCGTACTTTTTCGGACTTTTTTTTTTCATCAGTGGACTATTTCACTTTTTACCACCGGCAACAATGATAATATGGTTTTGGCCCTCGGAACTTACTGGAGTAATCAGTATGGCCCTAAGGCTGGAAAGTTTGGAGACCCCTTGTCTAGGCACACGCTGCCCTTGAAATTACTTATAAATGTAGTGTGAACATTTTAAAACTTCCGTAGAGGAATTGAGTGAAGTCTAAAAGCTCTAAAAAACATGATACTTCTTTCTGTGACACATTGCGATCGCGGGCCGTATCTTTGACATGACTGACTTAAATACTGTTGAATAAATAAAGTCAAAATTGGAATAAATAGAATTATCTGAGTACTGTAGTTATGTTTTGGTAAGTGTAGGCAGGTAAACACGTAAATAGAGCATTGGCATCCATCTTTTTAGTTAAATGCCGATAATTAAGTAATATATCTTTTTTGGTTAGCCAATCAGAACTAAGTAAGGTTGAAAACAAATAGCGCTAATTCAAAGCTATTATATTATAACGAAAGAGAGGGCTCCCAAAAGGTCAGTGCTCGGCAGGCCATAAATTGTAAAGAGTTAAAAGGGTTGACAGTTAGAAAAACTATTCTAACATCAGTCACGGATCTCAATGAGTCAAATAAACCATTCCAAAAGTCAATGCCTTCAACCGAAAATGTTTGAAATGGACCAATGAAAGGAATTCCGTCAGTCCAGAAATAATGTAAAAGATTTAAAATAAGCCAATGAAGGAAGAGGATCGGAAGAAAGCATTTGAAAAACAGACATTATAAATAGGGGTGGAAGAGAAGCGCACGAGGTTCTTTTTGGTTGTTAACTGATTGAAGGAGGGAGTTCCGGAGCAAGTGTTTCTTTAGTAGAAAAGAAGATCATTGTGAAATATTTAGCCGAGATCAAAAGTCAAAATAAAATAGTAACTGCGTCGTTTTTTTTGTATAAGTATTAATAATAATCTCCAAAGAATAGTTTAAAAGATAATCGTTGTTATAAGTTTAAAAGTAATCGTCATCATAAAAGTGAGTGAGAAATTTGCGTCGTTATAGAAGTGTTTGAACAGGAATATTAATACAATAAATTAAAAGTAATCGTCATCACAAAAGTGTGTGAGAAATAAGTGTAAGAAGAAAAGAAGATTCGTCGAAAAGATTAAGGCAAATCGATCCATCTACTGGCAGTCTACACGGGAACCACGTGCAAAGAACCAGGAACATCGGAGCAGTGATATAACTTCCAAGCGATAAGTAAAAATTAATGGACAATCTCAATTAAAAAAACTACCACCAAATTCTATTTTATATGTAAATTATAGTCACCAAAGAACCTCACAAACCCGTTAAGAGAAATTAAATAAAATTAATCAAATAATACATTTCAGTTAGCCGGAGCATTTTATAATAATAAATTAAAAGTAAAAAATTAGAAGTAAAATTATGATGCACTCTTATTTCTTTATTTTAGGTTAAGACATTGTAGAATTAGTAATTTATATTTAACGATGTACTTAGAATAAGTAGTAGGTTTAGACATTAATTGTATAGGTATTAAGTGCATCAGATTTGGGAAAAAATTGGTTATATTGTAAATTATTTTAAACTCAATATTATAAATAATTAAAGAAAGTTAAATTCAATAGAAGTGTTGAAATGTTTATTATATTATATATATATATATATATATATATATATATATAATATATATATGAATAATATAAAAAAAGTATGTTAAGTAAAGTTAAGATTGTTTTAAAATAATTTTTACAAAATTACAATAAATTTTTAAAATAAGGTAAATAGATTAAGGGACATAAATTTAGGCAGTTTTAAAGTATAACAATTTTATAAGAAAATTTTGTAAACAAGGTTAATACCAGAGAAGATAGGAGCAAAAAAGTAATAAAATTTGAAATGCAAGATTTTTACAACAAAGAAAAAAAAAGACGATTTCCATTCTTGCTCTGATGCTTAGCAGATCATTTTATTTAGCTCCTATAAGAAAATTAAATTTACTTTTTATGATGGAAAGTAGAAGTAAATGCAACTTATGCAGTGAGAATTGATAGTTGTTGGAAGAAAGGAAGACAGAAACAAGAGATTTGACGAGTATTGTATGTATTAACCCTCTATGTGGTGTTCCACTATTCCGCTGTCATTCTAGTGTTTATGTGACAAGAAATCACTTTTTTGCAATTCAACATTTACCCTAGTATAAATCATCCCACGGCAATAATTTTTATACTGTTTTAAAGTTAATTTCCCATAGATTTATACCATACAACCAAAAGTTCATAAAATGTTAACAGTTTTATTTAATAATTTAATGGTGATTTTTCAAATTAAGCAAAACATTTCCCCTTTTTTCGTAAAACAATTGTTATTTTGAAAATGTAACAAATTAATTTTTTTTCTTCTAAATATATTCACAAATATTATACAAAACTTTTGTATATCTTGAAAAAAGATGGTAAGCAATTGGTTTTGGATGATACAGGTTTTTCTGAAAAATGTTAACTTATTTTTTTAACACCTAACATACTTACTCCAAAACCGTTTCATATATATATATAAATTCTACGCATCTTTCTGAGAAAAATGATAACCTACAAGTTAGGTTTTGCATACAATTATTATTTTTTATAAATTTTTTAAGAAAACAAAATCTTTAACATTGCCATTTTAAGGGTTAAGATTAGACTTGAATCGAAATTCTAAGTAACCTAAATCTCAAAATTCATTAAAGAAGTAAATAGTTAAGACTCAAAATTTTCATTATATTTTGGAAGAAATTAAAAAAGTTTTTTTTTGATCATTACAAATTATTTTAAATTTGTACAAGGACTAAGCACAAAGGAAATTGGAACTAAATAAGGACAATATAATTGGAAATTTTGTAACAGATTTTTAGTAGGTAAGTTATTATTTTTTAAATAAGGCATGTAATAATTCAACCAAACTATATGCTAGTATTGAAACATAAAAATCCCAAGGAGAAAGAGATCTCAAGACAAGAGATAATTTGTAAATTTAATATTGTGTATGATATAAATGAATAAAATATTGTAAAAATAAACTTGTCTCTGATTGTTTTCAAAATAAATAGAGAGAAGTTAAATAAAAAATTTGGTACACAAAGAAAATATAAGATAAAAATATAAAATAAATAACAAAGAGTGTTTTTTTATACTATGTGTGTGTGAATATTTATTACTAAATAATAATTTGTGATTTTATTTTAATACTATAAAACCAAAAACAATATGATTTTGTAAGAAAACATTTAGACAAGTTTTAATTCACTAGAATATGTTTAACATTACTAATAGCTTTTAATTTTCTAGTTGGATCAACTACTATAATGGAAAACATGGCAGCTTGCACACAGTGTGGTAAAGTCTATGCACACAAGAGATCATTATGGAGGCATTGCAAGTTTGAATGTCAAAATCTACCTCAATTTCAATGCTATCGATGTTCCTATCAAACTAAGCACAAACAATCTCTAAAGACACATATTTTACTGAAGCATATCAGTGAATCAAAAACATTGTTACAGATGTTAACGTTTAACTGTGTGCAGAAATAGGTTAAGAAAATTAAAGCTCCATCAAAAAGTCCTCGAGTGAATATTTGTTAAGTATTATGACAACATCATTGTGTTGAAACACTTAATAAAGTACTAGATTTGAAAGTATGTATATTATGTATGTTTGTACATCACACAAAAACGGATTGTTTTCTTCCAAAAATTTGTGTATCTCCTTCAGTCTCTATTTAGAATTTATAATGTACAGTGATAGAGTGGCTGTAAACATGTCAACAAAACCAATGATGCGAGTTTCATATAAAACATTTTAAATTAGTTTTAAAGTAATTTATTTCTTTTTCAATATCATTATATATAATATATTCTCATTATTATTATATATGTATATATTGTGTAACGAAAAGGTGCTGGCTAGGGTCAGTGAATGGCAAGTCATCAATTTGACAATACATAAAAGAGTTGACAAGCCCATTCTTCAAAAAAAACTGAAGGGTTTAAAGGCAAGGAACTCACTTAGAGATACGTTAAAGTAAGGAGAGGTCAACGGACAAAGTTTAAATTGACCAATAGGGAAGAAAGCGTCACTTTCTAAATTCCAGTAAACTTTGAATCCCACCAATGAAAAATAAAGCCGTGGGGGTGTGACTGTTGAAAACGAGGAAATTATAAATATAGGTCCGAGGGAAAGAAACAGGGGAGTTCTTCAAGATAATTTGTACAAGGTTGTTCTGCATAGTTTTTGGTACAGGGTTGTTCTAATAGATAATTGTTCTTCATAAAAATTAGTTAAAACTTTTATAATAAATTGTAAAATCTTCTGGGAAATTGGTAAACATTTGGAAATTGGTAAACATTTGTATGTAATTGCAAAGAATATTAAATTAAAGAAAGTTACGTCATAATTGAAGTGTTTAAATTAAGAGAAATTACGTTGAGAAGTGAGTTACTTAAAGTAAAAGAACTACATTGAACAGTGAGTTAGTTAAAGTTAAAGCATATGTTGTAAAGTGAATATAGTCAGCGAAAAGTTATTAGATGAAATATCAGCGTTGAGAATAAAAAGAGGGATTCTGCGAGAAATCAACCTAAGTTACGCCAAGTGATTGCCAGGCCAGATTACAGCTTTACGAGAATAAAGGAGATTATTGGACACCAAATCAACATCGAGCTTAACCGCTGGAACAACTACCAAAAGAACTACACTTTGGATTGTGAAAGGACTTTACATTCAATAAGTAAACTGTGAAAATTTGTATAAATAATTAACCACCAACAACATTTTGATTCAGTAACTGAAGTTTAAATTATAGTCACCAAAAAACCACACGAACAAGAGAGAGATTTTATTTTAAATCAATCTTTAAATAAAACAAGCTAATCAGTGTAGTAAATTAATTTAATTGGGTACATAATTACTAAAATAAATTAAATAAAAGAAATTGCAGTAAAATTAAATTCATTATAAATAAATCAGACTAATAACAATTTTGATACACTTTTGTTTCTTTTCTAATTGTTAAGAAAGCATTGTATAATCTTATTAGATTGTGTTTAATTGTTATTGTGATTTATTTCAGGTTTTTCATTGGTTTAGGTTAAGAAATATTATAGGTATTTCAATTGTTAGATTAAGGAATTAGACTATTGCTGTATTTAGATAAGTGCATCCTTAGCAAATCAAAATTAAATTAAAATTAATTCTGAAAAATTATTATAATAATAAAAAAGAAATTGATTGTAACAATAAATTTATTTGTATTAAAAAGAAGAGTGTGTTTGTTATAATGTAGACTATATATATATATTATATTTTTTGTATGTTATATATTTTAACAAATAATAATGAATTACATATATGATAATAATCCATCTAAGAAGTTTCACTTCTACCATACATAACTAATTTGTGAAAATTGATTCATATTGTGTCAAAGTGTTGACCCTTATTTTCGAAACATGATGTCATAATATTTAATACTTCTTGAAGAATCTCCTATGTAATAGAAACAAATATTGCAGTTATTACTTTCCCCATTTTTTTATATAGCTTATTTTTCTGTATCCAGAACTAAAGGTCTTTTGATATAAAATCAAGCATCACAGAGATTGAAGTTTTTTAACAAGTGTAATAATTATAAAATTTGCTCTTGTTTTACTTGAAGAGTTCTTTTTCTTTCACAAAAAAATTGAAAATAAATTTTTATTATTATTATTTATAAAGATATGCCAAGCTTTATGGGCGCCAGGTAGCGTTAGCTTACCAATTTTGAAAAAATAAGAAGTTAATTGTTATTATTAAAATCTCTCAGGGTCGCAAATCCTTTTAAAAGTGTACTTCAGTGGTTCTCGGTGAAATAAAAAAATCTTATTTTGTTGAGCTGAAATTGAACATAATTTATTGAATTAAGTATTAACATTTATACAAGGTTATACATACATGTTCATAATATATATCTTACTACTATTTGATATCTCAGTATCCTTTGATTTTAAATTCTGCCTTAGAGGCTTAAATTCTTTTTTATAATTCTAAAATTAGTAGTTGCAACTTGAAAGAAAACTATTTTTTATGGTGAGCTTTAAAACTCTCACGTAGCAAAGATGATTATTATTATTATTATTAACATGAAATTAAGTTCTTTAAATGACTAATTATTAAACAAAGATTATACATTTGAATAAATTTAGAAAGTTCATATAAAAAGTTCTTTTTCTTTTACAAAATTATTCCTATAAAAATGTCTCTGATTTTTGTTACCGCATAACCGATCCGGTAGATTGGAAACCTCCACGTGCCGAGTTCCTTCATTCTGTGTTGCAAAGACCTTGCAGACTCAATCTATACACCTGACGATTAATTATCCTTTTAAATTCATGGTATTGTACAAAGATTTTCATCACTTTACCAATAGTTATTGTCCAATACACACTTCAAACGCAAACTAAGTCTTACCACGTCAAACTGTCTCTGAACTCACTGAATCTTCACCATTAATGTTCTGAAGCTTCTTTTATTTAAAAACATCTCTCCCTGAGCTAAATGTCACCATAGGACCTTAACTACTTTTTCTACATTTTTGAGAAAGTTTCTCTTCACTGAAAAAACGTCCTACCACCTCAGACCCCTCTCTAAGACTGGCCAAAACCACATGTGTCTTTGTCCAGCTTCCAAACCAAGCGTCCTATTAATATGCAACGTCTGCTAGAAATTTTCTCACACCTAGCAACACTGACACGGTTCAAATTATTTTACCTAACACAATACAAATACTACCTAAATATTTATTACAACTTATAATTAATTTTTTATATATGACATTATTATTTTGGAAACCTATATTTAAATTTTATTACCCTAGTTTTAACAAGTACTTTGAGTCATTCTTTTGACTTCTGAAGTCCTCCACCAATTCAATTTCAAAATAATTCTCAAAATAACCATTTTTTGGTTATCTTAATTAAAATTACCATTTTTGGTATTACACAAGTTTTGGTCACCCAAGAAATTTTGAACTAGCACTATTGAAATTTGGTCATTGTTCAAGGTAAGCATTCATTATTTTCGAGACCTGACAATTGAATAGAAAAAGTTTCAGTAATGTCATTTTGGATTGATTGTCTTTTCAAGACTATGAGAACTGTAACTCGTTTTAAAAGTGTTATTAAAATATCAACTTTCGTGGGATGAGTCTCTCGTTAAATGTGTAGCTTATCTATGCTCCATAAAAGAATGTTTTAGGAATATATGTAGATGATTAAGCCTCATCTGTATAAAAGGTTTCTTTTAGTATCTTAATTTATTTTATTTGTATGATATTAAAAAATATTGACAATATTGTATTCTCTTAGCGTGGTTTGTAAGCTTTAATTTTTGGACAAGCAAAACAGTATATGAAAGTAATTAACGTTCTTTTTAATAACTATATAAGTTGTTCCTTATCTTACTTTCGTCTTCTGTGCCAATTTCTCTAAAGGTTTAATCTGACAACTTATCAGAATTTTGAGTTGTTCCACAATTGGAACATTGGGTCTTGTTAATTCTGACTACAAGATCTGTTGATATTATGCCTAAAAGTATCATACTTCAAAAACAAAAACTGCACTTATTGTAAATATGTATGTAACACATTTTCTTTTTTCATGTAAAAAATGTTTAAAATTATATTGTCATATTATTTATATAAAGGATGTAAACAAAATGCACAGATTTATTGCAAACGTTTTGAGCATACTGTGTAAATAATGTTGTGTTACTACCTTATCTGTAAAAATAAAAACTTATATTCTCATTAAGACCACCGTAGTTACTTTTGTTAAAAATAATCTTTGTTATAACTTTAGTAGTTTTCTTTTCTTTTATATAATTAAGAAATTTATATCAAGATGGAAACCGAAATTTTGTTTCAATGTTCAGAGTATTATAGGCTGTCTGTCATCTATGTACTCGGTAGATTACTGAGTGGACTGATATTACCTAAATTATATACGTAAAGACTGATGGTTTTTAAGTTAAATATTAGGCATAAATTGTTGTTTATCAAAATATACATGTTAAGATTAACATGTACAAGTTATGTAAGCTTAATTGGGTTATTGAAAGCTAATGAACTATACTAAAATTTTAAATTTGAAATATGTAATTATAATATATATATATTACTTATTTCTTTCCATACAATTTTGTAAATTCTTGCCTACATGTTTTGGTGCATCCACTTGCTGTGAAACGTCATGATGCAGAGAAAAATGTAGGCAAACTCTACAAAATTGTAAGAAAAGATGTAAGTAATGTAAATAAAATGTGCTAATAAAAAGTTAATATATATGAGGTGAATTAAGATTACTAAGGAAATAAAAGCATATACTAAATATATAAAATTGAAGATAATCCAGTTAAAAATGATAGTGTTAAAATGAAAATACACATTAAAGGTTGCACATTACTATAGCCATAAAACACTGAAACAAAATGTGCGTTCATGTTACAGTGCCTACAAAATCACATACAAGCACTTAGATCAACATAACATTTTCACAAAATCTGTAAACTCGTAGGGGGGGAAAAATCATTATGATATTTAACAATTTTCAAATACTTCTGCTAAAATAACATTTTTTCTTCTTTTTCATATTAATGTCATTAGATAATAGAATATATAATATATAATATAATAGATATATAATATTAGGCCTATACAACATTAGATGTGCAATTATTATTTTATACTAATGATAGTTTGGATAAATAGGAACAAATTCCCACCTATTTAGTTTATCTTTACAATTCAAAGAGAAACTTTAACATTGCAGAGGACTGGCATGGATCAATTGTGTAATATTGGACACCCCAAGTAGTAAGAATGACAAATCAATACACCATTTTTTTACCATTGTTTAGTTAGGTACATGTTTGATTTTTTTTTTTTATTACAAACTTGAATCTTATTTTCTAAATTAAAGGATTTTAAAATTTTGTACAATCTTAGAAAAAATGTTATTATATTAAGTTTGAGTTAGTTTGACTGCATTGTAAGATACTGTAAATATAATGTTCAATAATAGTTGATATACATTTCAACAAAAATAGAAAGTGTAATAAATTTAAACTCTTTATTCATAGATCATTTAGGTTAAATACACAATAAATTTATACAACTGAAATTTTATTCAGGCGAAGTCTGGACTAACGGGGGTCCTATTGTATTTAAAAATAATAGTGTAAACAAAGCATCATTAAAAAAACTTCAGATAAAAAATTTAATTTGAACTGTTTTCTACAACTTTTTCACAGGAATTTTACTGTTTCTTTCCTTGAGATTTCCTCTAAAACTTGATATAACTTTTATGTAACTTATATATGATTATATGTAACAATATATTAATTAGAGTAAATTATAAAAACTAGATGGGATGTTTACACTTTCAACGAAATGGGCCAGCAGTTGTGGGGTAAAGGTTTTTTCCTGTTACGCCATTAGTATGCGTATCTTCCAAGTTGCAAAGTTTAACGTTCACAAAGCCATCTATAATCTCTATATACTCACAACAATCTTACTCAGTCTGGAAACTTCAAGTATTCATCCTTGTCCAATCAAATTCCGAGATGTCAAAAAATGATGTCTTTATAAGGTATTGATAAAATTGTCCATTCCGTGCTCAGAAGTGTAGATGGTCTTCAATTTATGCTTATATAATAATTAGTATTATATCAACTAAAATTTTTTTAGAATTTGTTATAATGCAGAAAGTTAAGCACTTTTTTAGCAGTTATATGAATGTGTATGTTCTCTGAAGTTTGATGTTTTGGCTTCAAATTACATTTTTTATCAGTTTTACTCAGTATCATTGCAGCCAGCATCTACGATCATAGTATGTCCAGTGTCAATGCAGCCAGCTTCTATGATCATAGTACGTGTTTAAGTGCATACAGTTTAGAAATTTTGTTTCCTTATTTGTTACTGATAATGAAGATGGGTATGTAATTTTTTTAAAATACACTTCAGACTTAAGGGATTTTATTATTAAACATGTACTACACATTAAATTTCCTGCATATTTGTGTTTTTCTGCTTTAAAATTCAGTGGAAAAACAGCCTAATTTATATTTTTATGGATGCATTTTTGTATGTTTTGTTTACAAAATTTAACGATTGATTGTTTTTAGCTCACTTAACTTAGTTCTGAGTATTTTTGAACAAAAATAATACTAAATACTTAAGCATACTGAATACTATACTCAGTGTACTTTAAACAATTTTGGAAAACATTATGAAAACCATTTTTGTGCCTCAAAACTTCATGTGTATACACAATTTTGAAAAAAAAATTTTAGTTCTGGAGTCATAAAAATCAAATGAATCATATTGATAGTCTAGAGCAACCGGATATGCTTGAATAACTATTTGTTATCTTTGACTTACCGCCAGCAATCCTTGATTACTTCTTTTTTCGTTTATATTGTCATATATCTCATTACACTACATGTGTTTCAGACATTATCGTCCATCGTCGGGTGATAACACTTAATTAAAACATTTGAGGCAACCCCCACCTTCGAGCTAATAAACAGTTTGACTACCATACATACCAATGCATAGTATACTATGTAGCGCCAGTGTGGTGACATCAATGTAAATAAAATATTGTGTTTATTGTGCGTGAGTGTTATGTGGATACTTGTATTTTGTGTTGAATGTTTTAATTAAGTGTTGTCACCTGACGATGAACGATAATGTCCGAAACACGTGTAGTGTAATGAGATATATGACAATATAAACAAAAAAAGAACTAATCAAGGATTGCTGGCGGTAAGTCAAAGATAACAAATAATCAAATGAATTCATGGTTGTTATTTTTTATTATAAAATAGGTCGGAAATTTTAATCTTATATATATATATTTAATTTTATAATATATATACTGTGTATAGTGACAGGAACATCCTGTTATGATATAGTTAGTGTCCCCCTCCCCCTTTAGATATGAATTTACACTATATAAAATAATTTTCAATAATTTATTTTTTTTACTGAAGAAATTACTTCAATAAACTAATGTATTATTTAACATTGTATGTCAGCACCAAAAACTTATGAAGAGATTTATCAGCCACAAATACAAATTTTAGGGGTGAAATTTATCTTTGGAGGGCAAATTGGACTGTGTCACACTTAGAAGAAAAACAAAAGTCGAAGAATTGTATCGATACTGTAATAAATTTTTTTCTTTTGAAATATTAAAATATTGTTAGAAATATTAACAACCCTTCCGGTTACAACAGATACAACTGAAAGGAGCTTAATAACATGCAAAAGACTAAAATGCTTGCCTCAGGAGTGTCACAAGAATGAACCGGCTCAGGGATCTGCCAGCGACACCCATCATTTTAAATCAATGTTGAAGGCATCTTAAACCACTACAACAAGTCAAAACTACAATGGCTGAAGATTTCTAACTGGGCTATTGACTAGTATGATAAATTCTTTTAGTTATAAATGTCTGAATGCAGGAAATGAATATGCTTTATTATCAGAGATGTGTACTTTTCTAATATTGGAGTAATAATTCTAGATATAAAGTAAAATATTCTCAATTCAAAATTAATTCAAATTTTTTCCCATTGTAATGGTACACACGAAATCTGTTCCGTTGTATGGCATCTGTCCCTCTGTGTGTTACTGAATTGGTATAAAATTGGTTGAATAAATTAATAACCGAAATACTCTCATAAAATAAATGTGGATCAATTTGAAATATGCTGCACTAATTTATATCTAATTTTACTAATTCAAAGCGACCACAAAACACAATTTTGAGTCATACTTATGACTACAAATTTTAGTAGATCTACAGACTCCCAGAATGGGTACTTCTCAGAAAGTTTAGCTTCTTCGATCCTAGATCCATACCACATTCAAAAAGCATGTTGTTGGATTCTGGTGCAGATAATTGAAAGTAGTGTCAGATTATTGAAGAATAAATTTATTGATGTCAAGTTTCATTTTTACATTTTTGTATTAATTACAGTTAATTTAATCAAATATTGTTATTGTAATAAAAATATATTTTCATCCAGTTGAATGATCAACCTCTTGGAAATTTCAATCCCTAAATGAAAGTAACAAACACTTTATTTCAATAAAATGATATTTACCATTTAGTGCCAAGAAATTTGGTGTACATGTAACAGATATTAAACCCTTAACTAAACCTTACTGGTTATTTAAACCCAGGTCAATTTGTATTATATAATGAGACACACTGATAATAATAATAGCTAATTTGGTCTTAATCCTATGAGAGTTTTTTAAATTTAAAATCATAAGGAGTTATTCCAGTTCTATTTTAATATTTATTAACATTCATCTAGATTTGACCCTGAAGATTTTTCTGTACCGGTATAGTAAATTCTATGTACTTATAATTTTAAACTTTGTATTTTTTTTTTTTTTTTACCGTTTTGTCGTAGCTGGGTCAATTTAAATACAGTAGATTCAATGAGTCCTTCCCCCGTAAGTTTGTGCTAAGTAATAAACAACATGTACAAACATTCAAAACATTTTATTTATAAGAAGTGGAAAAGAATTTTTTAAGTAATGTTTTAAATTAAGTATTAATTGTTTTCATCAATTGTTTGTAACAGAAAAATGAACCTGACAAACAGGGTTGGAAAGTGCCGAGATGTGCTCCATGGATGAGATCTTTTCACTCATTATCCATTGAAAGGCGGCAAGAGTTTTTTTAAAATTTTAATTTTAAAAGGATAGGTATACAGATAATGACAATAATGTAAAAGTGGGGGTTTTTCCAACAAAGTAGCTCATGAAAAACAATTCATTCTTGATATATGTATATTTTTACATTATGTGATTTATAAATAAATATTATGTGACTTGCTCTCAAATAAAATTGACGAATTCTGTAATGTCAATGTCCTTCATTAAAATAAATTTGACATTTTCTAGAGCTTACAGTGTATTCTATTTTCATATTTCTATGAAACATTTTTTTTATCCATTTCTTGTTCTTGTATTTGGCCAAAAACGATTTTCTTATAAAAATAAAAATTTCATGGTGAAAATGTGCTTCTGATTTTTTCAATGCTTTATATTTTTATAGCTGGCCTCCTGGACCCTCCCTAAGCCTGAGGTCCATAGATCAAGCAGTGGTTACCATTCTGTCATCAGAGCTGGATGGTGCACTCTATATTCACTATTATTATATGCTGAGTATAACTGTTTAAAAAAAGGCTTGAAATGCTTATGATGCATATTTTAATACACTTTTTTTAAATGTTAAATTTTATTTAAACCTTACCATTTACAAATACTACTGTTTCAAAAAGAATGTACGGGCGTCTCATAATTGAATTATCAACTAAATAAAATATCTGAAGATAAATAATTTCTGTCCAGGAGGTGCTGCACTTTGTATGCTACTTCACAACACTGTATTAAAGACTTGCCTAAAAACTAACCTACAACAGTTTAGAGGAAAGTTAAAATAGAATTTAATTGAAATTGTCAAATTCTAAACTCACAGTTTTATCCAGTATCCAATTCGGTGTTATTCAATATTGAAAATTACATGATATATGATTAAAATATACAGTACATACTAAATTTGCTTAAAATTGGAACTGAACCGAATAGTAAGGACAATAGAAACTAAAATTTTCAAGAACACTGTTTCCTTTAAGCAAAATTCTCTAAGTGAGTCATTCAACAATAAGGGTAAATGCGAGCTGTTATACTTTGAAATAACTACTTAACAAATTCTGTTTGTTATTTGTTAGCAGACCTTCATTGGAACTTTTTAAACGCACTGCATATTATTTATCTTTATATCTTTAGTCCTGGCTTAAATTTTTAAGTTATAATTCGAGGAAATTTCAGGATTATGGACACAAATATTAATTGCGAAATTTCAATATATTTTATTTAAATCTTTAACTTTTTAAATACAAAGGAAATCTTTATGCTTACGTCTAACATGATTATCAAGTGCACGTTTGTGTTTTGACTTGAAAGTACAAAATTGACATTCAAAGGTTGGATCTTTCCCACACTCAAACTTGCGATGTCGCCAGAGAGATTGTCGAGAAGAGTAGGTTCTATCACAGTTTAGACAATGACGTTTCCTCAGTTTACCTAGAAAACAATAGATTTGCATCTTTTAAACACTGCTTTCTTACAATTGTCTATAATTAAATTTAAATATTCAATCTCTATAGTCATCATCTTCAGTTTTTAATAAAATTAAAATAAACTCTTACAACAGCCTGTTCAGGACCTATCCTTTAATTCTAGCTTTTGTGTCCAGAGCTAATTACTAATCGTACCTCTCTTATTTTATCTCACAATGAGGAATCAGCACTAAAAGATTTTGAAGCCTTAATAGTTAGTGAACTCTGATATTCTTGTGTACACAAAGTAAGACTCTGACCAAACATGGGCTCCATCTTCAGTTGTTATATGTAAAAACCTTTGTATCAGTGAACCTTTTTTGTTTTTATTCTCTTTTGTTTCAGTGATATAAAGATAAACCTGTGGCAGTATTGTAACAAATTGAAAACGAAGACTCTGTCATTGAAATGTTATCTTGTTTCAAATTAAGGTTTGTTGTGGAAGTTTAATGTTTTTTTTATCATTTAGTTTTATATCTGTATGGTATTTATTCTTTTGTAATTGTTATTAAAATTTTGTACAATTTAAAGCAAATATAACAATTTGTCTTCATAAAGAATGTCAGTAACAACATTTTTCAAATTATGATTCTCTATTAATTACAGAAAATGACTTAACTTTTTTCTCACATCCATACAAAACCACAAACAAAAAGCATTACTTGGCATCTCCCCACAGCTTCCAATAAGGGTATGAACCATGGATGCCATTTAGATCAAATATTTCAAATCAACCCAAATGATATTGATTAAATTTTGGTTGTAAAATTATGAATATAGTGATCTTTTAACCAAATTTATATTGCAAACAAAAAAATTACCTCTGTAAGAAAGTATATATCATCAACAGTCAATTGTTTAGTTAAAGCTGCTTCAGCATAATATGCCATCATTAGAGTAGGTACTTAACAATTATGCACATTACATAAAATACATAAACATGAAAATAAAATGTTTGGTACTTGTCAAGATTTAGATATTTGGTACTATCTAGTTATGTGACCACATCTTACACGCACTTAATATTGTAGTCAACATCACTCATTATGACTTTTATATTATTTGTAATAGTTATTTTTGTGTATAATAGTTATGGTAACATCATGCGTTTTCTTCCGATGATGGTATATTATAATGAAACAAGACAGATTACTTTAATATAAGCTAATTTAAAGAACGAGAGAGAGAGGGAGAGAGAGAGAGAGAGAGAGAGAGAAAATATTTATTTTACCTGTATATTTGAATTGTAATTCTTGGGGGCAGAGATTTTGATAATTTAAACTAATTTCTGAATACTAACTTGGTAGATAATTTAGTAATCATGGGAGATTTTAATGCATGTATTGGAAAAGAACAAAATTTAATTTTAATTTTTTTAATTCAAATTAATCTTTAGCTTTTTGCTTTATTTTATCCAAGAACAAAATTTGTTGGATGGTTTTATTAGAGGAATAAATAAAAATATTTAAAAATATTAAAATGTAGAAAATCGAAAGATTTAACAATGAATTCTAAAAGCTGCATAGTATTACAGTTTGAACTTTGTGATGATAATCAGAAAAACGTAGATGGAATTGCAAAGTCCATTATTTACTCAGCTAACATTAAACCAGTTATAAATTAAGGAAATTATCTTAATAACAAGAAGCCATGGTTTGATTATGAATTTAGTATTATGAAAGTGGATGTTTAGAATATTGAATATGTTCCATAAGACCAACTTGGGGTCAATTAAATTTGAATACATTGAGGTGACAAAATATTTTAAATCTGTATGTAGACATAAGAAGAACATTCATAATAATAATATTATAAGTAATTTGTGCCAATCATTGGATGCAAAAAAGTGTTGTAAAGCTATAAATAGTTTCAAGAACACTGGGGAAAAATTATATGGAAATATTCCACCGTGTGAATGGGTCAAACATTTTAATAATTTATTAAAACCAAACCTACTAGCTACTCCTGTGTGTTACGCAGATCCGGCAGTTACAAACGAGTTTCTTGACACGGATTTCACTTTATCTGAAATTGAAATCGTTCTTAGAAAAGTAAAAAACAATAAAGCACCAGGTTTTGATAGGATACCTTATGAATAAGTACCAGAGAATTTTAAGAAATCCATAGTTTTCCCTCTGCAAAAATAATGTGACGCTAATGTGCCAAAAAAGAATAGGGGGTTTGTCTTTTATTGATTGTATATGTAAGATATTTACAGGTTTATTACATAACAGATTACAAAAATGGATCAATGAATGGTATATAATTCAGAAGTGCAGCGAGCCTTTAGGAGAGGATATTCCATTATAAACAATATATTCAATCTGACAAGCATGGTCCAATTACATTTATCTAATGAAGAAGGAAAGTTGTTTTGTTTTTGTTGACTTTTTGCCTGCATATGACACAATTGATAGGCAAGCTTTAATTTATAAACTGTCATCTTTGAGATTATCGTCTCAGATTCTAGCAGCGATATATAGCAGAACTGATCTACCTGAATTACAAATAATGGTTGGAGGGGAGGAAGTACTTATGTTCTTTGTAGAATTACAGGAGAACGAAACTGTGTTTCATTTTTGGCTAGGTGCCCGGTATTAGAACTTTAAAAAAAAAATCTTTCCTTAGGGAAAAACTATTGATCAACACAAATTTGAAACATATTTTAAATGGGAGGGATTGGTGGCTTTAGCCTCCTAAGACCTGGTGTACTTTTAAAAGGACTTAGATTAGTAAGACAAGACCCAAGAAATATTTTTGTAATAAATTGAAAATTTTTGGACCAATTCTTGTTTAAAATACATTTACAAATATAGAAAAAATATGGAACAAAATTGTTCTTTTGTCGAAATGATTAATTTTAAAGTCCTTTTAATAGAACATAAGGTATTTGTTGTGTTACTTGGTAAAATTATCTATGGACAGGCAAATGATAATAAAAAAAGGATGTTGTGATAAAAAAAAACTTTTAATAACATTTTACTGTAACATAAAATAAAATCATATTTATGGGGAAAACATTTAGGCACTATTTTGATTGGAATTGCTGTTAAACGCAGATGTGCATTGCACTTGATACATATTACTAATGTTTTCATATTACACTTTTCTTCTTTACATCTTTGCTGAGCACCACCAGTAACATTCGGAATCCTTAGCTTTTTTAGTTTTCTAAAACATAAATACAAAATAAATTAATAATCAAGTTGAAAAGTGTTAAATTTAATAACACCTACTGAAAAATAATCGAAAATATTAACATTATCCAACATTTATACTATTGTTATGGCGGAAAAAAATATTTAACTTCAAGTTTTATTAAAGTACGATCATAACACAAGTTGTTTTGACATAATTGGTTAATCATAATCCTGTGAAGATTCTTGTCCAATATCTTCATTGGAATCAATATCTCGAATGACAGGTATATAATCAGGATCTGCATCTGAGTCATCACCTAATAGCTCTGATAATATTTCATCTCTAGCATCTTGAAGAACACCTTCCTCTATAGTATCTACTCATTTAACTGGTTAAAAGTAAGTTCAATATGACATTATTATTTTGCACTGAAACAAGAGTGAAACCAAATTTAAAGGTCATGCAAAATTTATCATCAGGCCTTTGTTAGGTTTCCAACTCTAAATCTAGAGGATGAAAAATAATATGTTATTTTTTAAATACAAACTTCAATAAATGCAAACAATTTTAATTATAATTATTGATGAAAATAATATTTAATTGTATTTGTTCTGTTATTATTCGATTGTGGAAGTTTAATAGGATATTCTGTTTCATATGTTTAAAGTAAAAAATGGTTTGAAATAGAATTAAAATTGTTGTTAAATTGACATTTAAAAGTTAGTTGGTACCTGTTGTTCTTTTAAAAATACAGCCACTAAAGTAGCTTTTTTATTATTATTATTTTTTTATATATTTTTTTACAAACTCCCTAGTGAAAATATCAAAGTTTACAAAGCTGAGACTTCATTTTCTTTTTACAATTTCAATTGTATTCAATAAATGTGCCTATATGGTTTTATTGTATTTTAGAAACTCTATTAACTATTACAAACAGTAAAAAATTAAAACTAAATTTTTGTTATAAATGGCCAGATTTTGGGCGCTTAAAATTGCTTTGGGGAAATTCCCAAGTAAATGCCTATTTATAAATGTCCTGTCCACTGTGCATTTGCCCAGCCCACATCACTTTTCTGACATTCAAAATATGTACTTAAATGACTATTTCTTAGACACATTTAATTTGAATTTATTATTATGGAAGAGATCTAGGATAAATAAGGTCCAAATTAATAAAGGATTACTGCTTATGAACTATTTTTGTTGACTACTAATTTAAGTATGTAGTAAAGAACCTCATTAACATAATTTTGGAGTAGAGATGGTACGGTACTTCAAGAGTAAAACCATCCTACAATACTAAGATCAACCTCGTGAAGTTTGGATTCATTAGCCTGTTAGTAGTATTGGAAATTACTCTTCAGTCTATATTAACTGTGTACAATAACATAAAATGCAATATCCCATTCCTCAACAAAGTATAGTCCAGATAATATAAACTATGATGGGATAGAAGGAAGTGATATATGAGCAAACCTTACATTTAAATAATATGTGAAATTTATTTATCTGAATTACATAATTGTATTGTTATTTGGTAAAACATTATAGTGTGTAGAAATGATGTGCTGCGTGAGATTTGATTTCTGTTTTGTAGTACGAGGGCAGTAAGGACAGTGAAAGGCCGGGGCTTTACCACATTCAAACTTAGTGTGTCGCCACAGAGATTGTTTATGGTTGTAAAGTTTACCACACTGAGTACAAGCATGGTGTTGCTGAATTCCTGAAAATAAATATATATACTAAAACTAATTTTAAACAAATATATAAAAACAAATACTTTTTATCCTATAAGTATATCAAAGTAAATGTGGTTGGTGTTCTAAAACTATATATATATAGTATACTATATATATACTAGAATATACTATATATATATATATATATATATATATATATATACTATATATTTACTATAATTTACTTAGTCTCTATAACAAATTCTAATATAATACCAATATGCAGGTGCATATAACTTTTTTTAATATATACTAAATATACTATATAACTCTTTCCACACTCAATACATTGTATAGGCTGAAGCTGAAGCTGAAGCTGCAGTCCAGAGTGTATGTTGTATCTTAAGGGACAGTAGTAGAATTTATGTACTCCAGGTTAGAACTTATCCAACTCTATTCAAGAACATCATCCGTGATCTGTTTCCCTTGCTTTAACCATAAAGTGATAATTCAATATCTAATTAATTCCCTATATTAGTGAATATGTAGTCTATGATGCAATAAATTAGGTTATATCAAAATCGAAACCATTTCATTTGCTGTTAATACAATACTTTGAATCCTACTGTGGGACTTAGGATGTTTCGACATCTGATACATCTGAATACTGGAGACACTGTAAAAGGGCTACAATCCAAGAAAGGAGACTAGCCTTCACCTTGGCTAAGCTTTAAGAACAAATCAAGTCATTTGTACAGCAATTATTATACAAATACATTGTGACAAACCAAATTTCGATAGTTGTGATATAGTTAAACAAGCTTAGGTTAGGAAAATTTAAATAAATAACTGAAATTACTAATTGGAGGGTAATAAATTAATGGGATATAATACAAATAAAGCTAATATACCATAAATCATGAATATTTAGAACAAATATTTAGAAATATAACCTTAATAACAAAAAGGTGTAAAGCCAAGGTCCTGGGTTCGATTACCGGTCTAGATCGTATATTTTTCACTTGAAATACTTATTTAATCTATAATACTAGCTTGGTAAAATAATGTCTAAGCGTTAAAATCAATAAATTAATACAAAACAAAAAACTAGAAAAGTTTAGCCTAGAAATGCAGTTAGGCCTAGGATTGTTAGTCAGGATGAGAATTATAAATGAAAAAAATAATAATAAATAAGAATTATAGTAAATTGATATGAAATCATAATAAAAACATTGTACTTACTTAACCCGCTATCACTTGCCCTGTGAGGTTGAATCTAACAATTTTATAAGCTTTTTTAGAAAAAACTATTTAAAAATATTTGTTATTGAGTGTCAGTTTGTCTATTCCTCACCAAGGTATCTGTGAGTGTGTTTATATTCTTATTGGGAGATTCAGGAGTGGGGGTGATCGCTGCCATAGAGGCAGGTGAAGGCACACATCACGATTAGTGTGGAACAAACGCACGAGTAACCACATTGTCTGTATTGTTAGGTTCTCCCTAACAACACGAGTAACTATGTTTGTGATTGTGTTGTGTGTTATTGATTTGTTTTGAACAGTGTTTTTATTTCAGTTTCTTTTTGATCTATTGTTTGGTATTTACAGTTAAGTTTTGTGAATAAATAGCCTATGCAAAATGAGTAGAAACAACAAATTGCGCATTTTAAGTTGGCTAGAAGAAGAAAATCTAGAGGACAACTTCTCTCATGAACCTGATGGTAACGTGTCAGAATCTGATGTACCAATGGAAGTGGATGATTATGACACCAACTCGGAACAGTATGATTTTGAGGAAGACCCAAGACCAACTAGTACTCCAAATGTCGGTTCATCCCATGAGCAAAGTAGATCGGGTACAATCTGTAAGTACTCAGCCTGTTGCTAATGTTTCAAACCACAAATCTTATTTTTTAAGAAGGGATTTTCTTACTAAATGGAACATGCATGAGCCTCCATCGTCAATAACTCCAAGGCAAAATATAATAACAAAACTGCCTGGAGTCAAAACTGGTGCACGTAAAAAGGACAGCCTATGAATCGTGGAAATTATTTTTTTCCTGACAGTATGATAGATAAAATAGCACGCTATACTTATGAACAGTTGTTGGTTATGAGCCAGAAATATACAAGGGGCAAAAGGGATTGTCTACAAACAGATTTTTGTGGAATACAAGCTTTATTGGGGGTTTTTGTATTTGGCTGGCATGAAGAAAGCTAGTCATTTGAATTTGAGTGAGTTATGGGCAGATAATGGTACACCTCCAGATTTCTTTGTAGCAACAATGTCAAAAAAGTGTTTTCAAACACTTATTCAAGCCGCCAGGTTTGAGGGGAAAATAACAAGACGTAACCGAGTGACAAGAAACAATTTAGCACCAATACGACATGTTTTTGAGGAGTTTGTAAAAGAAAGTGAGGAAACTTACAATTTTGGTGAACTAGTAAACCCCCTTGACAAAATGCTCGAGGCATTCAGGGGACGATGCAAATTTAAGCAGTATATTGCTAATAAACCCAAAATACGAGATAAAAATTTATGCACTTGTCGATGCAAGAACATTTTTTACAAACAATCTTGAGATTTGTCCTGGCAAACAACCACAGGGCTCTCCAGTGGTATTATGATCTTGGTAATAATGAGGTGAGTCTTGTGAAACGCATGACAATGCCTATCGACAAATTGTAGTAAGTACTGTGCATAAAAATAAGCATCTGTTGCTGTTAGAACTCACTACTATTTGATTAATGAAGAATCTGGAGATCAGCTAAAGCCAGAACTGATCACATGCTACAACTTGACAAAGGGGGGGGGGTAATGATGTGCTCGACCAAATGAAAACTGAATATTGTGTCCCCAGAATCAGAACCAGGTGGTCATTAACAGTATTTTGTTCTTTGTTGAACATTGGTGAAATAAATGGCCAAATAATTCTAAAGACTAACACAAACACTCTTATACCTAGACGAAAATACTTGATTGAGGCCAGGGAACTTGCTCTTCCTCAAATGAGAAGAAGATCATCATTGATGAATTTGTCGATTTCACTATAACAGAAAATTAAAAACATTGTCGGAACCCCTCCACCAGAACCTCACCGTGAAGCTGGCCCGGTTTGTATTATCAACTTTTACATTTTCAATTTATTATTTAAAAAATTCTTTTAAAATCGTTTTCTTTTTAAAGTGCTAAATTTTAAGGGCATTGTTTTTTATAATATTTATATCTCAAAATGTAAAATAAACTTGGTTTTTTACTCTCTGACATGTTAAATAATCACTTTTGCATTTTGTTAGATTGAACCCAACACGAGAGTAACGGTGTTACATCAGATAGCACGAGTGATCATGGGTAAAAAAAAGATTAGCATAGGTTAAGTTTGCTGCCAATTTATTGCAAATAAGTTCAGAGAAGTTGTTTGTTGAAATTAAGTAAATAAATGAAATTAATGTTAGAAAAGAGAGAATAAATAATTTGTAAGATGTAGTATAATTATATAGAAATTTAAACAAAAAAATATTTGATTAATTATTTTTATTAACTCCCGACTAATTGAAGTATGCATACCTTATTCGCATAATTTGTGTGGCTTTGAAAGTACATGTTATACATTGTTAAGATAATACTCAGGAATCTTGAGTTTGTAGGCAATTCATTCCCAATTAGTAGAGTTGGATTTTATTGACATCGTGTCACTTCTTTCAACCTACTTTAGATATAATGTATGTTAAACATAAAATTTAAGATCTTATTCAAAATCAATAGAATATAACTCAGAGAATATAAACTATGATAGCATATGAAACAGTTATTTATTAAAAAATACATTTAACAAATATGATAAAGATATTTTAATTACATTTATTCTTATTTGGTAAAACATTATAATGTGTAGAAATGATGTGCTGCGTGAGATTTGATTTCTGCTTTGTCGTATGAAGACAGTAAGGGCACTGAAAGGCTGGATCTTTACCACATTCAAATTTAGTATGTCGCCATAAAGACCGTTTATGGTTATAAAGTTTACCACACTGTGCACAAGCATGTTGCTGAATTCCTGACAAGCCTAAAACATATTTAATTACAATAAAATTATCTTAAGATTACATTTAAAATAATTTATTAAGAAAATGTATTGTAAACGATAAGTTAAAAATCTACACTAATATTAAAAACAGTAAAAGTTTTTATGTTTGTAAGAGGTAATCCCAGAAACTAATCAATCGTTTATGTAAAACTGAGTGTAATAGTTTTATTCTGTCAATAATTTGTAACACAAGTATTATTTTGTCTCTCATGTTGGTAACACTGTTCTAAACTCGAATCAGCTGTTACTAGTATTTTCTGATAGTAGATAGTAGATAATATATTCAAAGTTTCACAGTGATAGAATTGTAGGATAAAGCAATGTCAATGTTTATGAAAATTTAATGCAATTTACTTTAAGAACATTGTGCATACTAATAGTTTTATCAAAATCTTACATTTTATAATTAGTTATTGTAAATTTTATAAATGTATGGTACAGTATGTAAATGAAAGAATATGTTGACAGAGAGTTTATATTGACTAGTTACTTTAACTATGATGAGGTAATATTATAATAATTCAATATTAAAACAATTCATATGAAGTTGAAACATGTTTCTCTGTTAAAAAATAATGAAATATATCAGTAATATATTCCAAGTTCCAGATGGTTGAAATTGTGACCAAAAACTAGTATTTAATAAACATATTTTAATGAACAGTGTAAAATACTAACTGTTAGAATCAAGTGGAAGATACTTACATCTGGTTATTGTGAAGAAATAACGATGATACAGATAAACAAATTTTATGTCTCAAATTTATTACAAATAAACAATATCATTAGAGTAAATTATTATTAAATAAATACCAACAATTAATTATTATTTAAGTAGTTTGTATTAAAAATTTTTATATATAAGAAGGTAATGATCCAGTCAATTTATGATCTTACAGTATAGAAAAGTGATCTTATTGTTATCACTTGAAATGAGAACATTTGTGGAGACTTCAATCACCAAATGAAATAAAGGTCATTTTTCCACAACAAACACTTTATTTGACACAATTAGGTTTTCACAATCCTTTGGGACACTAAAAATCCAAGTGATTGTTGTGGAAAATTTGTGTATTTTAATTAGTGCCGGTTTTTTTTTAGGCATAATGTAGAAATTAAAATATTTATATTTGTAAATATAAAAGATGATAACCTTAATTAAATTTGAAAATTTGGTTTAACCTATTAAATTTATATCTAAGTATATAGAATGTATACATTTAGAATGATATATCTAAAAATGAATATTTACACTAAATCTATAATTAATTGAGCCTTTCAAGATTGTTATATAGCCTAATTGTTAAGTTTGTAGAATGTTGTTTGTTTGATTTTTGTTGCTTAACATCTTTGTTGTATACCTGTTAGACTAATGAAGATGGGTAACACATGGAAAACACTAACACAATTAACTGGTCTTAACCTGTTTGACCATTGAGAGTGCACGCCTAAAACAACAACGCCGCTCCCCATGTTAGAATAATATGGTTTGAAACAAGTTGTAGGTACAAATCATAATTAAATCATTTAAAAATAGACGTTATAAATATTTTATTATAATTTTAAAATACAAAACATTATTAACGACTATCCTAAAGTTATTTTAGAAGTGTAAAAAATAACAATAATAAATAACACAAATTACACGTTACATATCACTTTACACAATAATTAATTATTCAACAAATCATAACATAATTTTTTCAGTTTGAAATAAAGAAGACTGATTTATTTAGTGACGAAATTTGGTCTTATAAACTTGTAAAGAAGGAAAGACCCAATCAGGAAACTTTTGAAACGTTTATTTAAACCATACATTCAGTTAGTTATAGGTACAGTACCTTATTTGTCTTATGTCCAATCCAATGTATCACTTGTTAATTGTTAAAATTCTCCAGTCCGTAGGCTAACATGTTAAAACATATATTCAGGTTTTGAGCGAGATAATGATAGGTTGTATTTTTTTTTACTAATGACAACACTGACTACTGATTTTTTTAGTTAAAAGGGAAATGTCATCGCATTCATCACCTTCACATCATGGTGAGACACAAGTAATTAATAATTTGTGTAATTGAGTAAAACCATTAATTATGGTTTCACTTCCTGTTTCAAAGTTTTGTTCTTGCTTGGACATTTCTTTGAAATTATTTGTAATTGTAGATTTCCTAGAACAGCAATCACCAAAATGTTAATCACGAATCTACCAGTAGCTCGGCAAAATATTTTCAGTCGTTTACTATAATCCCCACTGTGTTATATTTACATTTTAAATATTATTTTATAATAAAATGAGAGAATGGTTTTTAAACTTTTTGGGTACCAGTACTTAATGACTCTTGTTATCTTAAAAACCATCATATATAAGTAAATATCATAAAATTTAAAAATGAATTCCATATAGTCAAAGTAAGTTTAAAATATTTAAAATTAAAATAGTGTATAGCTGAATTTTAAAAAGCCTATTTAGATTATAATTAAACTAAAACTAGATTATGATTTTTTCATTTTAACTTTCTACCAGAAACATAATATTTTATGAGATATATAGATTTCTGCTCAGTTTTTATCTCACCACATCTTTTTGATATGGCAAAGTTATTCGGTGCTGTGAGAGTTTGGCGATCACTATTCTAGGTTATATAGCTCAAATGAAACTTCATCAAAGACATAATTTTTTAGAAATGTTTAAAACTTTATCGATGAGTAGAATATCTGTAGTAGAATATCTGTCCTAAGAGTTATCGATCAAATATTTGGAATAAGTTATTATATTATACTTTGTGCTTGCAAATCACTGGTGATTTATTAACATTTACTGTAGATAGAAATGAGAACTTCATAATTACATAACTTAATAAAATCTTAGAATGTTATTAAAGGCAAATTTTTTTAAACATTAATCTTCATTATAGAAATTCTTTTAAATTATAAAATATATGAAGTTAATAATTGCCATAAAATATGACATTATAAAAACAAAGGATATTTTTTGAGAATAAAATTACTGTAAACGAAAAGGAACAATGAACACTGTAATTAATAACTTGATGTCAACCCAAATATTTTTAGTTTTTTAAACCTTTAACATTTATTTTTAACTAATAATATTTCCACATGGGAAAGTTAATTTTAGTTTGAAGTTTCTTCTAAATAATCCATCAGTTTATATAGCTTAGGTGATGAACATATTTTGTGAATCTATTTGACTAACATTATCTCAATAATAATTTGAAGTGAATTGTAACGAATCAGCTGTTATTAAATTTGTAAATTTCAGTGCTAGAACACAATTTCTCACAAATAACGCATTTCATCATTGAAGATGGTGACATTGTCCTTTTTAATGAACGTATGTGTGGAAATTTGTGTTCAAGTTTTATTTAATAGGATAATGAGAATTTTTTTTTTTTTACATATTCAATAAACATGTGTTTCTGGCTGCCAGTTGGGTCAATTTTAGTATTATGGGAAAAAGTGTTTCTTTTCTGAAAGAGAGCTAATAAAAATGGCTATTCCTGTAGGATAAATGATGTTATTGTTTAAAATGCATTGGGTTACTTTTTCTGTTCAATATACATATCCTGAGACTTGAAATAAAAGATTTTACAAGTGATATTCGTATTGAAATTAAAGTTATGGGTTGACCTTAAAACAATATAAGTACTTAAATATTTAATGTTTTCTGGTTGGTTTAATGGCTAAAACTCTTGCCTTGGGTATAAGAGGTTCCGAGTTCAATCCCCCCCCCCAGTCCTTGTTATGAAAACTAGAATTAAAATAACAGGAACTTGATATGCTACCAAACGGATATGCTATGAAATACTCGTTTATTTTTAATATTTAAGAACAAACTTACCACCTAGCTAATATTGAAATACAGTACAACAAACTTCTAACGTATATGAGTTATAAATAGAAGGTAGTGGTGTTGGAGTTTTACCAAGTGCCGGTGGTTTATACTTTTAAAGTTAATGTTCAGTTGTTTTTTCATTATAAAATTTATTCACCATAAATACAGTATTTTGTTAAATAACTATTTAAAAAAATGTTCGTTCAATATAAAATACAATCTTTAAGTTTATTCATTACAAATATATAATTCTTATTTCCATTTGAATACATGCCTTTAACTAATAAAACAAAATACTTCACAGCCTACACTATTTAAAATTTAAAGGAATTGTCAATATAAAAAGACTCCTCCCAAATCACTTTTATTTACAATCTATATACAAACTGGGCACTTACAATTAATTCTATCATATATCTTCATACAATTTTGAGTCTCTTTCTTTATTGAATTCTTTTTAAACCAAAACTTTGATTGAACATACAAATGCTTGGTTTTTTAGTGGTCCTTATAATACAATAAAATTTATGATTCTCTCCAGTCATTTTTTGCACTTTTTTCATTTATAGTTTTACCTTTAGATGTCTAAATATATATTTTTAATGGTAATGGTCATGCACATGTGTATTTTGTATAAGGATAATTACAATCTGGCAAAATATCCTTTTGTGGAAGATGTGTCTGTTAAATAAAGAGACTGTGTTTGTATCTCCTAAAAAAAGCAGTGAAAACTGATTGTGAACTCATTGGCAGTGACGTTGGACATGTCTGAACCTGCATGACAAACTTTAACATGCTCAACCATCTTAAACCATCAGCTGTGGTTTAGTTGGTGTAGCTGGTGTATCACTGAAGAGGACGACCTTGTCGTTGAAACGCGTCTGATACTTAGGCGTATTTTTTTTATGAGAACTGTGTTCTGTGTGTTTGTTATACTGTATGCTCAACCATCGTTTAGGTGCAGTTTTGTACCGGAATAATTCTTAAGTTTTAAAAATAAGCAACGTATCAATTTGAAATTTGTATTAAAATAGAACAAAACACCAATGGAATATTCTCAAATGTTTACCGAGGTATATGTAGAAGACCGCATGTCTCGTATATGTGCGTTTGAGTGGCACAAATAATTTTAGTGAAGAACATCAGAACATGAAAATAATGAATACGCTGGATAACCATCCACTTCATAAACCAAAGAAAATGTATTTAAAAACTAGCCAAATTGTTTGATAAGATAGGTCCAAGTGACAAAACCTGGATATCCTATATGATCCTAAGAAGAATCAGTAGTTAATATATCCACAAATCCATCTATTGTATTCCAATTTACTTTATTTTTTGGTGAAAACAAAATTTAAATTGTTACAAAAAAATTAAAATTAAGTGGTTTTTGTCAAAACACTCAATAGCCTGATTTAAGGGTATGAACTATTTAATTTCTAATATGATCCAACCTTAGTCAGACAGAATCAGGGTTGGAAATATGAGAGGTTTGCCGTAAGTTAAATTCAAGGGCAGGTTATTGAGATATAAATAAAACTGGATCCAAAACTAATCCCTGGGAGACCCATAATTTATCGTAAGAATTTCTGACTCATTCCATAAACCTTCATCATCTATGAGCTCAATTTAGTGTACTCTACTATCCTGATATAATAGTGTTTTACCTTGGATCCATATGTTATCAATTTATTCAAAAGCACCTCTTGATCCATACTGTCAAAAGCCTTACTTAGGTCCATGAAGATCATACTTTCCTTTTCCATCAAGATTAAAATTGTTTCAATATTCTTTATTATAACATTTACAGTGCTTTTCCCCCTTTAAAAAACTGTACTGATTTTTTGTAATAATATTATTGCCAATTCAAATAATTTATAAGTCTTTTCATAAAACCACAAAATTTTAGAAAAAAAATTGAAGTAGAGAGATTGGTCAATAGTTTCTACATTTTCAACATCAGTTTTGTTTTAATTTATCATTATAGCTTCTTACTTTTTATTTCAATGTATCTTTCTTACTTTTTATATCCCATGAAAAATTCTGTATATATATATGTGTGTGTGTGTGTATGTGTGTGTGTGTGTGTGTGTGTGTGTGTGTGTGTGTGTGTGTGTGTGTGTGTGTGTGTGTGTGTGTGTGTGTGTGTGTGTGTGTGTGTGTGTGTGTGTGTGTGTGGTAGGCTACTATTTAATTAAAAAGCATAATAATATCATGTGAAATATATTAGTAATTATAGTCAATTTTACCTGTTCTTCCTTTTACATAATTATCTATTATCAGAGTTTAATGTTGACTTTAAATATTGTTTAATGTACATGGGTCAAACAGACAAACACTGTCTTTATCATTTAATTTATTAGAATACAAAAATAAATTGGGTAAAGAGATAATTAATATCATGCAATTTGAATGTTTGAATTGAAATTCAGCAGTAGTTGTCATAATTTTGATCATAGGTCATAATTATTGTCATAATATAAGTAAGGTAGTTGACCTTACTTCTGTTGCTCTAGTAACACCAAAACAGGTATATTTTTCTTTTTTATTACTTGGAAACAACTATAGTATAATTATTATGCATTTATTTAAACCTAACAGTGGACTGAATTTTCAATTTTTACAGATACAATATTAAGTACAGCTGTAAAACTGCAATGAGATGTTCCAATTTCGATCTCAAGTGATTAAATAAAGGTACAGTGTTGACGAAGTATTATTAAGAAACAGTGTGGAACTACGATTGGTAGCAAATCCTAGGTCACAAAATCTAAAATTCCAGTAATGGTAACTAAATGTGCTATAACAATGAAGTTGCTATTTTTAATTATTTTATTTAAAAGTCACACGTTGGTGAGCCAAATATAACATAAGCAACTCCTGCTTTGCTAATTATTTTAATTTTACCTTTAATTATTTAAGCCACACGTTGTCGTGTCAAATATAACATTTAAGATGTTATCAATTATTTATTACTGCTCTACTTCTACTAAGGAACTATCTATAATTATTAAACTCATAAACAACACCTTTTACCTGGATAAAACAAACTCTTTCTTTTAATTTTTTAAAAGAACAAAATTACTACAGCAATAAACATATACTGTACATGAAATTTATACTTACTTATCTAGAAAAACCATTTACTCTCCATTCATTCCTTAAGATTAATTTATTTATCATAGACAATTTTTAAATTACAAAATTTACTTTATTTTAACTCTTGTTAAAATCTTCAAATTATCAGTTCCTTTTAGTTTATTATATTTCTTTACAAATTTTATTTAATACTTTAAATTATTATTAACATTGATCATCCTTTTATTTAATCTCGGCTAGCTCAGTTTTTTTTTACAATTAATTTAAAACAAACAAAATCTCTTTATCTCGGGTCTTGGGTTTTTTGAATGGCTCAATTGAAAGTGAAATCAATTCTAAGTGAATTTAATAATTAACAATTGGGTTTGTACTTATCAATTTGGTTGGTCCTTCTGCTTGGTCGGTTAACACTATACACTACACATGATTTTAATTTACTTTTTTATTCAAACAAAAACAAAACAAAACACCACACTGCTTAAACACTTTTCGTTGGTAATTAACGCTGTCTCTCATTCCCTGAAGTCGTCCAAAAATCTGTCACTCCTTCCCTGATGCCGTCCCAAAATACAGCGCCTGTTCTACGATGATTGGTCTCCTTTACCTCTGGTGAATTTAAACTCCTTTTCCTGATCTGTTTTTTTTTTTAAGAACTCCACAAACTCCAAATCTAACTTCCTATTCTAATTCAAACTTCCTTTACTTCGATTCTACTTTAATTTAAACTTATCAAAAACTTTTCAATATAAAGAAACTTCTTGTCCCTTACTCGCTGTAAAAAAAACTATTCTTTTGTACACAGCGTACTCTAGCTGTATACGCGACCTTACGTCTTGGCGACTCTGGTAAGACTCTCTTCAACAAACTATTTTCTAATACTCCTTCTCTAAAACACTGGTTTTCGCGCCCTGTTCGCTGATTTGTGGATTTCTACCAACTTTCTCTGCTTACGAACTTTCGCAATTCCTACTGGTTGTTTTTGAATTCTACCGTTGTGTTTTTTTAAGTTTGGAGCGTCTCCGATTGGCCGACCTACTTTCTACTTGCGTTTTTTGTGTTTTTCTAAAATACCGTTATGATGCTGCTTTCCCTTGATTTCTCTTTTTTTTTCTAGTAAAAACTCTGCTACCCTAAGAATTCCGTTATGTACACACGTGTTGGCTTCAAGGTTCTTGAAATCCTAGTGCTATTGTAACCTAACACGTACATTTTTATTACAGGCGGCATCTGCCGTTTTCTCTTCATTTGTTTCTTAACATGGTTCTATATTTATTATTTTATTCAAGTTATATTTCAATTAATTTATTTTTAGATTTCATGATTGATGATTTTATTTAGTTTAATTTAATTGATATCATGATATCGTTACAGTGCAGATGACACATCACATTATGAAAAAGTGTCTAGTAGGGCGCCTAAGACTACAGTGGTTTGGTTGTTGCAGTAAAGTTTTATTTAAACAATTATTTTCGGGCAAAGATTTGCATTATGATTCTGTTGTTTGTAAAAAAAAAAAAAACACATGACGCTTAAGTTACATTGATTATCTTGCATTAATTATTAAATATTAAAAAACTTATAATAATCCAAGATAGCTAGTGTCTTAAATTTAAGACTAACCAACTAAATATCTGGCTAAGCCTGTTAGAACGATTTTCAGTCATATAAAGTGTCATTAGCACACAAATTACTGTTTGTGTTGTTTAACTCTAGAGTTCAGTACCAATAGTAGCTTACTATTTTCTTCACAATACTGGTCAACGTCATAAATTATTGAGTCCCTACTTAAATATAAAACATTAAAAAAATTGTACTAAATTAACCAATAATTCAGAAGTTCAATTAAACAACTTTTAAACTAGAAAACCAATAAACATATATATAATAATTTTATTATTTTTTTAATTGCTGAAAATAATAATATTCTGGAAGTTCAACATCCATTAAAACAACTACACAATAGATTTAAATAAATTAACAGAATAAAATTTATAAATGAAATTCCAGTAAAGGATTACAACAAATAATTGAACATGTAGTAGTAATTCTTAAATAAACAAAAAAACAACTTTATACTGAATGTTTGTTTATAATATGCGCTTTGAGATTACATTTTCGTTTTGACCTGTGTGTACAAAATGGACATTTGAACTGTTTTTCCACACCACACTCAAACCTGATGTGACGTCTCAAAGATTCTTTATGATTGTAAATTTTGTAGCATTTATGGCATTGTGATTTTCTCTTGGTAGTTGTTGTTCCAAAATCTGATACTGAAAGAGTTAAAAGGAATTAATATCCCACTTAAGTAAAGAAAACTAAATCAGTATGTATTGAATTATTGTCTTCATTGTTTGATAAAATAAAGAATACTAAATGGTATATAAATTAAGTTCTTGTTTTATTACTTTTCAGATACATTTCAATAGAATTAACACAAACAATTCTACAATACCAAATAACATAAACAAGCAGTAGATTACTGAAACAGTATGTTAAAGTTTTATTGTGAGAACTATATTACCATGTTTTGTTTTAGAAGTTACTTCCAGCTCCTCCCACCATATTGAATCAATATCCTCGAAGAATAATCTTGAACTTCAAACGTTGTCAGTTTTATTACAGAATTATTGAATATTGTTTAATGTGTAATATTGTTTAGTTTTTCATAAAAAATTAATTTGAATTCTTTAATTATTTGAAAGACACTAGATAATCTTTCGATATATTAAAACATGAAAACATTCTATTTTACTCATCAACATGTTGAGTTTCTACTTAAATTAAAATTAAATTAAACATTTAAAAATGGTAGGAAATTAACTAATATTTCAGTAAAAGTTCAGTTTCACAACTCTTATACTAGACAACATAAAACATAGGTAGCCTACAAAAAAAAGACATTTAAAAAAAATATTGCTGAAAATAATAATATTCTGGAAGCTACAACAGTCATTAAAATATTGTTAACAATTATGCAATGGACGGTTTTAATAAATGAAATGAATAAAATTTATAAATTAAATTCCAATAAAGAATAACAAGAACTAAGTAATTTAAGTATGCAGTGACAAAGAAAACATTTTTACTGAGTGTTTTCTTGAAATATGCTCTTTCATGTTAAATTTTTATTTTAATCTTTGTTAACTTTATTCTTTGACTAAAAGTTTGAATTACTCAAGTGTACTTCAATGACAATGTGAAATTTACAGAATAACACAATATATTAGTTTTAACACTGATTTTATTCTGAACTTAAACCTATAAACTAAAATTGCTTAACCCTAATATTCAGCCTCTATTGTATGCTATGGGATTCATTTCAGATATAAATTCAGTGTTTGTAGTAACCATATCACTAATTATAGCTACATTTTTGTTGAAACTTGCTTCAGTAATATTGAGAGATCTGTTTAATAATTTATTGCAAAAATATTACTTATTTAAAATCCCTTTCCTACGATCACCATTTTGGGTTAATTTATTCGCAATAGGTTTAAATTTTAAAACAAATAATCTAAACAAAGCAATTAGGAATTTTTACCAGTTTATAATATTATTATGCACATCTAGCAGTCAAACCAATTATGAAATTAAACATTACTTGTATTATAGCTGAAATATGTGTTACCAGGGGACTTAAATTTAAGAAAGGCGGAACCAAAATGGTAACAATGTTTAGAAATTAAAAAAAATTAAAAAAAGACAAAGACAAATTTAGTAATTAACAAGGCTCAAGTTTATTGAAAGCAGAAGGAAATTTCGGCACTTCAGACTTTGTCATTTACAACAAAAGACATCCTGACACAAATCATCAATAAAAAAAAAACTTATGATTAACAATATCATAAATTGTAAAAGTTATAAGCCCTTAATTGTAACATATAATAATTTAGAAAAAAAAATTTTAATCAACAGATTCTAAAAATTTATCCCCCCTTTTAATATGTATATTTATAGTTACAAAAATTTAACAAAAAAAACAATGAGCACAGCTTAATAATTCACAGAATTATAATTAATCAAAAAAAAAGATTATACGCCCTTAATGTAAAAGTATAATAATAAAAAAAAAAATTTAATCAAAAGATTCAAAAAAAAAAGAAAAAAACTTATCCCCCCCTTTTTAGTTTATAAGATGATAGTTTCTTTTTAAACAATTACAGAATTTAACAAAATATAAAAGAGTTTGATATTTTAAGTTCAAAAATCATATCTATAGTTAACATGTTTATCACTAAACTAAAGATACATAATATAACTGGTTTGAAAAATTTCTTAAAAACTATATTGGCCAAATAAATTTATATATTTTAAACAAACAAAAAAAAGAATTTAGAATTTTGAAATTTTGTTAATTGACGTCAATTATTTTAATTTGGAAATTAACCTCTTGGAGGTTGTTAGGACCGAAAGTTTGCATGCAGGCTCCACCCAAATAATTGTTTTTTTATATATATTTTATAATTAACTACACAGGTCTACATTTAGAAAATAGTCTTAAAGAACACATATTTGCGAAAGTAAATTTAGGCACATATACAAAATGAGTTAGTTAAAGTTCTGTAAAGTCAGCTGTAGAAAAAGACATCACTTTTATGCACTTGAAAATGTGAAGTTACGTTATACAAAAAAAAACGTGTTTTGCCAACAGGACGAAACTTGTTAGGATGTTTCGTTGGTTTGCACAATGTGAGACAAGAATTTCTTTATTTCTCCAATTTCTCCTATTTGTCCTACCAGCATATTAGCTGTGAGCAAAAAACATGTTCTTTTAGTGTCTGTACAAAATCAGACATGTTTTAGCATTAATGTTCATCATTAAAGAAATATCTGATTATTTGCCAAAATTAAAGAAAATTGATTGTATAACAGAAATTCGTTAAGATGGTACTTAAAAGCTTCTTAGATTATTATAAATCTATTTATATATATTTTAATTTTGTTTAAAAGAAAGCTTGTATAAGACTTGTAAGATTTTGCAAAAGCTTGTAAAACGAAATTTTCTGATTTAGAAGAAATTTCCTCAATTGTTTTATATTTGACATGTTCATATTCTGATCATTTAATGTTCAACACTAGTTTGCACTTATTTCACAAAAATGTTCAAAACGTAAAATGTGCCTTTGCAAGATTTTGTAAATGATGTTTTAAGAAAAGAAAATTTTTATAATCATTTAGTTTCAAAAGGAAATAGAATATTGAATAAAACATGAAATACATATTTTAAAGAATACATGATAATTAACAAATTATTTTAAAAATTAACAAAATTTATAATATGACAAAATCTGTAAGGTTGAAGTACCTGGTAAATCCTGTCGCAGATCACGTGAGGTAGTACCGAGAAAATGATGGTTAATTTTAGCATTTTTGAACCAGATTATTAGACTAAGGCGCACAATTAGTAATTTAACATGATGTTTTAGAAAGACGGTAATTTTGAGAGAAGAAAGAAGAACTTTTAGCTAACGGAGTTATGAAGAGTGTAGACCATGTTGTTATCGCATGTAGACTGTGGACCGGTAATCGAGAAGCTAGCTTGACCGGCGAAAATGTACTTTGGTTTCAAGTATCAGGTGATGCTTGGTTTAGGAGCGGGCCGCTAGATGCCAGCATCTGTCAAGCGACGGAAAGTGGAATGTATATTTACGAAATGAGTTAAGTTATTGCGGAAGTGCTTTTTTGGATTTAAATGCTACAGCTCTCCCCCCCCGAAAGACGGAGTTAGGGTAGAAAAGAAAAGGGGCCAGAAGGGCCCCCCGCAAAATTTAGAAAAAGGAGAGAGAGAGTGTGCTTGAAGGGGTAAAAAAAATTTCCTCTCAGACAGGTGTTTTAGACCTCGAGATAAACAAAAGACAAACTAAGACTAACATGCATAGCGAGTGCCACATTAACTATATGTAGTTCGACAGAACCGGTCAGTATACCTTCACCAAGATAAACAACAAAGAACAAATGCACCAAACTTAACTATTAAGAAGATGGACTCACTATGTCCTCGTCCGAAGACGTTATGGTGACGAAGAAATAGAAGAGTTCATGACGCTCTCTATATTCTCGTCGCATCGATTACACCCGCGGAGTGCTCGATGTCAAGATATGTCTAGATAGGGAAACATGTCAGGTACATGTAGCGGCCATTGCCGTAAAGTGGAACCTCATAGTTGATCAGACTATGGGTTGAAAAGCGTCAAGTCCGGGAAACAGTGAGATATATCACTGGACAAGGAAAATCAATATCTCTTCGCCTGCAAACACCTATAAAGATTACGGCACGGAGGGGCTCTAGGAGAGCTCAGCCCACCGATGCCCAAACATACAGATGTGCATTTGGCTTAGAGGAAATACGGCTTGGTTCCGTATTTTATTATGTTCTGCAGTGCATAGAAAGAAGACTACCAGATGACAATTTGTGCGGGCCAAGAAAGATCAGAAAGAAAATTAAATCGTAAAGGAGAAGGTTCTAGAAATTTGTTAATATTTAATTTATATGATGAGGTTTGAGTTGCTCGACGTGTGCTTTTTTAATAAAACGAGGTGAATTGGCGAAAGAAAGCGCAACGGTAACTGGAGTAAGAAAATCAATGATCCGGAAGGGACCTGACCATCGAGGCATCAATTTAGCAGCTCGCTTGTCTATGGCAGAGCTAAGAGGGTGTGTTTTACACCAGACAAGATCGTTGATTTTATACAGATGAGGCTTCCTGAATTTGTTATAGGTCTTTTCGGCCTTTTGGTGCGCTTTCATTATATTGTCTTTGGCCTGGCGCCAAACTTGTGATGGATTAGTATTAGGTTTTGGAAGGAGATCATGTATGTTCCAGCTGAGACTCAGTGGTGTATTGGGGAGAAAATTAAAAAGAATACTAAAAGGTGTTGCTTTAAGAGTCTCATGATGTGCGAAATTGAAAGCCAGCTGAAGCCAGCAAAGGGAGTCGTCCCAAGAGGATTGATTTTTGGAGTGATAGGCGATAAGGGCTGCCTTAAGGTTTCGGTTGAGTCTTTCCGCATTATTAGGTTGGGGGTGATAAGGAGATAAAGTTGCATGCTTAATACCGCGAGAAAAACAAAAGTTGCGGAAGACATGTGATACAAAACATTGTGCATTGTCAGAGATTATTATCTTTGGAAAACCGAAATTTTGAAAAATGTTTTGGCTTAAGGCCTTAATTGTACTGTGGGAAGTTGCATCTCTGACAGGCATGAGCCAGGTGAATTTTGAGAACTGGTCAACTGCGACCAGTATCATGTTGTAGCCCTGTTTTGTCCTAGGAAGCTGTCCGACGTAGTCGATATGTAATTTTTCCATGGGACGATTGGGAACCGTTGAGGCAAGGTATCCTAATTTGGAGTTGTGAGCAGGTTTGCTTACAGCGCACACCGAACAAGCTCGCACTTTAGAAGTGACATCCTGTTTTAAAGTTGGCCAATAAAAGTTCTCCTTTACCTTAAACAAAGTTTTAAGTACTCCAAGATGACCACCCACAACGGAGTCGTGATGATAATTAATCACCAGGTCGACTAAGGACTGAGGTAAATAAATTCTGGTGGGCTTTTCCAGATGATTTTTCAGGCAAAGAACACCTTTACTTAAACAGTACTTCTCCGAAGAGATGTTCTGTTCAAGATCGGCAATGATATTTTTCAAAATAGGGTCGGCCTTTTGATGAGTCTGGATGTCATGAAAAGCTAGAGGAAAATTTGTGAGGAGACTGGTACACGAAAAGGTGACATTTTCTTCGTTGAAATTTTCCGGTTCAAACATGCGCGAGAGGGAGTCTGCTATGATGTTCTGAGTTCCTCTTATGTGCGCTACCTTAAATTTCAATGAAGTCAACTTGGCAATCCACCGGCCTAATTTACCAAGTTGTCGAGGACGTGCTAAAAGCCAAGAAAGGGCTTGGTTGTCGGTTTCTAATAGGAATTCCCGATGCTCTAGATATTGCCTAAATTTCTCTACTCCAAAAACTACTGCTAGGCATTCGGCTTCATATGCAGATGAGGCTTTTCTTTCTGCAGGTGTTAAAGTACGTGAAGCGTACGCTATGGGCTGTCGTGAGCCGTCAATTTCTTGGAGTAGAACTGCTCCAAGGGCCACCGAGCTCGCATCCGTTTGCAGGATGAATGGTTTGGCGAAATCGGCCATCCGGAGAACCGGAGGCTGTGTTATTGCCTCCCGAAGATGTTTAAAAGCTTTCTCTTGTTCAGCTTGCCAAGAGAATTTTTGGCCCTTCCTCCGAAGCAGATTTAGAGGCGCAGCGTGCTCCGCGAAATTTGGAATGAATTTAGCAAAGAAATTGACCATTCCAATAAATCTGGAAACGGCCTTAGGGTTCTTGGGTTGCGGAAAATTTCTAATTGCTTTTGTTCTAGATGGGTCGATTTGCACGCCACGAGAAGAAACTAGGTGTCCTAAAAAGCTTATCTCATTCACAGCGAAACGGACCTTATCTGGGTTAACAGTCAAGCCAGCCCGCCGCAAACGAGTAAGGACTTCCCGAAGATGTTTTTGATGCTCTTCCCAAGTTTTGGAGTAAATGACTAGATCATCCAGATAATTAAAAATGAATTTGAATTTGATGTCATGGAAGACCTGATCCAAAAGTCTGGTAAGCACTTGGGCACCAGTACAGAGTCCAAAAGGGACTCGAGTAAACTGATAAAGCATCCAAGGAGTACAAAAGCTGGTAATTTGTTTGGACTTTTGAGACAAAGGGATTTGATGATAAGCTGAATTAAGATCGAAAACTGTGAAATATTTGGCACCGACAAACCAGTTAAAACTTTGATGTAAGTTAGGTAGCGGCACCGCTTCGACGACGATGTTTTGATTGAGCCTCCGATAATCAATCACCATCCTTGTTTTCTTTTCGGGATGTTGAACCAGAAAAACAGGGGATGCATATGCCGACCGGCTGGGTTCTACTACTCCTGAATCTAACAATTCGTTGATGTGTTCGCGGAGGTATTCCATTTTGGGAGGTGCCAATTGGTATGGAGAACACTTGACCGGAGTGTTGTCCTTCAGTTGAATATCGTATTCAACTAGATGTGTTAAACCTAACCTTTTTGTGAGTACCTGAGGAAAATCATTAATTATTTTTAAAATGGCGTTTTTATCGTCCTTTTGAAGATGACCTAAAGGATCAGGAGCAGTAGATTCAGATGTTGTGGACACTATAGGTTTATACGCAGAATTACTAAAATTACATAGAGGAAAAACAATAGACCTTGAAAATTTGAAATAGAAGTTTTTTGCTGAAAGATCAAGTACCAGTCCCGTTTTAGATATGAAATCTGACCCGAGGATCAGAGGACACGACAACTTATGCGCCACCAGGAAATCCACATTCCAACTACAATGTTCCATTTTAAGATGAAGACGACAAGAGTAGGAAATGGGCAACCTTTTTCCAGAAGCCGTGACACAATCAGCCTTCACCCTGGTGATGGATTTAAAAGCCTTGGTGTTCTTCAATTTTTTAAAAAGGGCTTTAGAAATGACGCATCTTACTGAACCGGAGTCCAGCAGAGCCTTAACTTTAATTTGCCCAAAAGCTACTTCCACCAAAGGCAAAAACTGATCGTTCAGACCCCTAGATTTAAGAGAAATGTTATTTTTTTTTTGAAGTTTGCAGTTGGAAAGCTTAGAGCTGGAATAGGTTTGCCTGGACCTATTCCGTAGAGAGAAGAATTTACAGCCCCAGATATAGTGACCGGGTATGCCACAATGATAACAGATGGGAGTAACGTAATTTTGAATTTTATTGCCGAAATTGTTTCTTCTTGAATAGGAAATTGAGTTTAAATTTTGAAAGGGAGGTTTATTAAAAAAATGTGGTTTCGTGTTATGTTTAAATCCGATGTGGTTGGTTTTAGAAAGGGAGGCTGGCCTGGAGCTACCAACTAGACTCCAAACCTGCCTCCGTTTTTTTGGAGGATATTGCCTTGTTGGAGGCCGGTTTCGACACTCTGGGCTTCTATGTCCCGGCTGCCCGCAACTGTAACAGACTACAGGTCTTGTAGGTCTAAAATCAGGACTTTTAAACTCAGGTCTCTTTAATGGAGCCCTTTGCCTGTCAGTGTACATGATGTTATTTACGTGAGCGCAGAGTCGATCTAGATCTGCGAAATTTTTAGGCTTAGTCGCAAAAACTAAACAGTTGCGGACTTCCGGAGACAGTCCCTCCAGAATGACGTCCGTGACCTCCAATTCGGACTTATCTAAATTAAGTGTTTCTGCAGCCTCTTTAATTTCATTTACAAAGATGTGCACCGCCTCGTTAGTCTTCTGGGGCCTATAAAATAACTCCTGCACTAAAGAAGCTAACCGTTTTGATGGTATAAAGAGACTTAAGGCCTCTTTATGAAAGGTATTAAATGCCTGATGTCTAATCAGACATGAATTTAAAGGGCCCTGAGCATAGGGCATCAGAACATTATTAATGTTTAAGGCTACGTCCGGGTAAGTTTTAACTATTTTTAAAGAAATTTTAAAAAAATTTAATAATTTGTCAAGGTCGAACCCATCTGTCTGAGGAATTGTCTTAATTATTTGTTCGGCAGGATGACTTAATTTTCCGTATAAGGAAATGTATTGACAGCCTTTCGAGCTGCTAGGTGTAGTTTGCTGAGCCTCAGCCTGCGGCGTGTCCGCAAGGAGATTTGGCCCATTAGACCGAGATGGCTCTGCAGAGCTAGCTTTAGTGGTTCCCCCAGAGGGCGTTAGCGGGATGCTTACGTTTAGTTTTAGAGGAGCAACGGTTTGCTCAAAGGCTTTAAATTTTTCTTTGAGCGTAGCGAAATTGTTATGTAGCTCGGCCAGATCCCGTGGCACGTTGTTGTCTGCTACTTTTAGTTGTTCAGTGTGCACCCGATTTAGGAACTCTAGTCGTCTTCCGAAGACGTTTATGCGCGCACGAACACGAATCATTTTGATTCCTCTTTCGGAATCGAGGTTCTCCAGGTCGTCTTGCAAGACAAACAAGGAGTTCCGGGCTAACGCTATCTGTTGCAAGAGGATGTCTTCAGTGAAGTTTCCCATTTCGGGCTCGACGCTGTTCTGCAGAAGGGACCTAAGAGAGGTTCGCATTTTAGCTACAATGTCTTTTTCACCACCTCTAGCTACTACCTCAAAAGCAAGCTCGGTATTCTTTAACGAATCCACTAATCGCAGCAAATCCACTGCCATCTTAACTGTTGCTGATAAATAAAAAAAAATTTAATCAAGTGTTTTTAAATAAAAAAAATTTCTTTTAAGATGATGTAAAAAAAAGGTGAAAGAGCCAGAGAAAGACTCAAGAATTATATGTAGTGTAGTTGTTGTGTATATATGTGTGTGTGTAAGTATGAATTGATACAGACAAGCGAAAGAAAACTCGAGAAAATTTTTTGAAGGAGATTTTGAAATTTTTTTTTTTTGTTTTTTTTTTTGTTTTTAACTATTTTTGGATTTTATTATTTATTTAAATTTTTTTTGGATTCCCGAATGAGCCCGCTGTCTGGATCAAATTCAGTGAATGACTAGGGTGCAGTGTATGTAAATATATATATATAAAAAAAATATTTAAGCAGACAAAATAATAAAAAAAAATTTTATCGAAATTGGTTTAGAAGTTTTTGTGTAAGTGTTTATAAAAATAACTAAATAATAAAAAAAAAGAGACTATAGATTTATAGAGATTTAAATATTTAAACTAAATAAAAAAAAATTTCATCAGCAACAGTTGTGCAGTATTTGAAAAAGCTGCAAAACATAAAAAAGAGCCTTGTTTACAAAGATAATTTTGAATTTAAATTTAGATAGTTCCAATGCAAAATTTTGAAAATTAACTACGGTTCCAGAATTTAAAATTAACCACGCTCTGCTACCAAGAAACATGTTACCAGGGGACTTAAATTTAAGAAAGGCGGAACCAAAATGGTAACAATGTTTAGAAATTAAAAAAAATTAAAAAAAGACAAAGACAAATTTAGTAATTAACAAGGCTCAAGTTTATTGAAAGCAGAAGGAAATTTCGGCACTTCAGACTTTGTCATTTACAACAAAAGACATCCTGACACAAATCATCAATAAAAAAAAAACTTATGATTAACAATATCATAAATTGTAAAAGTTATAAGCCCTTAATTGTAACATATAATAATTTAGAAAAAAAAATTTTAATCAACAGATTCTAAAAATTTATCCCCCCTTTTAATATGTATATTTATAGTTACAAAAATTTAACAAAAAAAACAATGAGCACAGCTTAATAATTCACAGAATTATAATTAATCAAAAAAAAAGATTATACGCCCTTAATGTAAAAGTATAATAATAAAAAAAAAAATTTAATCAAAAGATTCAAAAAAAAAAGAAAAAAACTTATCCCCCCCTTTTTAGTTTATAAGATGATAGTTTCTTTTTAAACAATTACAGAATTTAACAAAATATAAAAGAGTTTGATATTTTAAGTTCAAAAATCATATCTATAGTTAACATGTTTATCACTAAACTAAAGATACATAATATAACTGGTTTGAAAAATTTCTTAAAAACTATATTGGCCAAATAAATTTATATATTTTAAACAAACAAAAAAAAGAATTTAGAATTTTGAAATTTTGTTAATTGACGTCAATTATTTTAATTTGGAAATTAACCTCTTGGAGGTTGTTAGGACCGAAAGTTTGCATGCAGGCTCCACCCAAATAATTGTTTTTTTATATATATTTTATAATTAACTACACAGGTCTACATTTAGAAAATAGTCTTAAAGAACACATATTTGCGAAAGTAAATTTAGGCACATATACAAAATGAGTTAGTTAAAGTTCTGTAAAGTCAGCTGTAGAAAAAGACATCACTTTTATGCACTTGAAAATGTGAAGTTACGTTATACAAAAAAAAACGTGTTTTGCCAACAGGACGAAACTTGTTAGGATGTTTCGTTGGTTTGCACAATGTGAGACAAGAATTTCTTTATTTCTCCAATTTCTCCTATTTGTCCTACCAGCATATTAGCTGTGAGCAAAAAACATGTTCTTTTAGTGTCTGTACAAAATCAGACATGTTTTAGCATTAATGTTCATCATTAAAGAAATATCTGATTATTTGCCAAAATTAAAGAAAATTGATTGTATAACAGAAATTCGTTAAGATGGTACTTAAAAGCTTCTTAGATTATTATAAATCTATTTATATATATTTTAATTTTGTTTAAAAGAAAGCTTGTATAAGACTTGTAAGATTTTGCAAAAGCTTGTAAAACGAAATTTTCTGATTTAGAAGAAATTTCCTCAATTGTTTTATATTTGACATGTTCATATTCTGATCATTTAATGTTCAACACTAGTTTGCACTTATTTCACAAAAATGTTCAAAACGTAAAATGTGCCTTTGCAAGATTTTGTAAATGATGTTTTAAGAAAAGAAAATTTTTATAATCATTTAGTTTCAAAAGGAAATAGAATATTGAATAAAACATGAAATACATATTTTAAAGAATACATGATAATTAACAAATTATTTTAAAAATTAACAAAATTTATAATATGACAAAATCTGTAAGGTTGAAGTACCTGGTAAATCCTGTCGCAGATCACGTGAGGTAGTACCGAGAAAATGATGGTTAATTTTAGCATTTTTGAACCAGATTATTAGACTAAGGCGCACAATTAGTAATTTAACATGATGTTTTAGAAAGACGGTAATTTTGAGAGAAGAAAGAAGAACTTTTAGCTAACGGAGTTATGAAGAGTGTAGACCATGTTGTTATCGCATGTAGACTGTGGACCGGTAATCGAGAAGCTAGCTTGACCGGCGAAAATGTACTTTGGTTTCAAGTATCAGGTGATGCTTGGTTTAGGAGCGGGCCGCTAGATGCCAGCATCTGTCAAGCGACGGAAAGTGGAATGTATATTTACGAAATGAGTTAAGTTATTGCGGAAGTGCTTTTTTGGATTTAAATGCTACATATGTTAGGCATGAATTCTAATTTCTGATTTTCCTTCTCTTTACTATGTAAGTTTGAGTTCACTTTTTAAATACCAGAAATTAACTTTACTTACTGCTAGCAAACAACTGAATATAACAAACTTGATTATCACATCATCTGATAGATATTGTAATAAAATTTTATTTTATTGCTTTCTTTGTTGATTTTAGATTTTACAGAAGTTCGACTTTATAAAATTTAAGTCTAAGTTCTTGTACATTCCAAATCTTTATATTACATTACGTAAAATTAATAGTACAACCAATTTCAGTCATGTTATATTAGTATGTATAGAACGTATGTGCTGTATTAAGTTACTTTTAACTTTTGACTTATGGGGACAATAAGGGCACTGAAATGTTGGTTCCTTTCCACACTCTAACCGTAAATGTCTTGTCAATGTCTGCTTCCATTGATAGCTTCGTCCACATTTTGGACAAATAAATGTTTGTGTTTTAGAGAACTCTTTGACATTTTCCATCTTCAATATGTTTGTTTCAACAAACTTTTGAAATTTATCTGAAACAGTTTCATACAATGTTAAGTTTTAGAGTTAAATATATTTTATAAAAAACTTACCTGAGATATCTAAATTAACATTCATAAAACTATATTTATAAAAAAATTTCATAATAATAAAAGCGGAAGAAGTCGTCTACCATTCCAAAGTTTTGCGTAGAAAGGTAAAGAAATTTATTTTTAAGTTTATTTTGTACAACTATTTGAAAAATATTCAGAGATGAAAACTGAATTGATCTGTATGTAGAGTATTAAAAAAATGTCTATATCGGTTCATCAAATAACACTAGAAGAAATGACAATTTTTTAATTTTCCTTGGAGAAGGAGGATTTTGGAGACTAGTGCCGGACTAGGTAAAATTATCCTTAAATTCATTCCTAATCTAGAACCACAAAGCATTATTCAGGTTAGTAACAGCCTAGATTTTAAAATTAAATCTCTCTTCTGCTCTTCTCTCTCACCCTTCTTCTTTTGTACCATATCTTCCTTTAAATATTTATTGCTTATCATTAATTTTCTAAGTTTTATTTATAATTAATGAAATGTTCAGAGTAGTCTCCAACTGTGCATTTATTTTATCTCTAAATGATTTTAACCTATGTAAATTAACAAAGTGTACTCTGCCATATGATCAAGCCTAGAATAACAATTATTGTCAGGTCGTTTTTCTATTTGAATCTGTAAGTAAAGGAATGCCTGTCAATACTTGTGTAAGATGATAGTCCAACTTTCCATGTTCTCTTTTTACTCAATCCCTCAGGTCTGTGATAAGTTTTTTTTCATTCAGCCTCTTGTAACAGGGTAGTGATAGATTATCTAATGTCCCATCTCTTATATTTGGACAGTGTAAATCTTTGATAGTCTTGAATAAAGGTAAATTCGTTACGTTGCCCTGGTAAATAAAGGGCAACCTTTTCCCAGGTGGTTATTAGAAAGCATACTACAATTATCTTTATGGTATTAGTTAGCACAATTCTGTATGCACTGTATATTTGAAGAATAATTGTCCTCTTTAGTTTCTCCAACATAATTTTATAATTTTGAATCCTCAGCACTTTGTGTTAAATTGAGGATTATTAACATGATTAAATACACTGACATTAAAGCTGCAAAATGTGAGCTATTGTTAAATGTTTTAGAAATTAAGGTAAAAAGTTATTTTCTCCCCAAACATTACTTGAATTTGAAAAATTACTCTCCATTTTAAATGTGCTCACTTAGTTTGAAGGTTAACGAATTTGTTTTGTAACAATAATTGTAATAAAGGGTGCTCTAGTTTTTTATGAAATGTTTATTGATTAAAGTTGGGCGCCATTTTGTAATGTATTGTTTACAAAAACTAATTAAAAAATAAATTAAAAATTCTATTAATGAATATACTTAATATTCTTGGGTCGTGAATTCTTTAGAAAAAGTGTACTAAATAGAACATTGGATAAAATAATGGATGTCTTTTTATTCTGAAATGCACATAATTTTTATTAAGTTGAAATTATTGAAACATGTAAACATATATGAAATATAATTCTTATAAACATTAACTACTTATTAGTACTTCCTATATATTTATATTATTGAAAAAATCCTTAAAAGAAAAAATAATTTTATTAGTTTTGTTAAATTTAAATTTTGATTTCAACCGTACTATTAAGATTGAATTTAATAAAATTTTATTTAAAAAAATTTATTAAAAAAAATAAATTAATAAACTTATTATTGTAATAATATGTAACAATAATCATCAAATATTTAAATCAAAAAGAAAATCTCTTATAGTTTTAAAAATCTTAATATTACTTTCAAAACAACATATTATATATTATAATAAACCATCAAACAAAATTTTGAGTATTATATTAAAGTATTCATCCAATTTGTAAGTCATTGAAAAATCACATTTTATTTTATATAATAATAGTTATTATGTGCTTTACCAAACACGTGTGTTTGTTTAAAAGAAACTTTTTATTTAAAATCGCATCCTTTCCTTGATGTAACTGCATGACGTCGTTTCATCACAATCACTCCAACCGTTATTGAAAGTTAATGTTTTAAGTCCACATTCCTTATTAACAAGAACACGTCAATCATTCATATTGTGAAAAAGATACTTAAATATTCGAATTGTTCTATTCTAGATAAAACTTAGTCTTTACATCCATACTTTCCGGGTAACATACATTTGCTAAATGTGTAAAATTAATAAGTCAAATATTTTCACTTTAAACGTTCATAATTAATTCAAACGTGTATGATCAAATCTTTATCACATTACATTATCACTAAAACAGTTCATTTCTATTGTAGAAAACACTTTTAATATACATTGTCTTTGTTCTACATTGGACACGATTACATGAGCGATACACTCTCACTTTTTAAGTTCTTTTCAGTCTAAATATTCAGTTTCTAGATTCACACTTATTTGAAATTTTTACCATTTCACATTTTTTACTAAAACAGTTCATAACTATTAAAGAAAACACTTTTCTTTCTACTTTTTCTTTGTCCAAAAAAGTGGACACGAGTGTCCGAGCAACATGCTTTCGCTTCAAGAGTTCTATCCAGACTAAACTAACTGCAGTTGGTGGTAAAACTCCCAATCTTTCTTCTTTGTATGCAAAATGTTTATACTGCACTTTTTAAATTATAAAGTTTATAATCATTCTAATTATTACAAATATAGAATAAATTTCTCTGATCATTTGTCATTACTCATTTTATTTTCTAATTTAGTATTTTTTTAAATTTATTCAATGAAAAAGAAAATACGTTTCTTGCTTGTCTCATCAAGTCTAGGCGTATACTCTACTATATCTAAGATCGCATATATTCCATTCTATTTAAGATCAAAGAACTAAAAATGTGCACTATTACAGAAACCCCAAAAATCTGGTGTTTCATTTTTTAAATGAAGCAACGGATTTTTCTTTTAATTTAATTGTACATTTTTCATTTAATTTTAATTTACTTAAAATTTTTTATTAATTTACTATCACAATTTTAATTTTTTTTAAAAATAAGTAACAATAAATAATCAGAAATAAAATATTTCAGCAGTAACAGTATTATTTATTAATCAAAAACCAATTTCTTTCTCTTTTCAAACTTTTAAAACAACTGACATTATTCAATTTACCATAGGATTATCACTTTTTCAAACTATACCTCTATAAGGGATCTTAATACAAGTTATCTCTAAATGTCAATAATTTGTTATCTATGTGTGCTGTCTCCTTTCAACTTTTCTTCATTATTTTTAAAACACTTTTAAAATCTTATTTATTTATTCATTACTACAACATTATAAAACTTACTTTTTCTTATTATTACCAGATTTTAAATATTACCATTAAATCCTTTTACTTTAAATGACAAAATTAACATTTTTAACTTAACAATCTTTGGTCACCCCCACTTACATTAATCTCTTCTTATCTTGTTACTCTTATCTTAATTTTAATCAACATTCTTTATAAAAGATTATTACATTGTTTTATACCTTTTCTATTAAAAATATCTGCTCTCCCATTTACTTTAATTCAATCTTACAGTTTATTGCTAGGTCAACTTATTTACTTCTCCAAATTTTACCAAAACTTTTATAATTATTAACATTTCTCAACTACAACAAAAATCATATTACTTTTCTTCAAGAAAAACTATCTGTGGCTTGAAACCAACCTCACTTAAAATATTAAACTACAGTATTTCATCTTAAAATTTATCTTTTTAGGCTTTTCACAAAACTCATAACTTCGTTGTATTAACCTTAAAACTTCATCTTAAAATTCATAGTATATTATGTCATAAAAAATATTATTAATATTTGCAGAAACCTTTGTTTCTGCCATAGCATCATCGTTATTCATTCTTCTTCATAAAAATTTGTAGAACATCATCGTAGAATATTATTTATCATATAACAGAACCCTTTAGTTCGTCATAAAATATTATTTCATTGTAGAAAACTCATAAATCGTAGAAACTTCATAAAACATTATTTCATCGTAGAAAACTTATTTATCCTAGAAAATTGTGAAATCCTGGAACCCAAAAGAAGGAAAATCTTTGGACCCAAACAACCAGACATAAATATTGACAAACAACCAATACAAGATTCCTGAAGCTTCTTAGGGGCGTTGGGATCGGTGTAAGGTGAACAAGAAAGGAGAGCACAATAGGCTCTTGCCAGAGGCCATTTAGAAGCTTCAGCAATATGTCCCAAGGAAATAAGGAGGTATTAAAGCATGCATTACCGCAAACAGAGGATATTTCGAGCACCTATTGTGATTTTTTTTTTTGCTTTAATCATGGCTCCTTTTCTGATTTTTCTGTATTAAACTAAAAAATGTTTTGTCTATGAGCAATAAATATTGTATTGCACTGTAGTGTTTATTATTATTTTGAATCTTGATATTTTTATTTTTAAAGTTGCTTCTTCTAATCAAATTTTATCTGGTCCACATCTGTGGGCGTGGGTTCATATCCCACTTCTGAGACCAGTTGTGACCGTCTCCACTTCTTTTGACCAGCTGGGAGCTCCTTTAGCCGGATCTTGTCAGGATGGGCCAAGGAGTCGGGTTAGAACGCTAATGAACGCACGCAATGCAAGTGAAATTTAATGTTATATTTTATTTTAGTGCCGAATTAAAAGATTACAAAAATGATTATGATTTACTAAAAAGACATAACGGCAAGATAAAGCCTTAATAGTGGCCGAAAAGCATACCGTTTAATTTAGCTAGCACGTGGCCGAAAATGGACTGACCTGACCTCGTCCTGTAGCGGTCTTCCTTCTAGCGGCTCTCGGAACAGACTCCCGGAAGACTCGCTAGTTCAAGCCTTCCACTCATCGTCTCTTCCCCCCTTCTCGCGTCATATTGCACTGCTCAACAAAATCGCAAGTGCCAATTCATATTTTATTATTTAAAAATTCCTTTTCATTACATCCTAATTTATAATTATTATGATTTTGGTTTGGTGGGCTCCTTGGCTGGGCCACAATAGTTTACATTTTCAGTATAGTGATCTTAAAATGGAATGGGGTATACGTTTGACTCAAGACTCAAGGCAACAAACAGGAAACATATTTTGTTTTTTGAATAAAATGAATAAAGAATAAAGTAAATAAAGAAAATAATTAGTACAAAATGATCAGAGAAATTTATTATATGTATGTTAATATTTAAAATAGGTATAAATTTAGTTGTGAGAAAATTACAACGTTAACGTTTTGAACACAAAGAACGAAAGCTGTTACTAACTGGGGCATTTCAGTCCAAGCTTAACATTCAAAAGGAGAGTACATTCAGAGAATAAATATGTTTGTCGAGACAATGTGGAAATATAGAAAGAAAGTGTTTTCTTGAGAAACTAAGAGTTGTTTTAAAGGTACTGTTTTATAATAATTTGAGTTAGTTTATATTGGCTAAAAAAATAAACTTTCAAAAATGAAAAGTCGTGATCATGTAAAATGGTGCAATAGACAATGTGCATTAGTAAGCCGGAAAACGCGTATAAAAAGAACAAATAACTGTGTTTTAAAGAAAAACTAAATAACTTGAATAGATTGTTTTGAACTAACAATGAAGTAAACAATTAATTGTTACATTCATAAAAGTGAAATAGAAAATTTAAAAAGTTAATTTTAAAACAGGAGTCGATATTTCAGTGAAACGATGCCATGTGATTTCAACCAGGAAAAGAAGTGTTTTTAATTTAAAGTTTTATGTTAAACATTCAATTTAACTTTTATGTATGAATGCATGTCTGGTATAACATGCCTAAACTATTTTCAATATAAACTAAGAAAAATAATTAATTGAAACTTGTGATTTATTGTTGAAATTTGAATATTGTGTCTATAGAATCGTCTCATGTTTTTTGTAAAGAGAGATGATGTGTTATTGGAGTATAATAAATAAAAGATTTTCCTTGTTTGATTTTTGAAATTAAAAAAGAATTGAAGTTTTATGAAAACAATTATGTTAGATGAAAAAATATTAGCTTCTGAATACATAAAAATTTTAATTTTAAAGTAGGTTGCAACCATAAAAAATAATAATAAACAAAATTTTAATGAACGTAATTTTTTAATTAATTTAGTATGAATTTTGATGTTATATTATGTTTATCAATAATAAAATGTACATTTCAGAAATAAGGATTCTGTACTTTATTAATATTCTACATAGTACACTTTTTCAAAAGAACTTTCGACCTCAGAGATACTTTACACTCTCTTCAAGATTAATAATTTTTGTAATTGATTTCTATTTTTTTTTTTAATAAAACATTACAAAATGGCGCCCAATTTTATCAAATAATCATTTTGAAATAACCTCTCTAACAAAATTAAATTGTTTCAATTGTCACACCAACGCGTGAATTTCAAATCACCTTAAGTTTTGAATTATTTCAAATCTTAGGTGTTGTAGACAACTACTGTAATCATTATGTTTTCAGTTTTTTCTCAATAACTCGATTATTCTTTGACTTACAGACAAAATTTAAAAAAAATAAAATAAATAAAAATTTATTTGTAGTTAAAAGAAGAAACTTTTTTTGTCTCTTGTAATAATTTTGTAAAACTAATGGTTTTTGAGATATTCAACAATAAAATTTTTAAATGGCCACCATTTTGAAAATAATACAAATACAGTCTACATGTTTTATAAACTTTTTTAAAAATACATTAAAAGCGTGTTTTCCAAATCTGAACTCTGAAATCTTGAAACAAATTTGAAACAAAAGTTTGAAAATATCTTAACTATTTCCAAAGCTATAATTGTTTTTGGTAAAAATACTAAATGGCAGATTGTTTGAAAAGAAAGTTGTTTAGGACACATGTTTATAGGGACAGTTTTATTTATTTTTAAGTAAGGAACTCACTCCAGAAGTTTACCATCCTATTTCATAAACATATATAGAAATATACAATGAAAAGCTATCTGTATAACTATGCACTTAAGTTATACGCATGTGTATATTAATTAAAAATTACCTGAAATACTTGCTTGAACACATGTAGCCACACATATCCTGAAGAATGCACGAAAATATATACAAAATAAATCATATGGAAATGACAAAAATTATTTATATTTTACAACTTTAAAAATGTACACTCAATCTTAAATAATATAACATTTTGTTCATATATTAAGTTACATATTACCAGAGATTACAAATCATATTACATGTAATTATTTTGATTTTTCTTAAGACTTCCTAAATATAACTTAATCAGCTAAACTCTAATAATGAAGAAGACATAATTTCATTGACAATATGCATTGTATCTAATCCTGCTATCAATTCTTTGTGTCTTTTTTTTATGTGACGGTTTAAATCATTTTTGTGTTTTGTTCTATAAGAACAAAACGGGCATCCAAGATTTGGTAGTTTGCCGCATTCAACATGGTAGTGGCGATAAACACTTCGATGCCAACGGTAGACTTTTCCACACCCGTTAGGACAGGGAAAATATCCTGGACCATTTCGTGCTGTTTGTTTCAATAAACCTAGGATCAAAACAGGGATTAATACATGGAAAAGTAAATATTTAATTGTATACAGTGCCACAAGTGTTAATGGATTGCTATTGTTTGAAAAAGCTTTTTGTAATTAAAATAAGAGATTATGATATTGTGAAATGTAAAAATAATGAAATTAAATTATTTTATTGCTAACATTAAAGAAAGAAGAAGGAAAAACATTATATTTCAACGATATGGTAAATTACATATATGAACTAAACTATTGTTAGATATGTTCATTTCATTCTTTCTATTTTACAATGAAAGTAGTTTAATATATTTTAATAATATAATTTATAAAGATGGTTAAATGTATGATAGTGCAAAGCTAAAGAAATTTGTTTAGACAAAAAAATTATTCTTTAACAAACACTAATTTATGTAGATTTTTTCAAAACATATTTCTTTATTATTACTTAGTTATTATTGGCACAAACAACGGCTTGGACCTTGGTGTAATTTATTTTAATTACAAGGATTGGGGACAAGTTGTTAGCTATATTATATAAGCGTACATGGAAATCTATAATGATAGGTTGACAACCAAATATTGATTTTTTCTAGGTAAATATAAAAATTGGCTAAAAATCCTACTTCCAAATTTGTATACAACTTTTATCAAATCTCAATCTAATATGATTACAAATATATTTACCTAGAAAAATCAATATTTGGTTGTCAACCTATCATTTCAGATTTCCATGTATTCCTATATAACTTAAGTAAATTAATAGGTTTTGAATTCATTTAAATAAAATCTTTGAACACCTGATTCAGATCCATAATAAATTCATAAATTAGATAAATAAAACTTGAACACAAGTTCTCACAAAAATTACATTTACTTTATCAAACATGTTTTAATGACAAAGTTGCCATCCTCAGTAATACATGAGATACAAAAACTAAGCTATAACTAACTCAGTATAACTAGCTCTTGTATCACTGAGGATGGCAACTTTGTCATTAAAACATGTAAGATCTTATGTTCGAGTTTTATTCTATCTAATATTATCTCACAAGTCAAGCTCAATATTTATTTATAATTGATAAATGAACAATATGGATTGTAGATTATGTTATAGTAAGTATATAATTAGTGATTTTATAATTACAATAAATATTTACAATGTTTCACATTCAAAATTAAAATGAAGGTTTATACTAAAATTTGTTTAAATGACTCAGGATCTTGTAATATGTTTTAAAATTTATTTAATGTAGAACTATTGATTAGGTAATATCTATAAAACATATGTTGGTTGTTAGTTCTCATAATGGTGGCTCCAAGTAAAATTATAATTAATTTTCATACACTAATTTGAAACAAATATGTGTAAAACTGAATCCAACTTTAAGGCTTTGTACCCCGTTACAGTATTAAACCAATTACCAGTATAAGTCTACTCACTTAATACACCCATTTTTAAGCCAAACAGACAGACATACAAAGAACTTCGTAGTATACAGTCTCACATGTTACTCAATGAAAACTGTTATTTAAATGATGGAGCATAAAAATATGAGCAATTTTAATTACTTAGCTTTCTTTGCCCTTAAAAATAAAGTGACTTTAGAAATTAAGCAATTGATGAGAACATAGTTGTGTTCTGGAATTCTGTTATTTAAAAAAATTTTATAAGTTTAAAATACTTTTGAAACAATAAAATTTAAGAATAAAATGAGTACTTACATAAATATTTTGTTATCATTATAAATCTTCATTTTGTATACAAACACATTTATTAATCATATTAATTTATCATTACCTGCAGAGAATGATTTAGGGGCTTTTACCAACATCCAATATGTTATACAAGCATTTTAAAAAGCGTCATATAATTCTGTTAAACAGAGTTAAAACAATTAGTTGTAAGAATTGAACTAAAACTACTTTCTTCATGCTCTGTAAAAATTTAGTGTTTTATATTATACTGTACTTATTTAAAGAATAAACATTAATTCCTTCTACTTTGCAGTACATGTATTGTATACTACCATACCAGTAAAATTAGACCAAAAATTACATTACTTTACAAAAATCTGAGGATTTCTCAATCACTGTTACATGAAGTCATTTGGTATCAATATGTTACATTTTTAGTATTTAATACATCAAATCTTAACACAAAACTAATTTGCCAATCCACTGAAACTAAGTTGTATATAGACACCAAATATAATTTGTTGAGTTTCTATTTCCAGAATTAATAAAAAATGATTAAACAGGTTTTACTCAAACCAAAATAGGTAACTATGCAAAATAAAATGTCTGTAAAACTTGAATTCTAAGCCAAATTGTTTTAAACATTTTACATTGGTAAATATAAAAAAAAATAAGGGAAAACATTTTTCTTTTTTTAGTAACAATGATTTTCTTAAATAATGAGTATTTTTACATAAAATCTGGAGTCACTATTCCAACCGACCTTAGGAATTACTACACTTTTCAAGACCAAAAAAGGATAAAACAAATTTCAACCAAAATTTGTACTGGAATAAATACTAAGTACAAATTTATATTTGACTTTATATTTTTCTAAGTCAAATTAAAAAAAAAAGTTTTCTCTCTAATTATTTTTTTCTGTAAAAGAAAAAGATTTTTAAAAATGAGTTTTTCTACCACAAAAAAGAGGGTAATTGTAAGTTCTACAAGTGAGGAGTTTTGGTATGCTTATACTAACTCCAAATAACATAATTTAACATTGAATGGGAAATTAAGGAAATTTTTGTAAAACAAAACTTCACCAAGTTTAAATTCAGTTCAGAAACATTATTCTGTCAATGAAATTTTATGGAAGCACCATTTTGTGTGTGTTCCAGGTGAAAATTGGAAAGTGGTTTTTTTCATCATGCTTTTTTTCTAGTTTGAAAAATTTGCACAAAAAGTTAACAAAAAATTAACTCTTAAATTAGAATATTATGTTAGACTTACAATATTTCACAATAGTCATTTTGTGCAGCTTTAAAATCTGGAGCCATTGAGCACCAAAGAGTTAAGATCAAAATTTCCTTTTTTAATATATTACTATATGAAAAAAAATTCAGTTTTTTCATAAAAAAGATGCTTTTTTTAAAGTAATAGGATAAATTGGGAGTCATATTTTTCTCAAATGTACAAACAACTTGCTCATTGAAGAGTTGTTTTAGCTTTTGGAGTTGGATCTAGCTGGTGTGTATTTCCAAAATACTGCTGCAGTTGTCAAGAAGGCAGAAAACAAAACGATTGACCATCAAATCAAATTGAAGTTAAGTCATCTTAAATTTTACTTGTAAAGTTGTTGTGCTGTACTAGTGAGTTTTTATTTATTTCTTAAGGGAGAAGAAATAAATAACTGTAAATTTTCCCAGGATGAGTCCCTTCTATGTACTTCCATACCCTTTATAACTGTGATAATTAGTTCAATCACATTTATACCAAATTACCTTTAACGTTTCTTAAAATAATTTGTCTTAATCAAAATTTCCTAATAATGAAGACAAAGATTCCATATATAAATACATAATCATTAATTAAATAATGTTTTGGTATGGGTGAAAGCATGTGGTTTCTTACAATTTCTTACAAGGTGGTTATTTGAACCATTTTCTTTATTGTTATAATAAATTTAAACATATTAAAACATCAAAAATTAACATGTAAAATAATGTTCTATTTTAGGTATGTCATAAAGTTGAAAAACTTGTGTTCGGTGTTACCAATTTGTCGAACTCTTGTTTGTGACAAGTACGAATGTGACGAATCATATTGTTTCTCCGTTTAAATCGATGTGGACAAAATGGACATTGTTGCTTTGGTTCTTGACCACATTCGAGACGGAGATGTCGCATCATGTTGTGTCGTAATGTATACATCTGTCCACAGTTTGGACACTGCGATCGTTCATTTTCTCGTCCATTAGGTAGAATTTCATTGTCAGTGTCCAATGAAAAACCTATAAATTTTTTCATGAAAGGTTAGAATGTGATCAAATTGTTAATTTTTGAATCTTCTCATATAATTTTAGTAGATTTTTATTATATTTTTTCTCTTCTATATATTGAAGTGAAGTTAGTAATTAGACTGTTTTCAGCAGTATTGAAAATATTTCTTAAAACTAATTGATCTCTATAAAATGAGATGATTTACAAGGGATTTAAATTTTTATTAAGAGATGCTACTTTGAAGCTGTATGGTGGATATACAAAGTAAATATCAATTTTTAACTAAAAAAAATTAACTGTTAACAAACTGACTTAGTAAAAACATCTCAAAGAAATTTTTCTTAAATCATTTAATATACACACTTCTGCTTCTTTTAGGTGAATAAACTTTTCTTTTTTTTTTCTGGCTTTGGGTTTTGAAATCTTACAAATTTCTTTATATTATTCTTTCTTATAGATGGATTCTTACAATGTATTTTTGTAGCGAGTTACAATTAAAAATCCAAACTTTTGCTATATCACTAATGAAAAAATTGATACCTAAGACTATGAAATGTCCTGATGCACAGAATAATTTAATGTGGTACTATTTTTATTCACTGTGTATATTATTGAAATCACAGTTTTTGTCCGACTATATTCAAATTTGATATGTAAGCTTAGCTTTATGAATTGTTGCGAAAGAGTTTTTTAACCAGAAAAATCTGTTAGTATTGTTAATAATATATCCTTAAAATAAAAAACAATAAAAAGAAAATTAGCAATAAAAACTCCAGAAAAAAAGAATATTTTGTTTAGTCAAATTTAGTAAGTTTTATCTAGGTTTTACAAGCCTCGACTACAGCGAGATATCTGATATGGATTATATTTATATACACAAATTGTTAAATATCATTGTTACCATAAAATAACCAGACAAATTTTAAAATACCGGAAGTTTTAAGTGTTTTTTTTCTTTTTTCTACGACCTACATGAGTCTATATTATTTAGCTAATTTTGTGCAGCTGGGAGGTCTTCATAATACCAAATTTGTGTTTGGCAAATGAGTGGATACTTCAAAAGAAATTGTATCGTATCATGTCAGTGCATGAAGTGAATTACAATTATTAGTTGATTTACAATAGTTAATATTTGTAAAGAATAATCTAAGCTATGTTGAATTTTGTAATAATGTATTTGCATAAACTTATGTAGCCAATAGATCTGGTAAGCTAAAGCAAGGAAAAGTGAAGTGATGGGGGGGGGGGATTGAAACCATAAAAGCCCATTTCTTCTCCTGAGTAACAGATATTATTGGCATCAAAGTTACTATTTAGAAAAATAACTATCTAGGCATAAATAAGATTAAAATTATTTCAGTAATGACTAAATTAAAAAACTTGTCCATAACAAAGGAATGACCATTTACTGTCTGGTGTAAACTCAGGAATTTCAGAGACTTAAAAACAAATTAAGTTTTCTTAAACAATCTGTGTTGAGTTTACACATTTTGTTGTTATGTACAAGAATTTTGACAAATACGAGCTGTGTTCAGAAAGTAAGTACTTTTTGAACATTTTAAAAAAAGAGACAATTAATTTTCAAACATTGAAATTTGTATCAGATTAGACATATCTTAAACTACTTTTCTACATTGATTCCACCAATATTGAGGCATTTGTTATAACAGAATATAAATTTCTGTATTCCTCTACAAAGCCATTTTTTAAAACAGTCAATACATAATGTACTGTCATTGTTATTGAAGTCCTGAATGGCAAGGAAACACTTCAAATGGCAGGAAGAGATGAAAGCCACTTGGTGGTAGGGGAAATATCTAGTTTTCCCAACCAAATGTTACGATGAGATTTTGAATTTGAGCAGCAATGTATTACTGAGCATTGTAGTGAAGCATGCCATTTGTTCTACATCGGGTGGCACAATTTCTTTAGGTCTCACAGCAGGATACAGCATTTATTGTTCTACTTTGAATCATGAACTCCAGAAAACTCCATATATGATTTTATGAATTGAAATTCTTTGGTTGAATTTTAGCTAATCAGTAATACAGTTTACCTTCATTTTATTGACTGCCTTTTTCATCCTGGAGTTATATGTGATTTCCATGTTTTGTCATCAGTGATGGTATGGCCCAAGAATTCGTCATTATCATTACTGTATCATACAGAAAAGGGAAAATACTTCCTGCTCTCTAGTTTTTGTATAAATCAGTCAGTGTTTTAGCATTCACGATAAACATAATTTTCAAAAGTTCAAACTATTTGACACTATTTAATATAAAATAGTCTTTGAAATGTAAGTAAAATGAAAGGAACATGATGAAATTGTTAAACATAAGTTCATGAATTTTCATTTGTCCACATATGTCTATTGATATATTGATAAGAGATGACCGCCTGTTCCGCACCTCATCGTACAAGTTTTCACACCATGCCAATACAAACATTACAATACTAACTGAATCAGGAGCTGGATAGATGACATACATATCCTGTATCCTAATGATATTATTTTCAAACTTACTTTTCGCTTTCAAAAGAATACAATTTCCTGTAAAGGTTTTCTTATTGTAAATCCCAGGACAAATCTTCCTATAAGTCAGGTTAAATTTAAGACAGGAATGTTTCTGACGTGCCCAGTTATATGTTGGTTTATCCAGATCAATTCATCTTAATTACTACAGGCAAGCAAACTAGGAATTTTTTATATGCAAACTAGGAATTATAACTACAAATGATAATATTATTTAGAGATAATATGTTCCAATAATAATAAATATTTTTCAAGTTTAACACAGGTTAAGTCATGAGCAAAATTAATGTCATTATTTCATATAATTTTACTGTAGTTTATTTTAAGAACATACGTGGACTTGTAGTTTTATCGGAACATAACATTTTATATTAATTGTAAACATTAGATATGTATATAAATCAACTGTAATGCGTCACACCTGTGGTAACTTCAATAACCAAGTGAACCAAAACATAAATTTCTACAAAAAATCACTTCACTTGTGCAACACAAACAAAAGACAACGTTTTAATGACTAAGTCATCATCCTCAGCTGCCATATGCATAGAAACCCTACTGACAGTGGACTCTATATATAAATGTAAAATTAAGCTGGCAGAGAGTTCTATACTTACAGGTACTTAAAACTGAAACATTCGGTGAAATAATATTTAAATTATTCAATTTTAAAAGAAAATTCATATAGAGTTGAAACCAGTTCCTTTGTTTATATATTATGTCCTAAATTTAGTGCAGGCAAAAACTTGTGTATGACAATTTTAAACAGCAATTGAGCATAGGAAAGAAATAAAAACATCAATCAGATTTAAGTAACATCACTTTATCTATATACAATATTTTTATTAATAGTCTATAATATAGGAATGATTAATATAATAAATAGTCTTAGTAATAATATTAGGCTTCATCTTATATAAAAATATAAATGTCAGTAAATTTAATAATTTATTATAATTTAAACTATAAAATATTTATTCAATATTAAATTATAATTAGAAAAAGAGAATGTTATTGTTTATTATTATATTTGAAAACATTGCTCCAAAGATTAGAAAAACTAAAAACTTTAACTATCCACCACTTGTGGATGAAGGAGAGGCATAATGTATAGATAAAACAAACCTTAACACCAATAACACTTTGGGAATTTGTAAAGTCCAAGCTGTAGTGTAAGTAAGATGATGCTCATATCTTCTAAACTAAAAATTTTAAAAAGAAGTTTCTAAAAGTATATGATTACCTTCCTCACATCTATGTAGTACAGAAAATGTTACATTGGTCGAAAAATCTAGGTTGAGTTTTTCATTTGAATATAATATATCTGTTTTGATGTCTTCTGAGCCTAAAAAGTGGATTTTGGAATGATGTCTGTCTATTGTGTGTTCAGTGCTCTACAGAGCAAACAAACAGATCAAACTTAGTATGTGTTTATATTTTAGTATGACATCTTAATGTATTAAAAACAATTTTGTTTACGACACAAAATTTGGAGATAGAATAATTTTTCCGAAGACCAAAACTCAAAATTTTGTATTAAAATTGGTTCTAACAGTTTTGATCAAATTTTATTAAAATATAACATTGAGGACAAAATTTTTGGTAACAACCTTCCCCAAATTCTGGATTAGAAGTTATCATTTAAAAAGGGGGAAAATAGAGCATGGGCACGATTGTAAAAGGTTGAATATTTCAAAAAAATTAGATAACATTTTAGTGACATAAGAATACCCAATCCATTGTACCAAAATTCAAATAAAAGGAAATGACAGTTCATAAGTAATTTGGAAAATACAGACATGAAACTTTAATGACTTCAGTTCATTTTCCATTTAACAGAAAACTCCAGAACTAGCATTTTTTAGGAGATGGCCATCCAATGTGCTTTGTGCTTCTGAAGCTTACTTTTTAGAAAATTTTTATTGAAATCGTTAGAGGAATTTTTTTGGAAAAACTGAATTTTTATTTTTGGTTTTAAAGTGAAAATTATTATTATATTTGTAAATTGATTGTAAATTAATATCAGTTGTCATGAATTTTATACTAAAGATTTTAAATACCTACAATTAAAAAAAGACAGAGTATTTTTTTGTAAACCAAATTTGTTTATAATAAAATTGTAACAGTATTATGTACAGTTCAAGCATATATCAATTTTGAAGTGAATGTTTAGAATGATTTTCGATTTTAAAATATTTTTGAAAAATACAAACAAATAGACAGACAAATAACAAAACCTTTCTGAAAAAGTGTATATAAAACTTTTTACTCTTCACAATGTTTTGCGGTATTATTTTAGCAATCTTGGACAAGTTCGTTGAACAAAAGCCATTAACAAATTTATAACAAATGTTGAATTTTGGATCTTGAACTCCAAAATTTTAAACATGAATTATAAATATATACAATTCATGAAGCAAATACTTGTTTCAAAGTAAAACTATTTTAAAGGTAATACTGTACAATATTTGTATATAATATTTTTATATTTAAGTTTTTGTGATAAGATGTAGCCTATCATTATATTATAAAACCTATTTAAAAAATATCCTTAGGCCTTCATTTTATGTGGAATTTAATAATTATTAAAATAATACATATGTAATAGGCCTAACTTTTACTAGCTCTTTACTAGTTACAAAATATATATGTAATAGGCTTAAATTTGAACTAGGCTTTTAATAATGATAATAATACATATTATGTAATAGGCATACATTTTATTACGCCTTTACTAATTAAAGTAATACATATGTAAGAGGTCTAAATTTTTAAGAGGCCTTTATTAATTAAAATACAGAATGATCAGCTTAAAACAGGTCTGGAACTATAATGTATTAAAATTAGGTTATACCTCTAAGTACAATGATTTAAGTCATTTCAGCCATTGTTGTACACTATTTTGTGTTGGCTAGCCTGGATCAGGTGATTGTTGTTATTCAGTTTTTAATATCATTTTGCACAATTTTGGTTGAGTTAATTGAATAATTACTGTACAAGAACGGATGTTTATTGTTGAAATCTTCAATAAATATGATTCTTACAAATAGTGCAGAGAAGCATTTCTTGTAAAATTTGTTAAAGAAGTTTCAGAAACTTATTAAGGAGTTTTGGCAAACTGGTTCAGTAATGGACGTGAACAGAAAAAAGTTAAAAGACATTGAAGCTGGTATCATTAGGTCTCCAGGTAAGTTCTTACGAAAAAATAAGTTGTTAAACTAATGTTTCCTACTGTTCAGCATATACTGCTTTAAGGAAAGTTTTAGACTGTACCCATAAAAAATGCAGGTTGTTCGTAAAATAACTCCTCTTGATTATGATAAAAAAGTATTCAATATTGTGTTTGGTGAAGAGACTAATAAGAAATAATATAAATTTTAAACAAAATTTTCTTTACTAATGAGGTTTGGTTTCATTTGAGTGGATACTTAAATAGCTACAACTACCATTATGAGGGAGTATATCAAGAAAAAGAGTTACTCTTTGATACCACTTCAAATGCCGAGGCGTATCAAGAAATTATTCAACAATTCGTTAGTTTACTTGAAGAAAATTAACGCTACTGTGGGTTCAGCAGGATGGTGCAACTTGTCATATCGCTTGTGATGTTGTAGAACATACAACTACCTTTGTTTTGTTATTTGTTAATACATAAATAGTTTAAAATAGAAATTGTACACTAAAAGATCTTGAAACACACTGTAAATGAAGCTAAAATAAACCTAGTGTTAATGAATAATAATAATGAACAAATATTATAAGCTCACAAACCAAACTTTATAAAAAGGCCTAGTCCTAAGGCAAACCAGTCAAGTTATAATAGAGATCTTTCTAATAAATAATAATCTAGTATTAAATCCCAAGATCAATAAAATGCAGGTAAGAATATAAAATAAAAAATAAATAAAATAAAGAAATCATTACCATGTAGATATCATAAAGATTGTCCAAATGAGATGATACCATTTTGAATACAATCACACTTCACACAAATCATTTTAATTATCCACACAAGCCATTGTCAAATCAAACATCCAAATTGTTCATTTGTTTCAAAGTTGTAAATGGGAATGACAAATTTTGAGTTTTGACTAGAGGCCATTTTGCAAATTTCAATGATGTTATGTAAAACATGCTAAACCAATCAAAATCTGTTTTATTATAACAGCAGAGATAATACAACTAGATTGAGTGCAATTACTTAACGTATACCACAAATGTAGAATTTTAAAAAACAAACAAATTAGTTTATAATAAATAATATAAAGGAGGTGCAGTGTTAATTGTTGTAAAATTTAAAACATTATGTAAATAGGCTATCTAGATAGGCAGGAATAGAGAAGGAATTTAATGGGGGATTGCAAGTAGGAAAGTAATGTAGTCAGAGAATTTATCGCTTACTCTTAGTAATAATATATGATAATGATCAGATTAATGTAAATAATGTAAGTATGATAAACTATGTTATAAATGTGTTAGAAAACAATAATACCTATAAACTATTAAAACTATTACAAGTGACAAGTGACAATAAAAGTGATAAGTGATATAAATATGAGTTTTATTATTAACAAAACATAAAACTAACTATGAAACATATTTAAAAAAATGTTCATGTTAAATCTGGATGTGAGGAATTATGTTTAAAAGGAATTTAAATTTTATTCTTGGGTTTAGAAAAACCAACTCAAAATTTATACGCTCGCTCTACCATGAATATGTTGCATGCATTTTTTAATGAAAGAATTATTTCCAAAGACCTTTGGCCACTGAGATCTTCTAATCTGTTTAGTTTAGATTTCTTCTTATAGAGTTGTATTCAAAGTAATCCACACACTTTAGAGCAGTTGAAAATAAATAACAACCATGTTATTGCATAGATAAGTGAGGAAACTCTAAGAAAAGCTTTCAGAAGGATTGTGAAGCATATTTACAAGTGTGTGGATGTTAATGGACATCACTTTGAACATTTATTATAAGTTTTGATGATGAATAAAATAAAATATTCACTTATCTTTTTTTATTTTCAATTTTTTTTTCACCTGGACCTCTTTTAAGCTGTTTACCCTGTATTACATATAAAATTACCCTGTATTATTTTGAACGAACATATGGTTTATCATAAATTCTAAATTCAAATAAAGTTACTATACAGGAACAGAACTCATGTGCATTCTTATATAATGACTTTGAAGATTTCCTGATTGTTTAGCAACGTAACTACATAAATTGCACTTAAATTGAGGTAGTTTACCACATTCAAACTTGAGATGTCTGTTTAGTGTTTTCCGCAATTTGTAAGACCGGCCACATTGAAAGCAAGACCACCGTCGAAACACATCTTCTTTGACTGGATAACATAAATAAAATAATAGATCACTTCATTGATTAAAGAATGTTTACTTAAAAATACTTTAGGGGCTATTAAATTATAGTCATGTACAACTTATAATATATGTCACAATATCTAGGTAATATTGTAGAATATAATAAGTACATGGTATGTATGTCACAATATTTAGATAAATATTGTATTTATGATTGATTTGATTTAAAAGTGTATTTTTAAAATCTATATAACCTTTAAATAAAACTTATTATTTTTTAAGCCACGAAGTAAGTACAGGTTTTTTAAAAACATTTTAAATTATCAACTTATGTATAAACAGGAAATACAGCTATAATGTACGAGATACAGGTTTTATCTACAGTAATAATAATAATAAATATTAAATTTTAAAAAAACAATTGGTTGTACAATTGAAATATAATTATCAAATATTTTAATGATCAACTGTTTATTTACTTAAATTAATAACAAAAAGTAATGACTAAGGGAAAATGTAAAATCTAACAAACAGTTCAAAGATGAAAATTACATTTTCATTACTTTGATAACTTTTTCTCTCATAAATTTCAAAGTGATATAAATTAAAAGTTCCTAATTTTTTGTATTCTTTACTGACAATGTTGTACAAAATATGAATGACTTATTCACTTGAAATGAGCAACACTTGTGAAAAGTACAATCACCAAATGATAAAAACAAACACACACAAACTACCACAACAAACACTTTATTTTCAATTACAAAATCGACATTTCAATAACTTTAGTTATTTACATGTATACAACTGAAATGCTTTGTAACACCTAAAAAAAGTTAATCCAATTTGAATAATGAGAAATAACCGGGAATCGAGATAGTTAAATGGGAGGGGAGAAAACGTGGGTCAAAAATGTGACTTATGTCTTTTAAAGTTAAAATAAAGTAAATTCAATCATTATAGATTTCCAAACACAAATAAATAATAATGTATAGGTTTTAAGAAATTTAATAATTTTGTGTGTGCATAAATTTGTAAAAAAGACTAGTTGACATTCGCGTAGTACTGAACAGAACATTCGATGAAGCAGATAACGCTGATGTGGCGAGATTTGGAATAAAGTCCAGGATACCGGAAGGTAGATTACACCATGAGGTTTCAGTCTAGTTGGGAGCTTTGAACAGGATGGTCTTATTTCGAGAGTCTGAGTAAAAAACGTGGAGAAGATAAAAATGTGCTTTTTGAGTCTAGTTAGAAGTGTTAGAATGAACTGTTGTATTGGAGAGTAACGATGTATCTTTGTCGAGTTGAAAATGTAATTCAAAGACTTTAGTGGAAAGAACGGACATTGTGTGATGCAATAAGTTGATGTGGAACAATAGAAAGTATAAAGAGTTTAATCATCGGTCGATTAAGGGTAAGAGTGTGTTAAAACTCTGTTTGAACTGTTAATTTGGTTAGACGTTTCACGCGAATAGACAATTGACAATTAGCGTGTGTGTGACAATGTGGTCGGATAATGAACAGATTTTCTTTTATAAATATTCGTGAAATGCAAATATAATTTCGCCACAGACACGAGACGGCATCTTTAGGACGGCAAGGAACACTTTGAGTTATGTGCAATGTGACTATGTTCTGGTAACTGGTGTTAATTAACACTTTATATTTATTCTGTTATTGTATAGAAATTTACAATGTTTAGTATTTTGATCTTTTAATATAAATTTGATTTGTAAAAGATAGTAATTTCTCTTTATGTACAAGAATAATAAATGTCTAATGACATATTTATCCTTATTCAAGGAACGTAAAATTCATACTAAAAGAAAAGCAGATGTTTTCAATTAGTTTTTATTCATAAATTCATTCAATTCAATTTTTGTTGCAACGTAAAATCAATTTTAAATTCATGGAATAATAGATCAGTTCTCCTTCTGAGAAAATAAAATAAAAAATAATTTAACTAAGATGATAATTATAGATATTTTCATGATATGTCTCAATAACAAATGTTAATGTATAAAAAATAACTTGTCTTTAATAAATTTATGTAAAATTTCAGCATACAAGAGTTTTTCATTTGAAATCCTAGAATCACTGTGGAGTACCCTTTTAAAAGAACCCATACAGAGATATTATAATATTTAACTTCTTTTCTTTTTCAAAATTGGTAGACGAAAGTTACCTGGCGCCCATAAGCTGAGCAAAGATTATAAATTCATAAATAAAAAAAAGTAAAATAAAAAACAATAATCATAAGTTCATTTTTTTTTTTTTTTTGTTAATAAAGTAATTTTATATGAAACCTGTAGGTTTTATATTTATTAAAATTGCCGCACCAACTGTGGGGCTATTAATGTGTAAAGTAAGATTCCCTAGGTTTTATATTTATTACAGCTTCATCAAGAGAAATTACACAAAGCTTGTGTAAATAACTGCAAAAGATGACTTGGTTATTGTCTTTATGAAAATAAAGTGTTGTTGAAATTTGTTTTCTTAAATTTTTGATTAATGACAGAATATATGCAATTCAATAACTATAAATATTTTTTTAAATACTTGTTTATTAGGACTATTTATCTTTTCATCTAAAGTTCATATGCTTCAGATATTCTTTCTTCTTGAAAACTGTCGAACATTTAGTAAATATTAAAACATTTAACAGTACCTATTACTTCTAGTGGGGAATCTTTAGTTATTATTACAATGGAACTTATTGAGTTTTTTTTAACAATATCAACTAAATTCTGATATTTTTAACAATGATTTCTTTATTAAAATATATTCTAATTCTACATAGATATGGAATAGATAAAATTAAACATGACAGATGTCGAGTGTCTCAGCTGCTAGTTGTCAAAATTTCAACCACCTATTTTTAGATGTAGCTTTGCTCTCTGGGATTAAATGTTTAATCTAAAGTAACAAAATTTGACCTTAAAATGTAACAAATTTAAACTTAACCATAGTTAAATCACAAAATAATTTAAAATATACAGGAAATAATGTACAAAAACTGTGATTAAATTATATATTTATAAGGATAAAACTAAGATTAATTATAAGTAAAAAATTAAAAATATAATGGGCAATAAAGCATTGATTTCCTTACCATACTAGTTTTTTAAGTCAATCCAGATAAATGGATTCTGTAATGGGTGGGATAAAAAAATCCTGGGTGTATATTGGTTTTACCACACAATATTCAATGTGTCAATTTAATACAATAGTTATGTTATATTGTTGAATAAAATATTTTCAATACAGAAATTAGAAATAGAGTAAACTGTATAGATTATTTATTTACTTTTTATTGATGATTTACCTACTCTACTTCTGAAAATGAACATGGTGACTCGAATAAATATGAAAAAAACATCATCAATTGGGATTGAATCTGTATAAACCTTTAACACCTCACATATCCAAACGGAACCAGCTAGAAATATGCATTACCAACTATGCCACCCAACATCTGTCTAAAAAATTTTGTATCCAAATGTTGATGCTATCATATAGTGATAATAATTTTAAAACAGGGACTGGTATAATTACTTCATTTTTCTACTTGAAACTAAGAAATTGAATTATAGTGTTGAAATCCAAATAAAATTTTAACATACAAGGTAAGTCTTCATGAGCTTACAATATTCCAGAGATTGATCCAGAGCACTAAAATTAATAAAAAAAGTTTCAATAAACATATCCACAAAAAATACTTTATTTTATATCTGTCAGTCTGTTTGTATTTTTTTCTAAACAAATTTATAATTTTTAAAATGTGTGCGATATTGAGTCCAGATTTAGTATACACTTTTTTTATACAACCTATTTGATACCAGTATACAATAATCAAGTCTCAGAATCCATAATCCCTAGGTAATTTTTTTAAGTCATTTGTTCTAAAGGCCAAGAGTAGCCTAGAACCAACATATTTTTGAATTCTGAGAATCTTAATAATGTTATCTCAGAATTTTCACTCTTAAGCAAACTTTTATTTATTAGCTGTATGTAATATGTAATAATAACCTTCTGGGTTGATATACTTCTTTTATCAATAACTCTGCTATCCTTCGACCTTTAATAAAAATAATAAACTTAAGTCTCTTGTAATTTTTTTATAACCAGCAGTTTTCAAGATATTTGGCAATACAAATTTTAAACAGATGACATTTTAAAAAAATATATAATAAAGTCTTGGATTTTAGTATACTGGTTAAAAATTAATTTCAAAAAGTGCATATGAAATCTGGACTTTTAATATCTCATCCATTTCTAAAACAATAATTTGTTTAGACAACCTAAAAACGGACGGAAAATGAAGCATTTTGGAGATATGATTAAAGGATATTAGTTGAATGAAAACGATAAGGCATTCTAAAATTAAATGTCCTATATGTGTTCTAGCACTACCTAGATTTGGTGTCCATCAATTCAATTTTTAATCAAACTCTAAATGGTTTGTTGTGGGATTTCTACGAGTTAAATTTCAAACAAACTATAATTCAAAACATATGCCAAACATTATACTGGATTGACAATTAGAATATTAAATACATGATACGAAGGAAATTCAGCTTGAACATAGAAAATAATAAACCAGAAACTTAGAGTTTACAAAATTCTCGATTTCAGAGAAACATAAATTTTAAGTTCATATGCTATTGAACAATACTGAAAACAATAACCAAAAAAGAAACACAAATAATAGAAAAAATAAAAAAATTACAAAAAAAAATGTAACAAGCCGAAAATATTTATTAAATTAAAGAAGAAAATTGGTTTTGAAATAATACTTTTTTGAAAATTACAATTTCAATTAACTCCATGATTCCTAATAGAAAGTTGTACCACAACCTCATACACAAAGTTGTTCATCATGTCTTAATTTTCTATATTCTGTGTATTCGAAAAGCCTCTACGCAGTTACGAAATGATCTCTTTGTCATTGATTGTGCTATCTATGCAGCAATGTTATTGATTAGTACAGAAACCAAAATCAGTCTAGAAAGTGTACATATGGTGGTAAAAAAGAAATTATGTTAATTTTCATAACAAGTACAGATCTAAAAAACTGCTAAAAGCCCTCCAATTCTCAATGGTTTCAAAACTGTGTACTAGAAAACGGAATAGAAGTATTGGATGAATGCTTTTATATCCACGAGACTCAATTTCAATACATACATACATTCTTAAAACATCAGGTCTTGGATTACTTGGAATAATTCTTGACCATATACTCCGAAAAAATTGAAGTTTGGGTAGTGATTTCATAATACAAATATTTTTTGAAGATATTGTTCAGATATTGTGAATCTTTTAGTAGGCCAAGTCAATGAAAATAATATTAATAAGCTCTGTATATATATACATACAGATGAAGCTCTGTAGCAAACTTATCAAGATATCACTTCCTCTTAGATGTCGCTTTAAGATATGTTGAAAGAATGAATAATTTCAAAGGGATTTTTTCCATCAAGATTACTTGTTTTGTCACCAACAGATTTCTTTTTCTGGAAAGGAGCTAAAGGATCTGTACACAAGGTTAGCTCAAAAATCATCATAACATAGACAGTGTCAATAACACATTAGATTCTAGAAGATGTGTTTAATTCCAAGTGTAAAAGAGTTGTTATATATTGAAAATGAAGGAATGCACTTTGAACACTTTATATGAAAGTATTAGTTACATGATAAATATAATATGTGAATGTATTTAGTTATGTAAATGATGAATTTAAAATTTGTAAATACATTATACAAATAAATTAGTATTATTTCAGTATAATCTAAACTATTCACTATAGAGAGACTTTTTGAATGCAGCGTATTACTACTGTACAATAATTCTTAAATTAAATATTTCAACAATAAATACAAGATCATTTTATAACGTTGTCTAAAATACATTTTATATTCGTTTGATTTTCTATGACAGAATGTGTCTTTACAATAGATTTATAATCCAAAGAACAATTTTAAATTTGCTAATATATTTATAATTAATTTTGCGACTCCATCATAATAGAAATACCGTTGTTTAGTGCCGTAGTATGAAAAGACTTCATATGTCTTAAAAGCACATTTTTTCGTCTTGCAACATATGGACAATAAAGGCAAGCATTCTGTGGTGCTTGGCCACATTCTAACTGTATGTGTCGCTGGAGGTTGTATTTCTTTGTATAGCTCTTCACACATTGAGGACACTGGTATCTTTTGATGAATAAAGACTCAGGCTTATCATAGATGAAAACACTATCTGTAAATATTAAATGTATTTTAATAATATTATTGCATTAAGTAACAGTAAAAAAAAACTAATTTAATGATAGTCTCATCTAAACTAAATATTAAACAATTAAATTTTTACCTGTACCATCTTCTTTAGTTGGAGGTTTCACAATAAGGACAGCCAGAGCCATACAACCTGATCATTAAAACCAAGTCATAAATACAAATATCAAAAGTTTGTGGTCATATACTGGATGTTGTGTTTGTTGCTTAATTATGAAAATTACGTTGGTGGGAAAATATGTTATATAAATTGTTCATAAATTATTTTTACCCATACAACTATTTTTATACACACTGTAATCACTCTGGAGGTTGGAATTTTGGTCTGATTTTATTGAAATTTAATAATAGGCCTATATAGCCTCATTGGATAAAAAATTTGTTAATGAAAAATTGGCAGTCAATTTTAAAATGACTTCCAATTAATTATAAAAATAAATAAATTTGTTTTCAAGAATAACTGTTTATCCCTTATGTCCTACAATGATCCACAAAAGCTCATTTGTGCAACTTTAACATCTTTATCTAGTGATACCCAAATTAGTTTCATTCCATGAAAAAAAAAATGAGAGTTATAATTAAAAACAAAAGCAATAAAATATAAACCTCAAAATTGTAACAAATGAGCAGTTGTAATCACCATAATCATTGGAGTTTTTCCAGGAAAATTTCTCTTATGATTGTTTTATTTTATTATTTTTTTATTACCATCAAGTAATAATTTGTAATTTTATAAATTCATTTTTCTTTCTTCAACATTAATTCAATTATAGAGTATATTCTGCCGTATACTAGGCCTACATGAACTGAATGTGATTTTGGGAAAATCGATCTAAGAATCAGCATTTAATCGCAAGATGGTTGCTCTCTATAAAAAGAGGGTGTTAAATTGTCGCTGCAATGTCAAAACATATTAAATTATGCTTCAAAAGCGGTCATAGTCACAACACAGCAAACATTTTCAGTTACTCAAGAATCAATGAAACATGAGAAAAGTCACAATGAACTCATCGAAGAAACAAAATGAATCAAGACCTTGGCCTTAAAATATTTGACACCATTTTGAAGATGAGATTATTAAATCTTGTTTGGGCTATTTCTTCAAGGTCATTTGAAGGTCAACTCAATTTTTAAAGCAGAAATATATATATATTTGTACAGTATATTCTTAATCTACCCATAAAATGAAAAACTTATATCTGAAAAATGTTGTAATCTGATCTAAATTTTGAAGCAAAATTGTAAGAAGCATAAATGGTTTACTTCAATCTGTTAAAACTTGAAATTTTTTTCAGAATATTTTTCACTTTGATATTTTTAATTTTTACTTTAACTAAAAATTTATAAACAATTTCAGGAAAAGATCTCTGAGCTTTTCAAGGTTAAAATAAATCATTTTTGACCCTCTCATAATTTCACCCTAAAAGTGATGTTTAAAAAAAATAATAAATAAAAATTCTTGGTCAGGACAAATATCAAAGTTCTTCTAATAGAATAAGAATATAAAAAGTTTACATTTAAAAATTGAGTTGACCTTCAAATGAGCTTGAGAACATAGACTAAACAAAGGATAATATTATTTTGTTTCTCCCTATAGGGGCCTATACCAAATAACTTTCACCTTGAACAGCTTTCTTCAAAAACTTTATGAAATATTCACTTGTTTCAATTTAAATGACACAACTTATATAAGTATATTTATAAGTATTAAATTATGAAGATGTCACAATTTTTGTCATATTTTATTAAATTTAATATGAAGACCCTACTTTATGAATTGTTTATTAATCAGAAAAATTAATTAGTAAATTTCAAAATGGTGAGAGTTAAAAACATTTTAAATCCCACTTTTCATGAGTAAAGTTTAACATGTAGGATGTTTACCATAGAAATAATATTTGAATTCAATTGCATGAAGATATTAAAGCTGCACAAAAATAAGCTAGAGACATTTTAAGACTCTCAGGTGAGGCTTTACTCATGAATAATAGTGTTTTTTTAAAATTAAAAATTCCAGATTTTAAAATTTACCAACTCATTTTTCTGGTTAACAAGTATGACAAGAATTTTTAAAGCTGAGCATACATATTAAATTGAATAAAATTTGATAAGAAATGTCATTTTATGCAACTTTAATAGCTGCATCCAAATATATCATAATGTGATTTTGCTTAGGTAAATATAAAATAGCTACTATTAAAACGTAAAATTTCATTAGCTTAGTTATTCAATTATCCGTTTATCAATCCTACTGTCATTCATGTTTAAATTGATGTCATCCTAGTTTGGGATAAATTGTCTGGGACAGCAATAATCTGATAATACATAACTTACCATTTATGAGACATCACCAAAATATATTTCTAGTTGAACACTAATAAATTATAGTTGATTTGAGATATTTTAACAATTAAAAATAAGGGTATTGAGTGAAGCATTTTATTTACTGAAGTAATATTTCATTTCATAGGATTGAATTTCATTTAAGCTAGATAAATATTAAGAATATATATATATATATATATATATATATATATATATATATATATTCTTAATATGTATATGTATGTATGTGTGTGTTTGTACAGTGTATGAAGTGAGCAAGTTTTCATTGCACACTGTATGTTACGAGCAAGCGTTGCAAAGCGAGGAAGGCTCGCAACGCAACCCCCTGTTTTTTATTTCTATGTTACTTCTACAAGCAAGAAAATACATTTATTTCATACTTCCTCGTTTTATAGGTTTTTCACATACACAATTATACCATACACAGTAGATTAGAATTTCTATTTCCAGGCAGCACTGTCATCAGTTCAAACACGACTTGCTCATTTCCTACGTTAGATATGGTACCATAGACATCATCTAAACCGCTTCCTCGTTATTTACAGTGAGCTTGAATTTGATTATAAACGGTGAAGGACTCTGATCGTGTGACTTCCTGCTCATTGTGAGCTAAGTAAGGTTCTTCTTCTCTTTCAATATTGGTATTTAATTCACATTAAAAAATATGTTTCAGCGTCAAATATAATCTATTTTCTTCACTATTGGATTATTATATTGCATTATTATAGACCATCATATTGTTATAGATTTATATTATTTATGTATATTATAGATTTAATGTGCGTAAAGCACATTGTACAAAAAGAAAAATTATTTCGCCGTTTAAATTTATTTGTTAAGTTATTGAATCGCCATAAACTATGATAAGCTTTTATTCACGCTTTTGGCAATATGCAAACAATGTTTAAAGGGGTTAACAATCCATTAACCCTTAAACCGCCCAACTGTCGGTTGTCCGACAGTTAATTTTGTATCATATTAGTTCAAGATAATAAAGATTTTAGTAAAAAACCCCCACTTGATTTGTAATAAAGTTCCCTTTTTTCACTTAAGAAAGATTTTCTCAGAAACGGTTGGAGATATTAAAAAATTTAAAAGTTTATCTTATTCTTATAAAATCCTCATTATTATATTTTAAAATTGTGCTGATACACAGGTTATATACTGAATTCTAAGAAGTTGAGTTGAATTATTGCTGGTTCATACTCGAGGGTGAACTGTACAGTTTTGTTAAGCTATTTATATACTGTTTAAGGATTTCTATCTGATGAATGGTTCCATTAAATATGACAAAGGTGTCATCTACATATCATGTGTAAAAAATTATTTAGTGTTGAATTTATTTTTATTGGTTAATATATGGGTGTTTTCAAAGTAGTTTAGGTATATATCTACTAGTAATCCAGAAAGTGGTGAACCCTTTGCTAGACCCTCTTCTTATACATAGTATCTGTTATGAAAGGAGAAGTTATTTTGTCTCAATAATATTTTTAATAAATTTGTTAATTAAATAATGGCCAAGTTATCCAATTTACTTATTTTAATAAGATTTTCTTGTAAGATATCTATGGTTTCTTTAATGGGAACGTTTGTTTAGGAGTTAATGATGTCTAATGAAGCTATCTTATAATTAGGCTGTAATATGATATTGTTTATTAAATTAGTAAATTCTGCACTATTACTCAGGCTGCAGTTATTTTCAAATAGAATCTCACAAAATGTCGATATACAACAGTTTCAGCAATAGACTACTCAAATACCCCTTGATACAAAAGATTTCCAAGAAGAACTAAACACAATCAAGTGTTTAATTTAAAAAAAAATAAATGTTGGAAGCAGGACACTTCTGGGATCTCACCTTAAACAACTTTTAGCCTTATCCTATTTTATCCAGTTCAGTTCCAAGACCTTTATGAGTTTTAAAACCGGTTTCACTAGGTTATCTAGACCTAATTAAATTTCTGTAATTATTTTAATTTATCTAATTTATTCGTAGTATATAAGTTTAGTTGAGTATCCTTCAGATACATATATATACTTCACGAGATATATACATATTGAAATACAAATATATTAAATTATCAATTCAAAAAGAAAAAGAAGGAAAGTTTATAATATTATGTTGTCTGTATGTTAAACCCATGATATTTAATTGTTTCTTTAATGCTCCATGTTGTAATACCTAAAAAAGGTTAATTTGAATTTTAAAATAATCCTAGCGGTAAACCGAGATAGTAAAATGGGACAGGGGAAACGTGAGTCAAAGATATGATTTTGTCATAATTCAAAACAAAGTAAATTCAATTAATATAGATTTCCAAACAAAAATAAATAATAATGTATAGGTTTTAAGAAAATTTAGTTATAAGAAACTTAATAATTTTGTGTGTGATTAAATTTGTAAAAAGACCTAGTTATGATTCGCGTAGTATTTTAACAGTGCATTAAGTAAGATGCGAGAGGTTTTATCATGAAGTCAGCGGGAAATGGAAAGACAATCCCTACTATGTGAACCCTGTAGTAGCAGGAAGTAAGAATTCCGGCATGCGGTCTTCAGTCTTAGCATAGCGTCTGACAAGTTAGACCTATGGCAGTTAATATTAAAAAGTTTGTCGAGAATGTAATGTGTTTAATTTTTCAGTCTGAACTGAGGTATTGAGATGGTTGGATGTGTTTTAAGAATCTGAGTATGGCGGCTATAAAGTTCGTTAAAAACGTAACATGTTTAATTTTCCGAGTCTAGTTTGGAGTGTAAAGAAACATATTTGTCGAGTTGAATTTGGTTCAAAGACTTTTAGCGGAAGGAATGGACATAGTGTGTTAAAATCGCTGTTTGAACAGTAAAATTGGCTAGATGTTTTCACGCGAACAGACAATTAATATTTAGCGTGTGTTATGACAAAGCGATTGGATAATGAACAGTTACAAATTGTAAGATGGTCTAGAGTATTAATAGATTTTCTTCTTACAGACATTCGTAAAGTGCACAGACAATCCCACCACTGACAGAACGACGACTTCACTTAGGACGACAAGGAACACTTTAAGTTATATGCAATGTGAAAATGTTCTGGTAACTTGTGTTAAATTACACAAAATAGTTATTCTGTTATGATATAAAAATTTATAATGCTTAATATTTTAATTTTATAATATAAATTTGACTTGTAAAAAATAGTAATTTCTTTTTATAAACATGACTAACAACTGTCTAGTGACACATTTATCCTTATTCAAGGAAAGTAAAATTTATATGAAAAGAAAAGTAAATGCTTTCACAATTGATTTTATATTCATAAAATCGTTTAATTCAAGTTTTGTTGCAACATAAAGTAACGATTTAGATTCATGGAATAATAAATTGATTCTCCTTCTGAGAAAATAAAAAAGATAAATTATATTAACTAAAATAATAATCATATTTATTTACATGATATGTCTCTCTAATATGTAAATGTATAAAAATAATTTGTTTTTAATAAATAAATGTATGTTAAAATTTCAGTCTACACAAGAGTATTCATTCACTACCAAAAAATTCACTGTAAGTACACTTAAAAAAGAAACCATGCCCGAGATCTTTATAATAAGTAAATTCATGTTTTTCAAAATTGATGTTAACAACATCTGGCGCCCATAAGCTGAGCAATAACTTTAAAATTATAAGTAAAAATAAAATAAAATAAAATTCATTTTTTTGTAATAAAGTAATAATTCAATAAAACCAGGAAAGGTGGTATTTTCAATTATTACAATGTCTACTTATGTAATTCAATACCTTTCTTTGGTTGCACCTACTTAATGAGGTTCCACCTAGGGAGTTTTTAATTGGGTTGATACAATGACCCATAGAGTTTTCTCCTTGTGGTCTCTTTCTAAAGGTCGAGGGTCTCTCTAATTTAACCCACCATTTCAAGACAGTTCCGGAAGCATGTTCTGGGCAAATGAGTAGCCCCTTTCTTTGCCAGTTCATCAGCCTTCTCATTTCCATTTAATCCTCTATGGTCAGGCATCCAAATCAATTATACCTGATTGAGGGTTGAGAGCTTAACCAAGATGATATTCACACACTAACAAAAATTGTGTTTGTGGAACTTATAGCTTTTATCTCCTTATATGTCTGATATAATATGTCTGAAATGATCAATTGATATTTATTCTTGTCAGATATGCACATTCCAATATGGCTTACATTTGTGCATGAAATACTCTTGCATAGTTCCCAAAGGTTATGCTAATTTCCACTATAACTACGGATTTACCGTAAATACCCACACATAGTCCTTGAGCAATACAAGATCTATTCATACAGCAATGGTTTAAAAGAATAATACAGTCTAATAATTTCAATATATATTTTCTAATGTTTTATTAAATGTTACTTTTGTTTACACAATATTTATTTTATAAAAGAATAAATTCAACATTTCATCTTATAATAAACTAATTAAGTTCAAATAATAGAACTTTGCAGGTGCCTTCATTGCATAATGTAATCATTGAATAACACATTATATAGACATTCAGAAAGATATCAATGTTATTTGTATTTAACATTAAAGTATTGTAACAAATGTTGGGCAGCATTTTTCTCCTTGATTGAAATATTTATTTTGTATACTTCACAGTTATACTTAACAGTAGATGTTTGGTACCTGAGTTGTAAGGTGCACTATTAATAAAATTCTAGGAATACAATACAAAATAAATATTCTTGATATATAATGAGGTAATTCAGACAAATTCATTACAACAATTATAATAATTCACAATTCAATAATTTGTGGTTTTATTAACAATTTTTCTTTTTATATTATTTAATTTTGTATCTAAAATAAGTCTAAATCAACGTTATGTATAGTTAAAAAAAAATTATTGTAAAGAATAATTGTTTTTTAAATTTTGGTTTTAAAGTTATCGAATAATGATGAATTGTTCATATTTTTGGTAAAATTCATTTAGACATTTGTTATTTACACACATACACGCATGCATGCACACACACACACACACACACACACACACACACATTAATTCACAGCATTTTGAGAGTATGTATCAACTCTTGTTTTTACTAATCTAGAATGTAGATCATTTACAAGATGAAAAAGAACAACATAACCTAGGACTTTTTAGAAACTAAAATTTTAAGAAAGTAAGAACTCTCATGAAAATAAAATAAAACATAATTTCCCACAAATAAGTCATAGTTCTAAGATGACTTGCCACACAAACCTTCTTGGTAATGGATTACAACTGCTAAGAAAGTATGTGTGCATACAACAACTGAGGAGAATAATTTAGCTGTTGAAACATCTTGTGTAATATTGTTTAATGTGAAAAATTGTGTTTTATATCATTTGGTTAATGAAGTTTCTACAAACATTTCCCATTTTTAGTGAACTAAGACAATATATGTAGCGACATGCTACCCCTTTGTATCGTTACGTTAAATTGTTGTATGTAAATATAATTGTATACTGTTGTAACATCTAGGCTTCTAAATAAATAATAACTCACAGCAGAGAGAAAGGGAGAAACACTGAATTACTCAAGGCTGTGCAAAGTGGGGGACAAGCGCACGCACTAGGTTGAATTACGACCTATAATACAAGCTGTATAGATTTTGAAATCATTCTGTTTCACAGAGTCACTTATAGCACTCATTTCTCTTTCTCTCTAATTTCTCTTATTTTTTTATTGTTCCTTACTGTCTTTCCTACTGTGGTCTGTCGGCTGATCCCTGCAGCAACGGATACCCTAGGGACGAGCTTTACCTCTGTGGTCTGTCAACTGATCCCGGAAACACGGACTTCCCAGTTCATTATCTGAAGACTGATCCCTCCATGACGAACGTTCCAAACAACCGAGTGGTCTATCGGCTGATCCCGACGTACTCTACCTCTTTCGTTGTCTGAGGGCTGTTTCCTTTCTAAATTTCTACCACGTCATTTTCTACTGAATATGCATGTTGTCGAAGCCCTTCTGAAACCAAAACGATATACCTCTATCCTTAGTCTAAATCGATACCCAGCTCCAATAAACATAATCTGGAAATCCACAAGGCAGCAGAATTACAGCTTAAACAAGACATTACAAACATCAAGTTCACCTGAGTACATACAAGTCAACTGTTCAAAAACAGGTGTGTACCAAAACGGTAGTTACTTAATATTGTTTTCATGGCGAACAACATTTGTTTCTCCTCTCAAGAGTTTAGATTTTGTAATCAATCTCTGTGGAGAATTAACTGGAAAAGTATCAGTCATATTTAAGGAAGAGGAATTTTTATTTTCAATCTTAAATTCAGTTTTTATTAATGGAAGCCATAATAGCCTTATTTCTGCACTTGTTTGGCTGATAGGATTAGGTTAGGTTTTCAATGGATAATTCTCCAAAGGGAGTGATTACAAGATTACTCACTACCACTACACTCTTAAGAAAAGGGACTAAAATGTTGTTCACCCCAAAAAGAAAACCATTAGGGTCACACCCAGTTTTCTTCAGATTACCAACAGTATATGTCATTAGCTAAACTTAAGGTTTGCTTACTTTAGCTCTAGATTCTTTTCTTTGGTTACTTTTTAGTTCATGAGATAGTATTAGTATATGTTGATCCTTTCATGTCTTTTTATGTTCTAGAGTATCGCTTGATAATGAGAGTTGATACACAATCTCGAAACATTGTACATTAATCAATATAAACACAAATGAAGACAAATACCCTAATAAATTATACCACTTATGTTTTCCTTACATAGATATTATAGACAATATACACTGTCTAGATATCAAGAAAGAGAGGGAGAGAGAGATTAGCTTCTCTAGGAAATAAATTTAGAAGATATAAAAAGATTAAATTTTACATTATTTAATACAGTTACAATAAAAAATGGTTTTATCAATATTTCGGTTATCTTTAATAAAGATTATAAAAAAATGGGTTTATTGTTTAATAATTTGTTTAAAAAAATTATAATGAATTCTTTATGAGATATTTGACAACAAATTAATGATTATTTCCAAAACTATTGCTTTTAACAGACACCTGCTAACTAATAATATGAATATCAGTGACACTTGGATATTGGAACTTTATTCTTTATTTTGACCTCCTGGGAATTGATACAAATTATTGGTCTTTTCTCTTGAACCTTTCTATAGAGAACAAAAATGAATATATATAATAATTTACAGCTAATAGGAAACTACTTTCATTCATGAATCAAGAAAATCAATACTAAAATTAAAATAAACTCTAATTTTAAAAACAAAAATAATTTTACTTATTATTTAATCTACTGGCCACATTTTTTGTTTTACACTTTGATGAATGAACAATAATTTAATATTTAAAATTCCAAATTTATCATTAAGTTTTAGTAATAATACATGAATGAACTTTTGCTAAATGTATTTTAATATAATATTTTCTATAGCAACGAAAAAGGCAAGATGGATGAGGACATTTGAAAATACGTTGATTCCCACATTCCAGCCTCATATGTCTTGAAAGTGTGAATAGTTTTTTGTAACACCTGAAACATCTTGGGCAGCAATATACATCAGGTACAAATTGCTTTTGATCCAATGGAGCTGCAAAGAATGAGATACATTAATTGTAGATATTAGTATATGAAAATAATAATATGTTTATATTTTATTTATAAATACAAGACACTTAAAATAACAAATTTTGGTTTCAATGACTGTATTAAAGATTAAAAATACAGATAAATTTAATCCCATTCTGCTTTGTTTATATAAAACTCAAATTGAAAATACATTTAGGCTCAATCATATAATAAGTTAATAACACTTATTTTTTGAGTTTTCAATTATGATTTATTAATTTTTCTTTAATCTTTAGTAGCAATTTTTATTATTGAGCAAGTTTTAAGCAGAGTACTGTTTTAACTCAACCATTTGACACTTTGTCTATATGTTATGTAGTTACAGCCAAACACATATAAATGAAATTTAAGAATAAGGATCTTTGCAATTATGTCAAACTTTACAAAGTTGTTATATTTTATTTTCTGTTTTAAAATAGCGGTCATTCAAACAGTTATTGTACGCTTCCAAGGCATGGTTCGACTTGGAATAAAGAATTTGCTCTGTTACATTGAATGAGCATGGTGTACACGAGACATAACTAGCAGGAAAGAACTAGTAAAGAAAGTTTTTACTTTACCAAAATAGATTTTTAAACTTTATAAATTTATTTTTTAAAACCTTTACAAAATTTCACATTGTTACAAAAATATCAAATAAATAATTATTAATATAACAGATACATTCAGGTAACTTGTGTATATATAGAGTAAATGGGAATATGAGTACAATATAAATAATAGCCCAACGAATTGTGTCTACAGCTATAGAAACAATATGATATTTATTACATCTGTGATTTCGATGAATTGTAAATCACAATCACAATATAAGGAGTATAGAATATCACCACTTATAAAATATTTAATTTTTATTAATTCTCCTTCACGAAATTTTGGTTGGGTATTTTGTTCAAATGCACAGTAAGTGTGGTATTTTTCTTCGTCTATTAATGTTGTGTCATGTTACACGTTAGATAGTAGGCACATGAGATTTCTAAGAATAATTTAATGAATGTATTCAAACATCCAAGGAGTGAGGGGCCTACTGTCCACAAAACACTACTAGTGTTATAGTAGTAGGAAATTATTTCTGAATAATAATAATACTTAGTAGTAGTATTCTGAATATTTCAAAATCTTTTCTAACAAAGTTGAGATCAACTTTATTATCAAGAAATGTCATATTAGATATGTGCCAAGAAGAGTGGATTGAAGTTCAACTCTGCTTTTAGTAGAATTGATTAAATTTAAAAAAGTATTTTTTAAATTGTTTTGCAGTATTGGAGCAATAACTAGTGAAAGATGTCGGATTTAGAAAAGAAAAGAAATATTTGTTTAAGTGGTTGAATAAACCTAATTAATTATCGTTATAATTATTACTTACATTTGTAAATATATAATATAATTCATAATATACAAAATACAATACAAATAGCTTGACTAACAAAATGATCATTTTATAATAAGTTATAGCTCGATGTTTTAAATCTAAAATAAATTTGTATTTTAGACTACTTGTTACAAATTTTATATTATTCTTAATAAATGTAGGTTAACACATCTAAATTTCAATCATAAAATACATCTCTAAAAAATTACAATATGTTAAAATAAAAAATAAAAAATATACACAATCAAAATAGTGATCAAATGAAATCATGGATTTGTTTTAATTTTATATTTTAAACTATGCTTATAAAAGTAATGAATAGAAACAAAGAAAGTACTACAAAATGGAATGTTTGGATCGTTCATGCTTAATGAGATTGCTTTTTTGAAAAGCCCTGAAGGGACACAGGTTGCATGTATACATTGGTTCCTTTCCACACTCAAAATTTAGATGTCTTGTCATAGTGCCTTTAGTTTTGTAATGTTTATGACACTGTGGACACTTAAATTGAAGTAAGTGAGACTGTGGTGATGTTTGAGAATCAATTTGATCAACCCAAAATCCTCTTGCAATACCTAAACAACGATACAAATTAAAATAGTTAAAAACAAATAATATATTATTTGTGTTAATTACAGGTAAATTTTATTTGTTGAATTCTGTAATTGACTTAAAACAAAAAATAAATCTACATAAAATAATATCGAGTTGTGAGAGAAGTTATATAACTTTGTCAAAACTTTTGATTTACACTTAACACTGAAATAACTTAACTCTCATTTCCTGCCAGTAAAACAAAGAGAGACCTCCCATTTGATCAAATTGGTTAGAGATCTAGCCTTGTGTGCAAGAGGTTCCGGGTTTGATTCTTTGCAAACTTAATCTGGTTCAGAAGCCTAGGCCCACAACAAGCTGTTGCTTGCTCTAAAGATTAGTTATTTCATTTATTTTTAAACAAAAATATGTTTAAACAAATACTTGACTTAAGCTCCTTTCCTTAAAGTAGAGTGTTAGTACTCCTTTAGGGCTAAATTAATTGTTGACATTTAGTAGTTTGCTGATTATTAGTCTGTTACAGATACTAGAGCTATTATTACAGAACTATTTCGAGGTTATGCAGTTCTTTATTAAAGTTTTATTGTGGTTCATCAGTTGATTAGTTGATGACTGTCTTATTGTTTATCGTAAAAAAACAAATTTAGGAATCTTGTAATGTTTTACACAATTAGCAATTTGGTGTATAAGCAAAAAATTATTATAAAAGATATGATAGGTATTGTAAAATTTACCCATCCAATTTTGTTAGTCAATGAACTTGTCCGTAGGATGTCCAAATAAAAATATGTTCATGCTAATTTTGAAGAAATTCAGATAAAGAATACTCCTTCTAGAGTATTTAGAAGAACACTGTTCTATAAGATATTTCATATATATATATATATATATATATATAAGATTACATATAAGATCTTATTATATATAAGATTATGTTAAACATATATATATAGGCTATATATATATATATATATATATATATATATATATATATATATATATATATATATATATATATATATATGTTTAAGATTACATAATTGGAAAGGATGTTCAAAAATAACTTGTTTTATGTCTATATTGTTTTTAAAAAAACCTCCAGAATGGCTTGAACCCTAGAAGCGGCGCATGTTAATTTTCTTGACAATTCTTCGTTTGTTTAAAAATTAATAAAACATATTATTTTTATACAAAACCAAACTTATAAGACATCATTTTTCTCAGAAAGATGCATAGAATAATTCATCTATGTAATAAAAAAATTTTTTTTTTGAAACGGTTTTGGAGTAAGTATGTTATCATTTTTCAGAAAAACCTGTATCATCCAAAATCAATAGCTTACCACCTTTTTCTAAGATAGGCTATACAAAAGTTTTGTGTAATATTTATCAATATATTTAGAAAAAAAATAAAATAAATTTGTTACATTTCCAAAAAATTTAAAAAATATTTTACAAAAAAGGGGACATTGGTCATTTTATTTTCAACAATTTACCAAAAATAGTAATATATATTTTATACAAAAGTTCTATATATCATTATGTTTAGAAAGGTGCATAGAATCTAGGTGTGTAGCGAAAAAAAAATGTTAGATGTTATATTTATTTTTAATTATTTTTCAAGACTCTCTTTGTGATATCAGGTAGCTTGTAATAAAAATATTTAATAAACTAAGCCTTTTTTATAACATCTTTTTATTATAGGCTATATTCACATTTATAATCATAGGTTTCTAGAGCACTTAAACATATTTACAAATAACAAATTATGACTCTATTTCTCGGGTTAAAAGGATCCTGGTCTATTAAATATGCAATCAGAAAAATATTAAAACTTATGTATATAGTCTACAGTATGAAATATGTAAACCTAGTGAATTTTACAAAATGCTAAAATAGTTCAAGTTCTTTAAATAATTACAAATTTGGAATTAATGATGGCTGATTTAATTCATATTGCTCACTTCAAATGAAATCACTGTTTTATAATTTAGCTAAATAAATTTAGATATGTATTACCTTTGCAAAAGTTCAAATTTGATCTGGTACTTTACCAATTATTTAATTATATAAATTTATATTTTCAAAGTATATTTAATCTTATTTCACTTGAAATTATTTATGATATTTATTAAAATACGTCTGAACTGAACAGTAAAATGTTCAATGCTATTCCTTCTTTTCCTTTTCTTAAAACCAATCCCGGGCTTCCACAGACAGTGCCGTTGTAATTAATTATCTTCAACAATTGCTTTCGTTATTAAGTCCCATAGGTGGCTGGTGTTTCTAGTCATGTATACAAAATATTTTACATAGTTTATTTTTATTGGTTTTCTTGGAGATATTTATTTTTTCACAATTTTTATAATGATATTTAACCTTTATTAGTCTTAATTTGTCTGAAATACGTATTTAATTGCTTTTGTAAAAATATATAACTGTATGTTTGTTCACTACCGAACACAATCGTAAACAGTTGTTTCTATGCATCTACTGACATGGTATTCAGTTAATCTTGCAGCTTTGCATACCAAAACACATTTATTTTTACAAACAACCTTACTTTGTTTGGTTTAACACTTTATTTATAACATTTTGTTTAATAAACTATTCATTGTTTTTTTTTTTTTGAAATTTACTCTATTATATGCGATTTCCTGAAGTGAATTTACTTGTGTTTAAATAATTTTGTATACTGTAGATCGAATTTTGAGGTTAAAATTTAGGCTATCTTGTTAACATTAATTTTTACAATCTTTTAAGCTGGTTTATCAGAACCCTTTAATTTTTTTTGTGAATTTGTTTATATCCCAACTGGGTCAAAATGTTATAATGTAAAACATTTGTAGTTTTTTGGTCAAATACCAAAAAATCGGAGAGTAAAAAGAGAATAATTTCACAGATATCGTAAATTACACCAAACAAATAGATTTTTTGGAATTTTTTCAACGATTACTAGAGATTTGTAATATATTTAGGGGAAAAAATTATAATTTGTTACATTTTCAAAATAAAAATACCGATTTCCCCTAAAAAGGTAACTTTCACAAGTGAGGTTAGGTTTTGACACCTCAACAATTTAGGCGTAATTAGTAACTTTCTAAAGCTAGGCCTAAGACAAAATCATTAGATTTCACTAAAACAATATACTTTACAAAGAATAACACACATATTCACTTGTATAATCAAATAAAACACTTAATATAAGAAAATTTGCTTATAGCCTAGATTTACAATTTACCTCTTAGGTTATCCCAAATATAAACCATTCACAAACTAGAAATTCCCTCAAAAACAAACTTTAGAAATAAAAACACATATATTGTAACTTGTATACACAATTTATATACAATTTGTATACACAAACCTTCAAAATAACAAATATCTAACCGCAAAACTAAATCCCTCACGCCTTTTATAATTGAATTCACGTCACACAATTGCGTATGTTCCGAGATCAAAACAAAACCTTCTAAGTAAGTATTGCCTATATCAAGTGGTACCAACTTGTAGAATGAAATTTCCTCTACAACATACTATAAAGAACGAATACAAAATATCAAAAGAAAAATGGATTGTCATTTCGTAAACTGCACCGAATGCCAAATGAATTTCGTCGCTTCAAGTTTGTACTATCGTCAAGTAGAAATATCTCTGGATCTGTGAGACGCAGAAAAATTTGTAATCTACGGTTAGAAAGAGAAACATGTGATCTATAGAACAGTGTTTTGGTCGACTTATTTGATAGATAAATAGATTTGTAATCATATGGGGAAAAATGCTGTCGCATTTACTAAAAACCGCAGAGTTGAAATTTACGATTTTACGCATCAAAAATATGCGAACTTCACCAATTTTTGGAATATTATTTATAACGTTTCGTGGTATTTTCTTTGCATGATTATGCATCTACGGAACATTACTTTTCCAACGGTATTTTATTTATTGCGATAGGACAATTCTAAGTGGGCGTAATGTTGAATTGCAAAATACATGTTTTAGAGTTGGTGAACTAAGCTATGCATGAAAAATCGACCTGCTGCGGGTCGATTAACCGCTTAAGGGATCTATAAAAACAAAAAAAAAAACAAGATATAACTCCAAAATGGCTTGAAATATCGATAAACATATTTAAAGAATTTTTTTTAAATATTATTTTAAAGTGTATCACAAAATCTTATAATTTTTCACTTTAACTGATTCAAAATTGTGATCATTAAAAATGTTGATGCATATCTCCATTGATTTTACAAAACAGATTACAAGGTACAAAATATTTAACCCTTTAGTCCTAAACAAGATGTTATCTTAATTTATTGTTTACAGAAGGATATCACAAAAAAAACATTAAAAAATAATCCTTTGTAATTTATAAGAACACACAAAAATTTTCCAATAAATAGAAAGGATTATTTGTTGATAAACGTTATCACTGTTTAGTCAATGCACTCACCATCACTCATTAAAAAAGTGTATTATTATTATTTAAAATAAATGCATCACAAGTCTGTTGGTTGGAGCATATGGAAAGACTGCCCAATTAAGTGTTCATGCAAAAAATGAAAGGTACAAGAAGGAGAGAGAGAGATCTAAGATGCACTGGGTTCACGATGGGGAAGGGACTTGAAAAGCATTGGGCTATTGAATTGGAGAGAACTCGGACAGTAATGGAGTTAAATAGTGAAGAAAGATAAAAAAAAAGATTAGGTGTCGAAGTCGAACGGTACTCTTTCACGATCCAGTGACACCTGGAAACTGCACATTTCTAGTCTTGATTGGGAGTGTGCAGGCTAATGTACCGACGTCGCGAGCCTGGGTAGAGGAAATAACATCATTCTCTGTCCCAGGTCAAGTACCAATACAGGGGTGTTGGGACGCGTGACCAGTGCAGGACCTAATAAGGGCTTGGTTAGGGGGATCCTCCCCCCTGCTGGGAAAGTGGGGCGTCCAGGTATACCCTGCTTGGGCGATACGGTGACTCTTGATGAAGGGGTGGCTGGTGATTGAGGTGAAGATTTTCTGTGGAGGGTCGGATCCAACACATCAATTTGCGCTCTGGAGGCTTGGGTGAGCCGCAGTCGGGTCTGGCAATCCCAGATCAGGGGTTCCCACTAAACGAATGCGTAGTGGGGCAAGTGCAGTTGCTGTGAGTAGGCCTATTGAAGGAGGAACAACGTAGATTCCAAGGTTCGGATCTAGGAAGGTTCTCTGGATACACAGCTGAGGGGCAGTGGCTGGGTTACGGAGAGCTTGAGTCGCGGGAGGACTTTTGTCTGGCGAATGCCTCACCAAGGATGGTGAGAATGCTGCTCAGGACCCAAGATGGGGCAAAAACCCAAATAAAATCTATATGGATCGAACAAAAGAACCAAAAGAAAATCACCCATCAAGAGCAGAGAGGAAATCTCCAGTAGAGAAGGTCCTCAGTCTGCCTCTTGATGAAGACATGTCTATGGAAGTCTCAATGGGACTGGTCAGTATGAAGGTAGAAGAAGGGAAGGTAGAAGCTCCAGTTGAGCAAGCTACCACTTCCTCAAAGGACAGTGCGGACAGGTCTGCTGAAGCAGAAAGTCGATTAACTGTAAGACTCTCTGAGGGAAGATTAACAGATGAAGATCTGAAACAAACGGCATCCAGGATAAACCGGATGCACGTTGAAAATACAGCCAAGAGAGGCGCTGCCTTCTACAGGGAGAAGAAGTGGTGGTGCAGAGAGGAGAAGATGGCTGCGGGTACTTGGATGGAAAACCCGGAAGCTACTCCAATGAGCAGGGGAGAAGTTGCTGACAGAGGAACGCTAAAAAGGCGTAGGTCCGAAGTCAGCACTCCTTCAAGCTCAAGAGTGAAACAGGCACCAAAGAAACCTAGGAGTGGGCCAGAATTCTCTTAAACAGAAAGACTGACCTCCATAAAGGTTGCGGTGGTGCCTAAGGACTTTCCGGAGAGGCTTCTCACTGAGGAGGACATCCTGGAGTTCTCGTCTGCCCTTATCGTACAGATGAAGCTTCTACCACATGGATGTCTGCCAGACTTCAATGAGTGGCCGAGGCTGGACAGTGGAGCTATGGTGCTGCAGTGCTGTAATCTGGAAACCAAGGGTTGGCTGGAGCAGACGGTCACCAAATGCAACCCCTGGAAAGGGGCAATTCTGGAAGTGGTGGACGCGAAAAAGGTGGTAAACATTAGCAAGGTTATCACCAGGTTTCTGCCCCCATTTGACAAGATGAAGGTGGAGGAGGTGCTTGGAGGGATCCACCAACACAACCTCAAGATCTCTACAAGAGACTGGAGGATCATAAATGCGAGAACCATGGGCCCTCAGGGGAGGACAGTGGTTCTTGGGCTAAATGATAAGGATCTGGGAGAGCTCAAGAAGAGAAACCTCAGGGTTAGGCTCGGTCTTGGGCAGATCCTGTTCCAAATCATTGGAAAAAAGGCCAAGGATGGCGAGGCCAAGGAAGGTGCTGAAGGTCGTTCAGACCAACCTTCAGCATAAAAAGGCAGCCAGCCTTAACCTAGCCAGCAGATTTAAGACCGAAGGCATCAATGTGGCTCTGATACAGGAGCCATGGGCCTTGAAAGGTAAGGTTCTGGGGCTGGGAGATTCTGGGGGCAGGCCGATGTATGACACGTCATGTGACGCGCCCAGAACATGCATGTTAGTGAATAAGGATCTAACTGTCTTTTTGCTAAATGAGTTCTGTTCCAGGGATCTGGTGGCAGCAAAGGTGAGATTGGAGGATTTGGAGGTGTGCAGAGAAATATATATAGGCTCTGCATACTTCCCATTCGACTCGGCCAATCCACCACCAACTGAAGAGTTTGAACGCATGGTGGGTGAAGCAAAGAGGAAAGGGGAACACCTAGTCCTAGGAGTGGATTCCAATGCGCACCACCTGGCATGGGGCAGCTCCAACTGCAATGCAAGAGGTAAGGCTTTACTTGATTATATTTCTAGTAATATTCTAGAAATAGTTAATGTAGGAAACAAACCGACCTTCATCAAAAGAGTAAGGAGGGAGGTCATCGACATTACAGTTTACTGAACAGACTGCTCAACTCATTAAGGGTTGGAGGGTTTCGGTTGAGCCATCCCTGGCAGACCACCAGCACATACAATTCGAGGTGAGGGGGAAGCAGAGGATAGACATTGGTACAGAAACCCCAAAAGAACGAACTGGGATAAGTACAGGGAGGACTTGGGGCAGGCCGTTCAAGATATAAAGTCTGAGGTGAGGGGGATAGAGGAGTTGGAAGAAGCTTCGGAGCAGCTTCAGGCTGCGGTGCAGGGAGCTTTTCAGGCCAACTGCACCCGCATCCAAAGAAAACAACATGAAAAGGTAAGGTGGTGGAATAAGGGACTAGCAAAGAAGAAGAGGGAGGTAAGAGCTATGTTCAAAGCCTCTAAACATCTTGGTGGCTGGGAACCTTACCACAAAAAAAATCACTGAGTATAACTCAGCTACTTGGAAAGCCAAGCGGGATTCCTGGAGGAAGTACTGTGAAAGATTGCTCTGAAACAGCTAGATTCCAGAAGATCCTGAGGGCAGAACACACCAATAGGGTGGGCTCTCTGAAAAACCAGATGGCCTGTACACGCAGTCCGGAAAGGAGACTCTGGAAATCCTTCTGGGATGTCACTTTCCGGATTGTGAGAGAGAGGGAGGGGTCATCCCTCTCTGCATACAAGGATAATGTGGATTGGGCCATAAGATCATTCGAGCTGCATAAAGCCTCGGGTCCGGACGGGATCACTCCCTTACTACTCTTGGAGGGTTTGGAGGTACTCACGGGTGTATTTCGAGCGAGCTTGGCGCTGGGCCATGTTCCAAGGAATTGGGATGTGGCGAGGGTGGTCTTCGCTCCAAAGCCTGGAAAAGCGGGATATGCTCAGGCCAAGGCATATAGACCTATTTGCCTAAATTCCTTCTTGCTAAAGGCAATGGAAATAATACTGGATATAAATATCAGAAAAAGCGTGCTAAGGAGTTCAGGCCAGCATGAAAATCAATTTGCTTACAGACCAGGCAGATCCACAGAGGCAGCACTGCATCACCTCGTGAGCAGGTTAGAGAAAAGCCTGGAAGCAAAGGAAATAACTCTGGGGGTGTTTCTAGATATAGAGCTTTGGAGGATTGTGAGGTGAACAAGACTGTTGTAGGATGGGTGTCAGCCATGCTGAACAGCAGGTTAATCCAGGCTACTCTGTATGATTAAACCATCACGGTCAGGGCTAGGCGTGGATGTGCACAGGGAGGAGTTCTATCTCCCTTGTTATGGAACCTAGTAGTGGATAAGATCCTGAGGTGTCTAAACGAACAAGGATACGCCGATGATGTGGCCATCGTGGTAAGAGGCAGAGACATGAGAGTTGTTTGTGAACTCATGCAGGCTGCCTTTATCCAGGTGGAAAGGTGGGTGTTAGGAGGAACAGTTAGCTGTGAATCCCGAAAAAACTACCCTTATTCCTTTCACAAGAAAAAGGAATTTAGGAGTGAGGTCGCTCCCTAAGCTCTTTGGGCAGGAGGTAGCGCTGGAGAATCAAGTGAAATACCTAGGTATTCTGCTGGATAAAAGTCTCACCTGGAACCCGCAAGTAGAACGGGTGTAACCAGAGCTAAGAGTCTTATGTTTGCGTGTAAGAGGGCTGTTGGAAAAAATGGGGTCTGCAAACAAAGGTGGTTTGGTGGACGAAGACGGTACAAGGGTGGTGTTGGAGGTAGAATGGATGGTGTCCAAAGGATGGCTTGTTTGGCCATCAAAGGTGCCATGGGGTCTAACCAACAGTTACCTTGAATGCTCTATACTGGATCTCCCTCCCTTAGGGGTTTATATTCAGGGACAGGCCAGGATGAGTGCATATAGACTGCAGCAAACTGGGTGCTGGAGAATGAGATGGCCAGCGATTGGACACTGCAGGATCAATCAAGTGGGCAACAAGGAAGTGTTAGACATGCCTTCAGATCACATGACACCTAAGGTTTCATTAGATAAGCCATTCAAGACAAAAAATCTTCTCTAGGGAAGAATGGGAGTCTGGAAAGAGGTTATACAATGAGCAGGGTATAGTCTGGTTTACAGGTGGCTCAAAAACGGAGATGGGTACGGGGGTGGTGTAAATGGGATCAACCCAGAGTGCTCCACCGTACTGTGCCTAGGCAAGCATGCTTCTGTTTTCCAAGCAGAAGTAGGCGCAATCTCTGAGTGCATCAAGGAGAATCTAAGAATGGAATACAAGGTAAGAACATTCTGATCTTCACGGACAGTCAAGCTGCAATTAAGGCACTAAACACAACTAGAGTAAAGTCGAAGTTGGTATGGGACTGCATCATTGATAAAGCTTAGTCAGGTGAACACGGTTACTTTGTACTGGGTTCCTGGCCATTTAGGTATCGATGGAAATGAGAGAGCAGATGAACTAGCCAGGATAGGTTCAGAGTCCCCTTTCGTGGGCCCGGAGCCGGTGTTCGGGATCTTCTATGGACCAGAGCAGCGGTTGATATATGGATATGGGAGGGGATGAATAAGGCCTTCAGGTCGACGTCGGTGAGGCCTCTGACGGAGGCTATCACAGCCCAATAAAATATATAAAAGCCAGAATAACCTATAGAGGTTCAAAACAAGTATAACTTTTGGCTAAAGAAAAGGTTGTTTATTAAATTCTTATAATTAAAACAATCTATATACAAATTTAACAGATTTTTTGTGTTCATTTTTATCTGTTACTTTGGAGTAGAATTAAATCTCTAACTTATTTTAAAAACTTTACTTTAATTTAAACCTGAATACTTTTTCCTTATTTAGGTATCAAGTAATTTTAAAATTTTTCTTCAAAATCTGATAATGAATTTTTAAAATTTTATTGATCAAGTATCCAATTTTATATTAAAATTAGACAAATTTGCTATTTTTAAAAGTGTCAATTTGTTCTTTATATCAAATATAAAAAGTACCACTATTCTTTGTGAACGTATGGAGAAAATAATATTGCCTTTTAGTCACCTCTGCAAGGGTGATTTAATTTATATTAACCTATTGGGCAAGAATAAAATGATACACTACTACATGACATTAAACCAAAGAACTAATAAAACTCAGAAAATGATTATATTTTAAAATAGTTAGGATTATTTTTTCCGGTTTAATGTAAATTTTATTTAAAGAAAGTTTACAAAATAAAATGTTCATATTACAGCTACAGTTTCAGGAAAAGCTGAAAGAAGTCAGAAACTTCTCAGATTGTAAAAATACGGGTACAACATTTCACAACCATTGACTAGTCCACAGGGGCGGCTCGTGATTAGGTTGCAAGGTTGCACAACCCCCATCACATATAATATCTAAACAATAAAAATATTTTTAAATCTAAACATTTTTTGAAAATATTAATATGATTTCAATTTTATCTACATCCTTTTAAACGAAAAAGAGATAAAAAAGTACAGTGTAGAGCTGGTGATAACTAAGAAAGATTGAGTGATGTGATGTCATCGTTTAGGTTGCAGAGCTCGAGTGCATCAGGCTTGGCCACCCCTCTAATGGTAAAATAACATGGAACACTTCGCGTCTATAAAACTTAACTTGTTGCTTAGTAATGCCCTATCTCTCTATTAGGTTGCAGAAAGTTTGCAACCTGGCATCAGACATGCGCACTGCATAGTTTACACTTGATTATGGAGTGGACTACAGCAGCACTCCTTTGTTCATCCGGTTATTAACTCGAGTCGTCTGTTTGTATTTGTTTCAAGGTTGTGTGTTTTTTGAGTGGTTCGATTACTTTCAACCTTTAACAAAAATATCAGGGACATTTTGACTTTGGTATTAGGTATTTGTTTTAAATGGTGTTGGTAATTCTCACCTTGTTTGTTCCATAATAAATAAAACTCAGTAATCATATTTGTTCTTGTATGAAGTTATGTGCGTTTTTTGAGTGGTTCGATTATTGTACCAAGTACTATTAGGCTAGTTTTAAGATTAAGATGTGGTTAAATTATTAGTTAATGACAGTTTTGTTAGGACAATGAATTCTGTTGAAAATTTATTACAAAGACCTTTCAGTTTGCTGTCAAGTGAATAAAAATGTGAAATTAAATATTAGGTAGGCCTACACCTGACCTTCCTGGTTTTATCCAAATCTAAAACCATCCAAAATGAACTTTTGCAAATTATGTTAGAGGTCTGTCAAGAAAAAATTATACAGGAGATCAAAGAAGCAAATTGTGTAGCTGTAATTGCTTATGAAACAAGTGATGTATCAATGTGTTCCAAATGGCTATAATTTATAGGTACATTGTCATAAACAAACCGATAGAGAGATTTTGGACATTTTAAAATCCTTCAAATCATGGATGCAGCATCATTATCATCATGTTTATTAAATGAACTGTCAAAACAAAAACTTGACGAAACTCCGCACAAACTAAGCTCAAACAATCGATGGCGCTTCAGTAATGGCTGGTGTTTTTTTTAATGGTGTCAAGGCTGTAGTTCAGAAAACATATCTTCATGCACAATACATTCACTGCCATTTACATCAGTTCAATTTAGTAATGATGTGAGCAGCATCTGTAGATAGAGATTTTAGAATTTTCATTGCGAATGGTCAGGGACTATGTACATTTTTTTCGACAAGCCCACAAAGGACATCAATCCTGGATGAAGTAGTTAAAAAAAGATTGCCTAGATCGACTCAAACCAGGTAGATTTTTCAATCAAGAAGTGTAACTATGATTCGTGTTCATAGACAGGATTTGATCAAATGTATGAAGACCATACTTAAATCAGATTATGTGAAAAATGACAGTACTTTAGGTCAGGCATCAGGTCATCTAATAACGATACAGAATTCTACCTTTAGATTTTGGCTTTCATTTTTTCGTAAGATCATGCCATTTGTTGACTGTTTTTTGGAAATTTACAAAAAGTGGAAAATGAACCAACTGTTACAAAGAGAGGTCTGATATGTTTGAAGAAAACATTTCAAAAAAATAGAAACTCTATGGAGAAAGAGTCTGAAGATAAAAATCAAGAAGAAAACTCTTCAAAGAGAAGAAAGACTGACAAAAATGAATTAAAAAGACAAGCGAAAGAAATGTGTCATGATTTTAACCCAAACCAAAGACAGATTTCAATTCTCTGGACATCTTGCAGGAGCAACTTTATTTATAGCTAATAAATTCTCTGAGTTTGCCTCAGTGTTCCCAGAAAAAGCTTTAAGAGCTGTTTGTGAGGATTATAAATGTCTGAATTTAAAAAAGTTTATAATAGAGCTTGAAACCATCTATAGTGCACAGGAGTTTAGGGTAATGTCAGGGGCAATTAGTTTGTTTAGTTTCCTCATAGGAATGTGACTTACATGACACTATCCCTGAAGTTAGAAATTTTAATCACTGTACCTATGACAAGTTCTGAAGCAGAAAGATGTTTTTCAACTCTCAAAATAATTAAGACTTTTCTAAAAAATACCATTGTTGAGGAGAGACTTGCATAGCCATGCATTGGCTATGTTGACAATAGAAAAGGATCTCATCATGGAAATCCATGATTTCAATCAGAGAGTTATTGAAAAGTTCGGCTACCAGAAAGAACGATGAATGGACTTCCTTTTCAAATAATGTAAGTTTAATCATTTATTCTAATTTATATACTTAATACAAATATGTGTTTGAAGTGATGCTATGTTTATGGTATATGGGCTCCAATTTAAAAGTACAATCTACAATACAAACATATATATTGTTATTTAAAACACTTGCAACCACCAAGTTTTTTAAGCACCATCCGCCACTGCTAGTAAATAACACTGCTCATTAAAAAACAAGGCATTTCTTGTAATGATAACCTATCAATAATTTTTATATGCATTGGATTTAGTTGTAATAAACTTTTTAAAATTCTGTCAACATCACTCAGAAAATTATTTGACTCAAATAATATTTTACAAAATACACAATAAATTAAGTTTTTTTAAATTTATTTGAAAACATATTTCACTATTATTAACAGAACAAAAATTATGAACTATTATTTTAAAACAAAAGATGAAAATGAAAATTTATTACTGCAATGCTCCAACATGTTTCTTTTACAATGTGTTAAAGGCACTATTTCACAAAGACTAGAATATGACTAACTTAGGACTGTTTTTAAACTTAACATACTAGTTGAAAGTTACAATACTAGTTGAAAATTAGAATCCAATGTTTTTGAGTATTTTAAATTGGTATAACAAATAATAATCTCAAATGCAAAAGTAATAATTAGAAGGTGAGTTACTTAGTATAAATAAACAGTGCACAAACTATTTAACACACCTATATACAAAACCTAAGAAAAAAAATGCTTATCACTATTTCTGTAAATTCAGAATCAAGAAAATCAGCCAAAAAGTGAATAAAAACTTCTGACTTAAATAGTCATTAAAATTAAATGTAATGATTTAAACTAATATACCACTTCACTTTGGAAGTAATCCTAATCATTAAAAAAACAAAACCCAAATGGGTACATTTTAATATTTTACAATTTATGTGGAACCCATATAAATTCCTTTCACATGCAATTTACCACATTGGTTTGAATCATAAAGATTCATATTTTATTAAAATTTGAATGAAATCTCTTGGTTTGGTTTTAAGATATTACACCTTATAACGAAATCAATAAGCTTTCTAGTAATGGTCTAATATTTTAAAAAGAAAACAGAAATAGATACATTTGTTGGACACATGTTAAACTGTTAAACGTTTAGTGATTGCCGACAAAAGTAAAGTGTTAGGGAAATATGTTATAAATCAGTCAGAACACCATTCACAACTTAAAAAAAAAAAAAAAGAGAAAAACACTTAAATTAGACCCAGAATTACTGTAGGCAATTAAGTCATAAATAACTATAATATTAGAAACTTAAGGGCAATCACACACAAAACTCATAAAAAGTAACAGAACAACTGTTTTCTAAACAGTCACAATTTTGAAACAATAAAATTTGATTGGCTGACAAAAAGTAGATGCTTACGTTCATTGGTTAAAGTAAATTAAGAGAGAGGGAGTAAGTATTTTTAGCATTGAAAAAGTAAAAATTATATAGGGAAGTCTTGGAGAGAAACTCACAGCATAGGGTTGACGAAGTAACTCCAAAAGTATTCTTAATGTAGAAATTGGTATTTCCTATAATAAGTTATTATCCCAGTTATAGTAATAGTAAAGTAATAATTGTTAAAGTATTTAAACATTAGTAATCTTCATTGCCGTACTAAAGAGGTACTGTACATCTACAAAGTGTTGAGTGCATCTTCATGGTAATTTGAAATGAATAATTTTATTGATAAATCACATAGTACAGTGTAGTGTTTGGTGAACATCGTTAACAAGTAATAAAGTGAAAGTTCTTCACTCAATTTAAGCACTGGATTACTTACATAGGAATACAACAAAAGTAGATTTGGTATTGTACTAATTATAGACTTTAATTGGAAACTAAATTTCTGTATTGTTAAAAATTTCACTCACTGTATTAATTGTTCATTAAAGAGCTCCCCTTGAGCAAATAGTGTAAAATAAACAACAAAAGTAATTGGAAAATAAGTTCTAATAAAATTAAATATTTCAGAGCTAATGTTAAAGAGTATATTTGGACTTCATCATTTAATAACTTTTCTTATATGTTGACAATCCAAGATATGACTGATTAATTCATAATTTTGATTTGTATAATATTTCCGAAATTATAAAATAATAAGTATCGTTAGAACCTTTTAAGACAATCATGATTTACTTTCATTTTTCATTCAAAAACTTCTCCTAATTAGCATTTTTATAGAGATAACCGATCAATATGATTTGTTTGAGTCTGGAAGACTTTCTATTTTTAACACAGTCAATAATCGAAAATGGAAGTGAAACTAATTCAGTTCATAGACAACCATTCCTATTTTTGTAAAATATAGCCTATAGATTAAAACAAATCATAATAATACAATTTAAAAACCTTGAATTTTTGTACAAGTAAATATGTGATTTTTAAATACAGTTCTTTAAAAATTCACTGAGTACAAATATTTAAAAATAATGCATTTTATACACATTTTAAAATGATTCACACCTTAACATTAATACTTAAAGCTATAACTGTCACATTGCTATAAACTATAGAACAATAACATTGTTTTATGTTTATTAAAGATAAAACTAACAAATCTTGAAACAAAATTATATAACATGTCATAATAAATAGATTAAAAAAATTATTCCTGCCATTTTTTGAGCATGTTATTATTATTTTTTTCTTTAAAAGCTTTTGATGTTCATAAAATAAAACACAATGTGAATAAATGTTTTCATACATTACAGCTATACAAATCCGAATGTAAATCATTAGATTGATGACATAGAAATATATTGTTTTTAAAGTAATTTTGCCAAAACATGAACGAAAAAGAGTATACAAATATTAATAACAAAGCCTTAACTGGTAACTTATTCTTACAAAATACTCGAGTATTTTAACCATCAACATATGTGATTTACATGTCGATAACAGTAACTATAAATAAATCGGTAGAGACAATTTTGAGAAATTAAGACTTAGTCTACAGTTTATTTTGTGTTTTTGACAGATAACTCGAACCGCCCATTAAAATAGATTTTTTTTTTAATATGTATTTTGTAGTAATATATATATATATATATATTATAAAATAAGTTCTTTTAATTATATTTAAACAGGAATTATTGTTTTAGGTCCTACCCCCAGGTAGTCTTTTAACAATCTAAAAATTCAAATTTCAAGTTCAATTTACACGAACACTTATGGGTTTTTTAAAAAATACCAAGAATGAAAAAAAATCTTAAAATTATATGTAGAATCTATGAATATAATTAAAAATAGGAGTTTTAGGAGTTTCCATAAAAAAAAAAAAAACTATTTTAAAGTTGGCTGCCATAATGGAAAATAGTGGCCAATTTTAAAAATTTGAAATATTGAATTTGACTGCCTACTAGTGAGTAGGAAGGTCCCCCATATAAACTTTGTTATAAGACAAATATTTTTCAAAATCCCAATGGTGACCAGATTAAAGGAATCGCCCTTTATATACAGTTATATCAAAATAGTTATTATACCTAGTAGTACTGGTATTATTTTAATAGTATCTTTTTACAGGGAATAATAACTTTTTTATGGGAAGAAGTGGGAACTTAATATAAACCTGTTGGCAAGTAAGCGTAATGGTCCCAAGAGTTAGCACACGGTAATTGCTATAAGTTCCTAAACGAGTATGCACTGCATTTGCCGTTTTTGACATTACTCTAAACCTATTTTATTTTGTCAATGACCTGACATTTAGCAGCAGTATTTTGAACTAAATAAACTTTGTAAATATTTTTCAGTCCTATATGGTATGTAAAATAATTACTTTTTTCACTGCCTTTATCACACATGTTTACAGTGTTTGGCGTGCTTTATTACTAGTTAGCTGTGAGAAGTAGTTTACGTTAGTGCTTGTATGTGGTTGTTTAGATGTGTATGTTGTAACTTTGTATTAAGATTATATAGACTTTTTTACTTTGGAGTAGTAGACTTTTTACTCCCTATGTATATATCTTAGTTATTCTAAAAGTATATACAAAAATTGTGTATTTAAAATATGTTTTTATGTTATTCTGAGTTAAAATAAATAAGTTTTCATGTTAAAATAAATCTTACTCCTTTGTGGTTTGTTTTTGGTAAAATCGTACTCTCTTGTAGCATGTATCAAAGCACGGTATATGTCGTGCGCAATCACCAACAGGTTAATAGGTGTTGGTAGTTTTTTTATACATATGCTTTTATTTAGATTAAAATTTGTAATCTATTAGTATTTGTAAATAGGAGAATTTTGTCATGGAAAAACAATTTTTTTTCCTTTTTATAATTTAATGTTTAATCATAGAGGAGGTTGCTTGGTTGCTTTTATGTGTATTAAAGATGAAGATTAAAATTCTTCTATACAAAAACAATAATTTTATAATGGTAAAATTGAGCTGCTTTAAGAGAAAAGGCAACCATTTACGTTCAATTTTGACTTATTAATCAGTGAATCATTGGAAGACAAATATAGAAAAAATCTAGTGCCTCGAATAATTCTGCAAATAGAAATAGCGCAAAACTCTTCTGAAGTTGCTATACAATATATTAACTTGTAATATAATTATTAATTAAATTAGATGACTTTTGTTGGTGCTCTTGCTCTCTATCACAGCAACAGGCATGCCACCCAAACGTAGGGCATAACAAATCAGATATAAAATAAACACATGTAAAGAAGGTAATGGTTATATGGTAGAACAACCAAGTTAAAACCTTCTTTAAGTTTAATTATTTCCACATTATTATCATCTACCTTTAAACAATCCTCATCATAAGACACCACTGCTAAACAGATTATGTACTTTTCTAATTAATTTAAATAAAGCAATTTAGCAGAAAGCATCAGCCTTAAGAGTAGGGCAATAGTTAAAATACACTAGCCCTTATAACCTTAAATATATTATTGTCTATTTCTATGTAGCAAAATTATAAATATAGTCTTTCTATATAAATTAAAACAAAATAAAATAGTACAATATTTTTAAATAAGTAAACACGAAATAATTTTTCAATTTATGGAGGTTGAAGAGTCTTTAGTATATGTTTTCTGAATATATGTTTACCAAGTTCATCATTACGTTTTGCTTTATGTGGACAATGTGGACATTGAAATCGTGGACTAATACCACATTCTAAATTCATATGACGTTTAAGTGTACAATATTGCATATATTTCTTAAAGCAACGTGGACATTGGTGTGGTCTTTCTGGATCCCCACTTGTGTTTTGTTGTTGGTTCCCCACAGGATGAGTTGAAACATCCAAAGGTTCCCATTTAAGGTATCCTGGTTGTGCTGGTAATCAAAACAAACAAAATAGGAGTTACACAATTTTATTCTAAATTAAAGATTTTATTTTGTAAAAGAAATATTTAAAAAAGTTTCAATATTTCTTGAAGACTAATTCTACTGAAATAAATTTACTAAAAACCATAATAGCTTTTAATATCAATCATTATTTTACCACAATTAGACAACATTTATATAAATAGGAGTTCAACATTAACTAAGATTGAAAACACTTATTAAGGAATTTTAATACCGGTTTTGATTTTATTTTTAAAGACCACTTAGAATATTTACAAGATGATGGCAGAGCTAGAAAAAATATTTATTAAAACCAATGCCAAGACATTCTAAATCTGTATATAGTTTAAAAAAATTAATTTTTAGGAACAAAACAACTAGACTTATTCATTCGGTTTCTATTTTCCTGATACTTTAGCAGTTTTTCAAACTTAGTCTTATAAATTATTATTTCTCCTATGTTGGTATGTTATCTTAGGTTGAATTATTTATATGTGCACCTTATATTCTCCTGAAACCATTGCAGTTTCCAAAATTTTAAGTCTTAGACTTTACTATAATTTGTATGATAAAGGGTTGTACTTTTGATAAAGGGTTTTTTTAATTTTTTTATTTTATATATAAACAAAAATATAAAGTATTTTCTATTTTCATTTTCATTTTATACAAATAAGTTAAATACAGACGGAGTTTGGTTTTATGAAGAGGTCTTATATTTAGAGAGTGTAATTATATTTTTTAACTGTGTTTCTTATATTTTCCTGATATTATTGTAGTTTATCATATTTATTTAAGAGAAATTCAGTATTTCTATATGTAGATGTGTATCATAATAGACATAATCATAATTTATATGATTTTCATAAATTATCCAAATAATATTGCAATGATGAAAAACCCCTCGGTCATTATCAACTTATAAAAAAAAAAGTCCATAAAATAAATACCCCTTAGTCTTCTAATACCATCAGGTTCAGAAGAGAACAAGAGTTGGTCAATAGATATCTAATAGGAAAGTTAAAGGGAGGGATCTAACTTAATGGTACATGAAAAAAAGGTGTAAATCCAGCTAGAGTCCCTCAGGATTGCAATGCCTGTTAATCACTATAGTGACCCCTGAGGGATTCTTCTAATACTATTGCAGTCTCTCATACTTTATAGTTTTAGACTTCAGTATTTCTCTTGTAAAGGTGTAAATTTTTATCATGCTGACTTTAATCATACTTTCTATGTGTTCCTTATTATATTTTCCTGATACTATTGTAGTTTCTCATACTTATAGAGTCTTAGACTTTCACATTTCTCTATGTACAAGATGTAGATGTGTCAGTCCTACTAGTCTTATACATACTTTTTATATGATCTTCAGATTCTCCTGGTACTAATTGTAATTGGAGTGTCCTGGTACTGTTCCCGAGAGTCTTGGACTTCAGTAGCCTATTACTCTATTTACATGTGCATAATGTTAGACAAATATGTGTTCTTTGATTGAGTTTAAGAATTAAGAAGTAAAAAAGTTCCGTGAGACCAATCTACTTGATGGTAGAGACATATAATTTAAATAAAAGAGGTTTTTCATAAAACCTTTGTCTATAATAACTAATGACATGTTGAAGTAAGATATTTTCCTACCTTCATTGAATTAGATGTGATCCGTTAACTTGGCTAAGCTTATACATTCTACAGCCATTAAATGTTGTTGTAGTATGGTTGACAAAACAACCTAGTCCAGGCATTTTCACAAATTGTTAACACAGTTTACAGAGTTTATAAACATAGATAAAAAAGTACTGGTAGCACGTTGTCATTGCAAGAACAAGTTGTTTGGAGATTAGATATCAACTTGACAACTAACTATAACATTTTTTGAATCGGGGATAAATACAAGAATTAATGCAGAACAATTGTAGTTTCCCATACTTGACAATCTTAGACTATAGTATTTTACTATGATCATGTTAGACTTAATCATATTTATAAGTGTTTCTAATATTAATATGTTTAATATTATTGGAGTGGGGCAGTTTCACATTCCTTTCCATAGAATCTTTTCGATTGATTTGTAACTGTAAAAATTGTTGTTTCAAACCACAAAAATGGTGAAGATGCAGATTGTTCCATTTTGTGAACTTTGGACATGGTATTTTGCTAGCCTGGTATGATTTAAGAGGATACTGTAAATCATTTCACATAATTTCTAATCAATTGAAATCACTGGCTGAAATATAAAATAAATAAAATATTAGTAATAAATAATAATAGCAAAAGAAATTGGTTTGTCATCATAGTTATTACACTGTCAGTTTATGAAACTTTTTTAATGAATAAAATAAGATACATCGTTTTATTTTTATAAAACAATTAAATTTGTTCTAAATTCAAATACATTTAAATGATTAAATGATTAGCCGAGAATTAGAAATTAAATAATTAAAAAATATTTTACTATTTAAAAAAACAAATATCAAATATTAAGGAGATGAACTTATAACTGTGATTTTATTTCATTACTTATTTAGAAACTAATTATTGTATTGGAACACTCCTTGAATCATACATATTTGTTTTCGCCATTCTGACTACTGATTAATAATTAGATATACTAATGAGACTTACCGTCACATAGTCTATATTTGTAGGTAGTTATATCACTACAGCCGTTTCGGCTATTCAGCCATTTTCGAGTGTTTTATGCTGGGTTTTCCCGTTGTCTTAGTTTAAAAATCACAAATCACGAACACATGACACATAACTGGGCCTACTGCATCGTGTATTACATGTTTAAAGAACTTGTGTGTCTGTTATGTGTCGTGTGTTCGTGATTTGTGATTTTTAAACTAAGACAACGGGTAAATCCAGCATAAAACACTCGAAAATGACTGAATAGCCGAAATGGCCGTAGTGATATAACTACCTGCAAATATAGACTATTGTGACGGTAAGTCTCATTAATATATCTAATTACTCCTTGAATGTTTATTCAACAAATATATTTACAGGTAAAGAAACAAAGTTATCAGTAAAATTGATTAATGTTGGGTTTTAAGATATTATTATATAAGTTTTTAATTCTAAACAAACAAGATGTGCAATTCAGAAAGAGTTGATTTGGTTGTTATTAGGATACTGTACCATTTTGTTGCATACTCTCTATTTTATCTTGTACTGTCACCAGCTAAAAATTAGACAGTCAAGAAGTCCTTGATTCAGTATGTTACAATTCCATCAATTTATTTTAGATTCAATTATTTTTGGTTAACGTTCGATTGCTAAAGAATCAAACTTTCACAAATATTTAAATTGAAATTTAGTTTTACATTTCGGTAGATCAATATAAAAGCAGTCATTATTTTTTCATATCTGATCTGATTTCTATTATTGTGTTCATTTCCTGTGAGTTTACTACATTTGTTTAATTTTGTAAATAACTTGTGAAAACTTTTTTTTTTTATTCAGTACACAATCATGTATCTTTTGAGTGTAATGGAATTAAATTTTGATAATAATTTTGGAAGCTGTGTTATGTCAAATTAAAAAAAAAAATTCTTAATAAATTAATTATATAGATTATGCTGAGTAAAACAATATACTTCAAATTTCAATTTGTGGTGGAAAAACTTACAAAATACCAAAAATTGTCGGTGACATAACTAGGGAAATCTAACTATGAGAGTTCTTTGAATGTTTGTTATGGTAATTAACAATTAAAAATTAAAACTAACATACAAAAAAAAAATACCTAGTGGGTAGAATACAAAATATCGTAAAATCTAAAATATCTTCAATTATAAATTTGACTAGAATTCATTTCTAGTGAATACATTCACTATGCTAATACAGTTATTTGATAAGGAAGAAAATAACGGAATTCTTTAATAATAAAATAACAAAAAGGGTAAGTTGGGAAAAGAACCATGAATTAAATAATAATAACATTCATTATTGGTAGAGTTTATTTGGACATCCTATAATTTGTATATAAAAATACTTTTGAAAATATGGATCAAGTCTTGTTATCAAGTGATAAAACAGTAATTTGAAACGAGCAACACTTGGGGAAACTTCAAAGAAAGAATGAAAGAAAACATAACTTTTAATAACAAACAATACTTGATCAAGGTTTCAGTGACTATATCACCATTCTAGATACCCCCCCCCCCACTCACTAACCTTGTGTGTGTGTGCTATGAGTTAAGTAATAAAGCCTCAAATAAAAAACTAAGGGCATAGAAACCTAGGCCTATTTTAGAACCTAAAACTATAAATAAAAGTAAAGAAGACAGTTAATGAACTAGCCCTGAACTGTCAAATAGTGCCTCCTGTTGTCTCATAGCTAGTGTTCCCGGTGGTGTATGAGAGGTTTTTGCCTCAATTCTCTCTTCGTGGAGGCTCCAAAATGTAGTGGAATATAAAATTAACAACATTGTAGTAAGAAGCTTCATGGATAGGTTCCAAGCCTGGTAACTGTCAAACTACAATAATAATTTTTAAAAATTTAAAAAATTCAATCAGTCAAAATAACTAGAACTATTATAAAAGTGATAAGGATTGTTTTATATACTTTGTAAATATAACTTATTAGAAGTAAATAACTTAAAACACAATTTAAATTGAACTGATAAATAATATAAATGAAATTTTCCAAACAAGAAGATAAGTTAATGTAGCAGGATTTATTGACACAATTTTTCAAATTTGACCTCTGGGTCTTTTATATAATTTGCATCTTTGTGGCTTAAAAACTGTTAGTTTATTATTATAATTTAGAAAAGTGTCAGACTAATAAATTGTCTATAATAATGACACCAAAGCATGATAAGAATTTTGAAACAGTTTTCGGCCAAAGACTATTAATCAAATCAAAATATAATAAAAAATCTATCATAATCAATTATGAAATTCAAAGTTTAATGTAAAATTATTTTAAAAACTGAACATCTCTCTGGTAAAAATCTTACATACTCTACAAAATTCCCTTTTTTCTTCTTTAGATAATAAGTTCATTCATTTCAGTATTATTTCAATCATCAACTGATATTATCAATATAATTTTAGACATTATAAATAGAAACGTAAGGGATCTTGTACTTCCATCAGAATAATTAAGTTGTTAAGAATATATTATATTTAAAATAATAAACCTAAATTCATTACAAATATTTTAATATGTTACAACAATATGATATTAAAACATAATTAGATATTTTGAATAACTGCAGTTCATCATGAAGATTCAGTCACATGATTTGCATGTTTACGATATCCAAGTCACATATAATTATACTAATTGAATATTACCTACACATATTACCTTTTAAAACAACTAAAAAGTCATGTATGTATGTAAACGGAGGTAATATTCAATTATTTAATACTTTCCAATTAATTATGTTAAAAAACTGATGTTAATTTTGAATTCAGTTCCTGTTTAATCAAAATCGACTATTAAAATACATTTATGATTTTTTTTTTTTGGTTTGTGGTACATGGTCGCCAGATGTAAAATAAAGTCAAATTCAAACTCAGTGCTCCAAAAATACATAAAATATTACGAGTTTCAAAAATCGGATAATTAATAGAATATTCACAAATTTAAGAAACCACCTATTTTAATCCCCACACCTTAAGCGATTTTGATCAAAACCTAATCAACCTATGAAACACCTACTCCACATTGAACTACAAAATCTGAATCATTCGGATCATCCCTTATTCAGATAGTTTGCAGCAGTCAATATTCATAATAACTTTTAAACAATTTGCTTCAAAATATAATTATTAAAAATCACCCCACATCAAAGTTTATTTTATTATTTTCATAATCGAACCTTGAAAACAAAAATGGACTAGCATGAAAATATAACCTTCACATGGGCTGTAAGCAAAGGAATGAAAGTTAAAACCAGCCAGACTCATTCCGATAAAGTTTACCACTACACAACTAAGTAAGGTAACACTTTTGTCAGACATAACACTCTAATTGTAAAAAACGAAAAAGAAAAAAAACCTTGCCTACTAGAACACAAATGAGACATCTAACACAATACAAAACATTTTAGCCTAACAATAACATAATGAAATACATTTGACATTTCTTTAATATATATTTAAATACACAATAATAAAAATTTTATTTTACTTTCTTCCTCCCCCTTTCCCTCTTTTTTATTCTTATTATTTTACATCTTGGAGCCACAACAATACATAAAAAGAACCACAACACTTACCAGACACATATGACCATGCATACATGCCTACACTCAATCCATACACCAAGTTGAGGATAAGTCATGAACAAGTAGGAGTTACAAAGTATTTGATATTCTCCCTTCTTAATCCCAAAAGCCAATTTGTCACAATTTTTCTGTAGGTATCACAATTACACGGTTCAGGAAATTTAATATTATTAGGCAATTTGTGAAAAATTAAACTAACCATATATGAAGGACACGTTATACTCGTATTAATAGTTTTAGTTACTCTAGGCATAATAATTCCTGTATTTTAAGATGGAAATACGTAATAGGGTTCAAGATGTCAGATATATTTTTCAAAATATACATATTTTAGATTCATACATATAGTTGAGAAATGTTGAAAACTTAAAACTCATCAAATAACAAATCCAACGGATGCCTGATACTTATACTTAATGTTGCCTTCATTATTCCATTGAGTTATTTGTACGGTGATAAAAATTAATAGTGCACAAACTGATTAAAGACCCCTCCCCAGGCAATAATCCTGTACTGTAAAATTGTCTGAACATATGTAAAATACACATTTTTCAATTATTTAAGAGTTAGAACTTACTTAAAACAGAAAAAAATGTAAATAAACTTTCTGAGATTTTTCCTATTGAATATGAGCAGTCCATTTCAAGCAGTTATAAAAAATTACTCCCAAGTATTTGTATTCAGTAACTTGCTCCACACATTCACACATCTCAATTGTATTTTGATCTCTGCAGGAATGAAGTTGCAACCTTAAGTCGATTTGATCTCTGTCGGCTCTCAAAGACTCTGGCATGTACTTTGTTTTCTGAACTTTTATTGTAAGCTGAATTTGATCAAATCAACACTTTACGGTGTACAAACCAGGCTCTGTAGAACCACAGACCTCCTCCTAGCTGGTGCCTTCAAACCAAAATAATGAAAAAAGTTCATATAAACATAGATCCGGAAATGCTTCATTTCCAGATAATCTGCCATTTTTTATATTTTTTAAAGCTATGTAACTTTGGAGTGGATAACATATTATTTTTAAATTTAGCATACACATTTATTATATAAATTTTCACAAGACTACAAAACCAAAAAAATATTTTGTATAGATTCAAAATGGCGACTGTTCAAAATTTTTAATGTCAAATAACTCCAAAACAGTTAACTTTACAAAAAATTATAAGAGACAATATATATATATATATTTTTAACAACTTACAAAATGTTTTAAAAAACTTTTGATTTAGTTTAAAGGATAACTGAGTTATCGACAAAAAACCATAAATATAATTTCTAGGGAGTTGTCCATAACAACCACCAAGATTAACCTAATACCAAAATTTGTTTTGAATTCTGATAATTAAAAAATAATAATCAAATCCATTTCCTAGATTTAATCAAAAATTTTAATGTGACCCTAAAATCCAATTTCGAGAATATTGCACTGTTTTACTTGTATTGTTTTAATATTATGGAAAACCGAAAGTTGGCAAATAAAATTTGAATTGAATCATAAAACTGCTGTTCAACAATTAATTTATAAAACAGAAAGACCTACTCTAATAATTATAGTATTAGCTGGGATTTGTGTATGCTTTTTGTGTTTTAGATTTTTTTAATAAGTTTGAGATCCCATTGAAATTTTCAAATAAAGAATATGCAAATATTGTTTTTAGTAACGGTTTTAATAATAGAAATATCCGGGCTGCAAAAGCGAATATGAACAAATAATTCCAAACATAAGAATACCTAACCACGGAACATTTTCTTTCATTTTCAATAGCTTAGTTGTTTGTTCCATTGAATGTCCTGTAGAACAGTTTGTAGCTGAATAAGATATTGTCATTCGAATTTTCTTCTACTCAGCATCCGACGAATTTCAAATTGAACATGCACCTCATTCAACAGTCTAGAGAACTGAAGAAAGAAAATTTGTATCCTTATCATTTGCAAACTGTTCAAAATCTTCAGGCAGGTGACAGTAAGTTAAGATTAAGATTTTGTCGATGGGTACAAGAAAATTGAAATATTGTTAATTGCGTTTTATTCACCAATGAATCTATCTTCACAAGAAATGGAATACAAAATCTGAAGAATAGTCACAGGTGGTCAAGTGATAATTTAAATGGAATCAAATAAACAAATTTTCAACACCAGTTTCCATTAAATTTAGGCTATATGGTGTGATATAATTGTGGACCAGTTAATTGGACCATTCATTGGAATTTATGACTACTATATGTATTTTATTTTATTTTTGGTGAAAAAACATTAAATTTTATAACATTCTATTGGGTCATTTGCAAGGTGGGTATTTTCAGTCAGCCCTGGGTTTGTTTAAGGAGTTTTTCCTTTGTGTTCATCAAATTTCATCTGCTAAATAAAATTGTCTTTTCCATACAAGGTTTTTGATTTTGGTATAACAATATTAGGCTGCATTATATTACAAGCATCAGGAATCTAGGTTATTCTCGATATTCTTAGGCATACTGATGTCTCTGGAACTACCTTTGTGGTTTACTTGTTCTTTAATATTTGAATGAACTATGCTTGATTAAATCACCATTTTTTCCTCTTTGTGTTAATGTCTTTTCTGTTTCACAAATTCCAATAACAGTTTCTTACTCAGAGAGTTTGTTTATATCTGGCACATACTCTGGGTCCCGAGTCTCTGTCATATTCACTGCCTCCTACATATTCCAAATTATCTTCATCACTAACAAACTCTTATTCAACAATCATCCATTTCTATTTACAAAATTGAAATTATAAGGTTAAAGTTATTTACACTAACACTGTATTTACACAATGACAATATATTTACAAAATCTTTAAAGTTTATTTTCAAATTTATACAAATAAATCTAACAGTAAACATGGATTGTTACTACATACACATAAAAATCAACCTTTAATACTTCTGCTACGTAAAATTGATGTACTTGATTTATCTTCGATATGTAAAATTTACATTCCACTCAGAAAACAAATGAAAGATTGGGCATAAAACAAACATACAACTGCCCACCAAGAGGTAAAAGGGGGTGATAAGCCAAAATATGGTGGATATACATAAAACATAATCATGTTAGTAGTCTGGGGTTAATAAATTATCAATTAGGCCATTATTTTCATCATTGTTACATTTCTGTAATAACTAATAATCATAACCTATAACAGCTAAATGGTATTTTAACAGCATTACATCTTGTATACAGGCTATAGATGATGTGTATATTCGGTAATTATTTACAAAGATAGATATTGTTACTTTCGGTGATTTAAAAAAAAATCTTGTTCTACATACCTTATTTCTTAATAATAAAATAAGTTATCAATGTGGAGCTAACTTTTACACAGAAAAATGTAATTGCACAATAACGATAGGTCTGGCCAGGTGGCCATATTTTATCAAATTGTTATCTAATCTCAACTGAAATGTTGAAAAAAAGAAGAAATTGTCATAACACATGAAATTGTCAAAATGTTGTTCCCAAGTGGTCACCCATACAAGTACTAAACCGTGCTCAATGTTGCTTAACTTTGGTGACCTAAAAATTTATTGAATTCTGTAGTTTTGAACTTGTGATTTTTCGGTGAGAAAGTTAGCTCAGCATTGAAAACATATTTTATTACTAATAAATGAGGTTTTTTTAGAATATGATTTTTTTTTTAATCACCAAAAATACCAGTATTCATCTTTGTAAATAATTACCAAGCGTATATTCTATGCTTGCACACAACTAATAGATTTTTAAAAATTACAGTCAGCAAACAAAACCTTTTCCTTCATGACCTCAACCACTATAGGCTATGTTTAACAACTTAAGATGTCTGGAAATGGTTACTCTGCAAATTTTTTCACAATGACTTTCTCATTTCCCTATTATGTTACATTTAACATATTGAGTTGGAAGCTCCTTTATCTGACAAGCTTCCACTAGATTATGCATGAAAAATATCACAGGCGGGTGGAACAAACAACACAAACATTGTTCTGAAAATTGTCTAAAAGTCTAGGGACTGAAAATCATTAATATGATATCGTGATCAATATCAAAATTTTCACAACACTTTCCTTAATGTTTAAATAAATTGTTAATCAGTAATTCTCACTTCTCTCGTAAGACATGAAAGGAAACAGACCAGAATGTTGCAGAAGTTTACTATTTATAGATGTTGAGTTGTCATTTTTTGTGTCATTGTTTACAACCTTACAACTGTGACTCATATGGAGCATTAGGCTAGCCTTAGTAGGATGCTTGGAATTACAGGCAGAACAAGAAAACTCTTTTGGACCTGAAAATAAGTTACAAATTAGTTTCTTAGAAACATAAAAACAAAATAAAACATTATTGTATTTTATAAACAAATTTCAGTCTCAATATTATTGTTGCATTGCTCTCATCTCTTTCAAATATAGGTTAAACATTCATACAACACTAAAATCATAATGAACAGAAATATAAGTGGAGTGAAGTTAACTTATGTATTTATTCAATAACATCAATTACTTTAAAACAAAATTTAGATTATTTATAGTTGTAAGTCTGCGTTCTTACAACTTCATTACTATTTACCTGAAGGGTAGGGTATCAAATTCATTTGTACTAGCAGCTATTCATACAACGTGGCACAGGTTGACACAAATTATCTTAGCCAGACATAGTTATAACAAGAAACCTTCCCTTTATTGTATTATTCAAAAACAAAGACATTATTATTCAAATAAAAACATCATTAGCATACAATTATGCGAAATATAGAAAATATACATGTGCAAGTTATTGTTCAAAATCAAAGTTCTTAAAATGTTCCCAGTTAAATCGATGAAATTATATTCTCAAGTATTTTACACTCTACTCACGAGTAACCATTGTCCATAACTTTGAGTCCTTCTAACTTCATTATTAACGGAGATTTTCCATCTTGGACTGAAACGAGTCTGTCCAGCCAACTTCTATTACGACTATATCGTGCAGGATCCTGACAAAGACTCTTAGCAACGCTTTCTTCTTCCTTGTTAGAAAGACGCTCTCGCAAGGCATCATGGGATATTCTTCCCTGGCGAAGCTAACGCTCGCTGACTCATGGAAAGTTTTTCCAGGTCTCATATTTCCTTTATTCATGTCTGTTAATTTTTATCGGCGCGCACATTTCGAAATTTAAACTTTCAATATTATATTGTGACATTGTTTAAGAACACTTTACACTTTCTATTTATATATAATAATTATTCTGAATATTATTACTACATTAATATTACTTGTACTTTATTTAAACTTAATATTTATTATTTATTTTGGTTGGAAGATGTCCCATGCTTATTTATTTATGTTTAAGTATGTACTTTCATTAATGACAGTAATCTCAGATCCTGTATCTACTAAACAACTATATTCACCTTGACCTATTTTAATTTTAATTTCAATAATTTCCCCTTTTATATTACTAGTGTTAATGTCATTATAATTATCTTCCTTAATTAATTCCTCATTATTTAAAATCATAAGTTCATCATGTTGTGACTTTTTTGCTATTAGTGAAAAACTCTTAACCTCACTTTCATTTTTAGGCCTATTTATGTCTTGTGGCAGTAATCCGGCCATATCTATTCCTGCCTGGTTCCATTTCCCCTATTATTACTATTTCCATTGACATTTCTATTCTCAGAGCCCCTATTTACTGGTGGTGGTGGTCCATTATTATTATTTCCCCTAAAATTACCATTATTGTTACCCCTAAAATTGTTACCTCTGAAATTACTATTGTTTCCTCTAAAATTACTGTTGTGTCCTCTAAAATTATTATTGTCACTTCTAAAATTGTTATTACTTGGTCTATTATGGTTTATACTATGGTAGTTCATACTATTTTGGTTTTGAAAATTTCTATTTGGTAATTGTGCATTACCCATGTTTGGCCTGTTTCTGTAATCTATATAATGACCCCTATTTTCTATTACATTAGCATGTCTATTAAAATCATTATTAATTATGGATTGGCTTTCCTGCCAGTCCATTACTATTTTTTCTAAATTATTAAGGTCAGTTGGTCTAGCTGCAAGAAGTACTAATTTCAGACCTTCTGGTACATGTTTTACTATGTGTTTAATAAATGAATTTATTGGCATAGGTGGATCTAAATACTGTGTTTTGTGAAAAGATTTAATGATATAATTGTGTATTTCTTTGATTGGGCCCCTATACATTGGACCTAACATTAGTTTGCTTCTAAAACTTTCCTGTTTTTCTTGGGACCAGAATCTATCCAGAAAAGCATTTTTGAACTGATCATAGTTTGACCATTCATCTTTGTGTGCCTCAAACCAAGTATAGGCTTCTTCCTTTAAAAATTTTTTCATATAACACACCATAATCTCCCAATTATTTTCTCTTATATCTTCTAAAACCTTAAGTGATTCCAAAAATGTTTTTGGGTGAGGCCCTTTTGTTTCATTAAAAAACTCTGAAATTAACACATCATTGAATTTCTCATTTAGCCATAGTGTAGGCTTAACGCCATAATTACCGTTCTGTTTTAAATTTTGTAATTCTTTTGATAATTTACTATCTATTTTATTAATGGCTAAATCCTGTTCATTACATTTAACAACTAGTTTGTTCTCTAATGTTTCAAAATTATTTTTATTATCAGATTCTATTTTAGATTCGAAGCTTAAGAGTTTGTCTACCTGTTCTAGTTTAAAGTTATCAACTACAGTCCTAATTTCTTCATCAGATTTAGCTATAGTATTAAGAGTTTCAGTTTTAAAATTATCTATTTCTGTCTTAGTTTCTAATTTCAAATTTAAATTTTGTTCTTCTACATTATGTTTGAAATCTATGCTGTCTTTTAACAAAGTATCAAATTTACCATTAAATTCCTCTCTAAATTCTAATTTATCTTTTTCAAGTTTGGTATTTTGAGTGTCGAACTTATTGTTAAGTATTTCTAAAGCTAATTTATTCTCTTCCTTCATTTGTTCAAATTTACCATCAAAGCTTTCTAGTCTATCATTTATTTCTACTTTTAATTGTTTAATATTAGCCTCACATTTCTCAGATTGATTATTCATAGCTACTTTCATTGTTTCAAATTTATTATCAAACTTATCATTCATTTCCTTAAAATTATTTTCAGATTTTTCAAATTTATTGTCACTATCCACTTTATTTAATTTCATATCATCTTTTATTTGTTTAAAATTACTTTCAGATTTTTCATTCATACTCGTTAGTAATCCTGCCAGATAATTTAATGATATTACATTTTCTTCTTTGGGCGACTTAACCTGTTCTAAGATATTTGTCTCTGCCATGCTTTCAGACTCAGTAAAGCTAACTCCTAAACCGGATTCGTCTAAATTATTTTCATCTGTTTCCATCTTAAATTGTATTAATTATAAATTCTCAATTATGATATTTTTATATTCTCCAATTATCTCTTTATGTAAATTTACTTTAATTTTCATTTTAGAAATGTGTATAACCCTGTACCACGCTATAATCCTAACTGCTTTTTCGAAATGATAAGTAGAATCGGGCGCCATGTATAAGTGGAGTGAAGTTAACTTATGTATTTATTCAATAACATCAATTACTTTAAAACAAAATTTAGATTATTTATAGTTGTAAGTCTGCGTTCTTACAACTTCATTACTATTTACCTGAAGGGTAGGGTATCAAATTCATTTGTACTAGCAGCTATTCATACAACGTGGCACAGGTTGACACAAATTATCTTAGCCAGACATAGTTATAACAAGAAACCTTCCCTTTATTGTATTATTCAAAAACAAAGACATTATTATTCAAATAAAAACATCATTAGCATACAATTATGCGAAATATAGAAAATATACATGTGCAAGTTATTGTTCAAAATCAAAGTTCTTAAAATGTTCCCAGTTAAATCGATGAAATTATATTCTCAAGTATTTTACACTCTACTCACGAGTAACCATTGTCCATAACTTTGAGTCCTTCTAACTTCATTATTAACGGAGATTTTCCATCTTGGACTGAAACGAGTCTGTCCAGCCAACTTCTATTACGACTATATCGTGCAGGATCCTGACAAAGACTCTTAGCAACGCTTTCTTCTTCCTTGTTAGAAAGACGCTCTCGCAAGGCATCATGGGATATTCTTCCCTGGCGAAGCTAACGCTCGCTGACTCATGGAAAGTTTTTCCAGGTCTCATATTTCCTTTATTCATGTCTGTTAATTTTTATCGGCGCGCACATTTCGAAATTTAAACTTTCAATATTATATTGTGACATTGTTTAAGAACACTTTACACTTTCTATTTATATATAATAATTATTCTGAATATTATTACTACATTAATATTACTTGTACTTTATTTAAACTTAATATTTATTATTTATTTTGGTTGGAAGATGTCCCATGCTTACAGAAATCTACTATCCTAGTTAGCACATTCAATTAATGAAATGGTGATTTGTCAGACAGTCTTGAAAATTACAATGTTGGATAAAGTTGGAACCTTGGTTGTGGATGAGTGGAAATACCAGAAGGAAAATGGTTAAGTATAGTGTGGACTCTGAACCATTCTGGAGTGGTAGGGTCAAGAAAGCAGATGAGTCGGCAAGAGGAGACCAACCAAGAAGATAATTATATTAAGGGTCATGTGGAGAATCCTACTTGTAGCGTGCTTTCATGAAGAGCACCCAGGTTGGAGGAATGCACAGACAAGCTAGACAACAGGTGAGAGGGATCGATGAGGCAAGAGGAATGGCACAGATCAGGTTGAACAGGGGCAACCTTAGGGTGCAAATTGGTCTGTTGACAGAGCACTTGTTCATGAACAGACATAATAGGTACAACGGTTGACTCATATGCAAAAGGTGTGGGGGAGATTGAATAATTAAGTTAATTGTTGAAGGCATGTTCTGGTTATGAGCAGATTCGGTGAAAGGTGTTTGGTGTGTGTGATTTTCAGAGAATGGAGATCCTGGACTTGAGGTTCGCGAGGGCCACAAGTGCTGAGGTAAATGCTCTTTAGTATGTAGGCAGGAAGGACTTATGGTGGTCTAACTGCATGGCTTTTACCTAGACAAAAATAAATAAAACCATTTTTGATTAGCAGCTTTACCATTTCGAGTAGGGTTTAGAGTCATTATAATTGTTCATTAAGCTTTGGTTATTAGAGTGTGTTTTTGTGTACATTGCTGAAGATGAGGGTTTCTGGACACTCCGCCAATATTGTCAAGTGAAGCTATTATACTTGATTGGTTTAATTATAGATGTATTTGAAGACAGGCCTATCACGATGTTGTCTAAGATCTTTAGATGGAACACTAAACACATACAATCTCGTTGAGCACTGTGGTGAAATTCACAATAACGATTCGAATTTGCCCCTAACCACAATCACTAGAAAATTTAAAATAAAACACAATTATCTGATTAATTGTTCTTTATTAATTATTTCCACTAAATGCCCTGATGTATGGGATTTTAGCTTGCACTCAGGTTATTATAGTTTTAGGTTTTATTTTATTTCATTGGTAGATATGTAAGTTTAGATTTAGTTTATAAGCAAGACCCTCCGATGATGATAACCATGTTATCGAAATGTACATCAGGGCATTTAGTGGAAATAATTAATAAAGAACAATTAATCAGATAATTGTGTTTTATTTTAAAGTTTCTAGTGATTGTGGTTAGGGGCAAATTCGAATCGTTATTACTAAACACATATTTGATTAATTTATACAATATATTAAAACAAAATAATCCTTAGGGATTTTAAAATTTTTAGTTGTAACAATTTTAAATAATTTGTTTTGCTTCTGAAGTACACAACTAAATCCCAAGAAAAATTAGTGAACATCAATCATGTCATTTGGGTTAAAGAGATGATACATCCCCAGATTATTTGTAAACTTTTTTTGTGTGAAGATTAGTTCTCTATGATTTTTTTACTGTGGGAACATAACATAAAAGAAATTGAATATATTAACATCCAATAAAGTTGTTCTTAACAATAAAATAGCAAAGGTTATTTTAAACAACATTTTTTTTCCATACAGTGTGGGGAAAAAAATATGACAAAGACTTCATATCTTTGGTTTTATACAAATTAGAAAAACATATGACACATAATTTTACTCTTGATCTTAGGTATGGTATCTATAGGATTATACAAAAGTTTACTACCACATATAAAGTGTTCCAAAATAACAGAAAACGTGATTTTTCTTAACTTTTTTAATGTAAGCTTGCTTTTAATATTACTGATTTAAAATCTTCAAAAGATCTGCAAAATTGATGAAAGTTCGTTACTCTATCTTTAAGTTACTGGATTATAAGGCATAACATTTCTAAACTTAACAAATTATTATCTAAGCTTATATTGTAGATAACCATCCAATAGATTACTCTTCAGAAAACTGTTTATTTATTTATAGCACAGTATGACATTTTGAATCCATTACAGAATTCATTACGCCCTAACCTAACATTCTATAATAGATTCAAAATGTCATGCTATCCTATCAATAGTAATAGTAAACAATTTTCTACTTTGAGCATACTTTTATTTTTAAAAAAAGTTACAAAAAAATCATGTTTTGTGATATTTTAAAACACTATGTCATGGTAAACTTTTGTATCACTCTGTACACACCTAAGTTCAAGAGCTTTAAAATGACATATATGTTTTCCTAACTTGTGCAGAACTAAAGATATTAAAATTTGTGTACCATATTAACCTGTAATTTCAATGGAATCACTATACTAAATAAAAAATTAAACTAAAAGTGGTCAACTAAGAAGATAAAACATACCAGATGGAAAAAACCACATGGTTTTAATGATTTTACAGTTTAAATAATTTACTAATCTACTGCATAAAATTATAATTAGTAACAAACATACCTCTTTTAATATCCATTTATATTTTTTGCTGTGAAGGAAATTGGGTAGTTGTAAAAAAAATTGTTATAATGAAGACGGTTTAAAATTTAAAATTCTCAAATAAAGATACAGAATTATAAAAGATAAAGTTTACCTTTACTTGAAATGTCATAATATATTTTAGGAAACAAAAGAAACTTTATTATATGAAAGATATTTTAAGGATTTACTCTACAAGTGGTAGAAATTTGATATAAAGGTATTAAGTGTATGGGAATAAATATTGTGAGATTAAATAATAGGTATGTACACATCCACTGCCAACTAGTGTATGTAATGTTGATTATTTTGTTTACATTAAAGATTGCTTGAGTGTTAAATTTATATAACTCTTGCCTAAATATAAAAATTCTACAAAATAAAAAAGCCAAATAAATAAACCAAAATATCTAAAAAACACTAAGCTCCATGGCGCAGTAGCTAGTGACAAGTCTCAACACCTTTTTAGTTTGGTAATGTGTGGTTAGAATTAAATATTAAGTATGTTTAAAAAGATTTAATTTCCAAGATTACTCATATAGTGCAATGAACTCTGCGGATAACAATAGTCATTAATTGCAAGTAAGGACTGATACATCCTTCTGAATACAGAACTTACCATGTTTATAAACCATATGTGCATTGACATTTCCTTTACGACATGAGAAATAATCACAAAATGGGCATTTAAATTGAGGAGGCACTCCACATTCAAGACGTAAATGTCGTGTCATGCTGTGCAAGTGAGAATAAGTCCGTAAACATTGTGGACACTGATATTTTGGACTGTTCTTTTCAATACCTGTAAGGAAAAAAAACGTGTTACTTTGTATAACATAAATTACAATAAATAAATTTGATGATAAACGTCTGAATGAATCGTAATAATCTGAACCATCAACTTAATTGTCACTCAATTTTAAAAATAGAATAATAACAAGTGATAGTTTAGAAAGACAAGTTGAAATTATTAAGTTGGGAAAAATCTATTTAGCCTGCATGCAATTTTTAGTTCACAAATCTATACAGCTTCTTTACAATAAAAATCATTATAAAGTATGAAAATCAGAACATAAAAAGTCGTATTGACCTCATCAGCATTAAAATAAATGATCCAAAAAATTGCATAAATTTTCTCACTCACTCATCCCCAAAATCAAATAAATAAGAACCAAACTTGATCGTCCCCAAAAATGTCAGTTCCGTTGTTGTAAATAAAAAAATGAAACACGGGTGTCACCTTCTAATAAATAATTAGTTAGACCTAAACTTGTTTTGTTTGTAACATAAACACGTCCTTAGCATAAATCATATTGAATTATAATTGAGTTTTAATTATAGCAGCTGTCCTCAAATTTTGGTTTTTCAAACAAATGAAAAAAATATGGCTTATATTTGCTGAAATACCAAATTTGATTAAAATTGGTTCATGTGTTTGGGCTGTAAAGCACTGCACATATGATGAACAACAAACAGACATAATTCCAAAAAACCACTTTTTTGAATTCACGGGACTTCAAAACTCGACATCAATATTTTTACAATCATATAACTTTCTCGATAATAAGTATATGTGAGAAAGTAAAGGGAACACAAATTATAGTATTGATTGATTTCATCTACAGTTCTATAAGAGTTTTATACTATAACTTTAAAAAAAGGAAGAATTAGAAAAACTAATGTTAAAACCACTATTGAGAAACAATTAAAAAAAAATCATAATGTACACTGTTATTTAATGTCATGATTAACCTTTAATTTGTAAAAATTTATGTCTCATGGAATAGTCCTTCATATTCACAAAATTAATAACAAGTGAACTTTCGGTTAAACTAATTACTATTGAATTTTCTCAATAAATTACCATACCATATTTTTTATAAAATGTTCCCACACCATTCTAGAAAATTATAAACAGAATCTAATCCTACAGCAATAAAAAAACTTCTTTCCTAATTACTAACTATTGTTCACAAAATTTACCATTTCAATTTCCTTATTTAATTCCCAGAAAAGAGAATAGCTATAGTTTTCAACAAATTGTGTAAATAAAACATGCTGTGCATCAGTAAATAACATCAATTTATGTTAGTTTTCAAGAAGAACTGTTCATATTCGTATTCACAACAGATATTCTATGACAACTTCTTAGTGTTAGTTAATTATAGCATCATTTTATATAAATTATATAAAACTGGTTTGAGACTAACATAAGGAACGGCATAGTATTCCATCATGTGCGGTTTTTAGGTTGATATCTATGCTCTAATTTAGTTAATAATTATCTCTTAATTTATAATGAAATCATAGGGTTAAATAATTAATTATTTTATCAAAGTATTATATTAATTCAATGTAAGTTCATGTTTGTAAATAAAACAAGGCCATGACTTAAGTCCTCGTAGATCTTGCATCGATTACCCTTTTACTATTCTGAAAACATTTTAGGGATGTGTGAATTCCAGTCCTGGCCGTTAGACTTACTTGGGCAAACGCCATCAGGGAACTTTCATGTGTGACTGTCAGGCGATGACGTCACACTGTCAGTTGTAAATAAATAACTTGTAAATTTATTATATTATATTATTTAATAATAAACAATAAAATTATTACAATAACAAAATCCATATTATTATAAACACACCTTGTATAATATATATTTGTTGTGTACATAATTTAAGTTAAACTTTTATTAATACACATTTATTTATAATTGAAAAGACAATTAGTAAAACTAAGTACAGTAACTTATGTTAATGCTTCCAAAAGAACTTATTTAAAAATACTTTTCAAATGTACAAAATATTTAAAATATAAATCATATAAGCCACCAACCACCTTTTATACAATATTTACAACTGAGCTCATGATGCTATAAAATCTTTTATGTAGTCTGCAGATAAAATAATCTATAAATGCCAATATAGGCTTAAAAAAAAATTTGTAAAGGAAAAATCCTTTTTTGAAAAGGGATTAAAAACCTTTGATATGTATTAACATTTCATTTTTGTGTAAAGTGCACACACACACACACACACACACACACACACACACACACACACACACACACACACACACACACACACACATTTTTGATTTTTAAATGTTTTGAATATTCAAGCAATTGAAAAGAATGTTCATACTAAATTTGGTAAAAATCAGTACAAAATTGTAACTGCTAGAAGGATAAAATAGTTAAAAACTGGCCAAAAACCAAACTTATCATTTTGTAATTTGTCTGATTAATTAAAGATAAATCCGATAATGTGTATGAAATTTTTTATCAAAATAGGACAACTAATTTATTAGTTATCATGTGGATGGGCACATTTACATAAATATATATGAATCTGAATAGGTTCTACAGATCAGATTGCACATTCAATAGTTCCGGCTCCATGCTGCACAGACTACAAAAAGGAAAAATAACTAAAATATATATAACATATATCATAAAAGAAAACAAACCCTCATGCTATGGTTCTCTGTTATGGTACTTTGAAAAGTTCTAACTAATTTCACAACATATTTATCATTATCAAAACTAGTACAATTTTCAATCGGACACGAAAAGACATTACCAATATTAGTTTATGTCAAAATAGATACATCAAGAAATTTACATTTTTTGTTTTAAAAACAGATTTCATTACTGATTTCACAAATGATTTGAATAAATTATTATTTTAAAAGATAATACATGATGATTGCTACTAAATGACTAACACAATTCACTTTTTCTAAAATGTGACTACAAATTAATAAATTTATATTGATAAAAAAACCCCTAAATATTGAATTGTTCTGCTACATTTTTTTCCAACAATGATTCTCCCTCTGGCTCCAGTGTAGTACTAGGACTAAAGTATGCAGGATGAAAAGCTCTAACATGTTCTTGGAGCCTAAACTTGTGCACAAAACCTTTGTCACAGTAAGGGCATTGAATCTTTTTGTCTTGTTCTGAAACAATTAAACAGTATTTAATTTGTTAGAACACATAAGAACATAATGGTGAGCCATGGGGGGGGGGGACTCTTTTTAAGTTCAATAAATAAATATAAATACTCATCAATAACCGTATAATATAAAATGTCTGGAATATGCACGACAGAGTTAATCAAATACATATTGGTTTAGGATTTAATTTAACCAGACAATAAGTACAACTCTACATGATCCAGTCTATCCGAAATATCCACGATAAACTAGTGACAATGATTTAAAATGTAGTCCCAGTTTCAACGCTAAAATTTTGAAGGTGGTCGACATTTTAAAATTTTCTTTCACTTGCAATTTAGCACATTAGTTTGGGTATCTACTACTTAATTTCCCCAAAATTTTATTCAAATTATTATATATATATATATATATATATACATTTTTTTTTGTTATTTAAATTTTTTATATTTACAGCTTAAATGCCAATCTTAAAAACAGTAAATGGCCTCAAATTGTTGTTTTAGCCTTAAATTTACAATAATTGTTTACAATAAATTATTTACTCTGAACTTTTCCTCATTCTCTTGTCTTGGAGTATTCTATAAGTATTTATAATAAACACTCCTTCATGCCAAAGTTCTACCTGGATCACTGATATAATTACTTGTGCTTAAAAAAAAGTGAAATACAATATTTTATTTTTTAGATTTAACATTCCATTACTTTTTAGTTGATAGATATTAAAACAATACGAGTGGTTATATTGCAAGAGAAAGTAAAATTATGGTATAATAAATTTTGTTATAATAATTTGAAGTTTCCGAATATTAAGAAATTATAACGTGCTAAGTGTAAGTAAATTTATGTATAAGGCTTTAGTTAAATATGATGATGTCTAAAATATTGAGTAAAGTGCAAACTTACCATGTTTAGCGATAATGTGAGAGTTTATATTTTCCTTTCTGTGTGAAGCATATGGGCAGTGAGGACACTGGAATTGCGGAGGTACTCCACACTCCAAGCGTAGATGTCGGGTCAGGCTATGAATATGCATGTATGACTTTGGACATTGAGGACATTGGTGTTTTAAAGAATTATTCTGTGAAGAAAAATCTTGATTTTCTGCAAACAATAGCAAATGTTAGTTAAGTAGAATATAACTAATTTTTTATCAAACAAGATTTTTAATAATACAATAAAATTTAAATTTCTTTTATCATCATAGTTTTTTGTCCAAAATTTGTTTTAAATAAATTTTTGTTTAACGATACCAAAGACTAGGTGGTTTTAGATTTCTAAAATACCAACAAACTTAATTTTCATTATTAATGAGTTTAATTTCCAACCATACTTAAATCATTTTCCTGTATTTAAATATTTAAACTATTTTTAGCTTCCATTTTTTAATACTTTTTTTTCATAAGAAGCTGCTCACATAGGATGTATCATAATAGTTTGACATGGGACAACATTTGTTTTAGTATTTCAGGACATACAGAACAAAAGTATAGTAGTAATGTCTTCTTCAGGCCTTTGGCCGTGGATGGGTTGTTGCAAGCTCTAGAGAGTTTATTGTTCTATCATCTTTTTCAGAGTCTACCAACATTTCGCTTGGCTTTATATGCATGATATAAAATTTGCTTTGTATATTTTTAATCACCCATCCATTTCTTGTGTTCTAACAGATTTTGTCTATAGTATTCCATCTATTCCTTCATGCTACATATTTGTAACTGATTTTGTATTGCCTTATTTCTTAGCCAGTCTCGCTTTGTAACATCTAAAACTGACCTCAGAAACTTCATTTCTAGTGCTTGTAATCTAATTTTATCTTTAGACTACTGTACCTATGCTAATTACTATTAAAGCATGTAAAGGAATATAATCATGTCTTTTACTATTTTTTTATGGAAGTTGGAAAATCTTCATAGGTCATTAATCATCCTATATCAATCACACTATTTATAGCTATACTCTCTCGAGTTGTGTCACACGTCGGTGTTCAAACTAAAACCACTAATTATTTTAAAATTTCTGAAAATAAATAATAAATTATTTGTTTTCACTTTATAATAATAGTTATAATTTTCTACCGGTCGGCTGCTTCTTAAATAAAATGTGTTGAAAATCTGGATTACCCCTTTTTAAGCAGCAAAAAACCAGTTTTAACTCGGGAACTAATGTGCAGATTTAAAAATCATTTCAGTTCCTATTACCATTCAATCATATACTGACAAAATATATGTTGAAAATTTGAGAAAATGCATGAATTATGTTGAAATTCTGATTTTTGTATTCTCTGAAGAGAATTGTTGGGTATCAACTCTAATATCTTAAATTGTACGATAAGTTGTTTGAAGGTCTTTGATGAGTAAAGAAAAATGGAAGAAAGAAAATGTAGTTCCGTTGAGTCAATCCAATGGAGGCCTGTAAAAGGTTAGAACGGAGCTCTGTTACCATATTTTTTTAGTATAAGCAATTTTTAACAAACAAATTATTGTGATTTAATCCTCCTTTTCAAATAAATACAGTGTTATATTTGAAGTGAACCATAATTAGAGGGTCTTAAGGAGTATGTGTAAATTGTCTATTCTGTTAATGAGCATCCGGTATTTAAAGTAAATAGTAAATAACACTTATTATTTAATAAATCAGCAATGACATGACTCAAACTCTATTATCTACTTAAAAATCTTTTCTACAATTTTATCTTTAACACGTAACTTAAAATTTCTTTTTCTTACAGAAATAAAGTGTTAGGTATTACAATTAATTTTCTGTCATGTTTTCTATAAAGGCAAGTCAAACACTGTTTACCTTAGTTCCACCCTCTAATTCAAATAACACAGACACAAAAAGACACCTGATTCAATTAAGATTGGGACCAGGGAATTATTGGTCAAAAAGATTTCGTGCATTTTGTTCTGCTAGCTTATCTTACAATAGTTTTGATAAAATACAAACTTTTTAGTTTCAAGCACTTCTAATAGTAGCATCTTAATGATCTATATCCTACACTGAATTTTCTAAAATTTGGACTTGACTTTTTTACATCCTTCAAGATATGCTTCTTTTATTGCAAAAATAGTTTATTATGATTTATTCAGACATTTACCATCATTTGTGTATACAAAAACTAATACACTACGTTTTGAAAGTATAAATCAATTTTTGTTATCAAGTGTTAAACCTAGAGTGTAAATAATAAGAGCTTTTCTCGTGGCTCGACTCCTTTAACAATCAGTTGCTTGCCGACCTTTGTGAGTGTAAGCCTGTGTGTGGTGGTTTTGTCTGATTATGTTTGTATTTAGTCTTAGCTTTCACTACTCAGGCCTAGTTTTAGGCTAGAGTTATTTTCTTATGTTATAGATTTAGTTTTAGTTTCCAACATGGCTCTAGGCTACAACCTATGTTTTTATTTTTGATTTAGGTTTAACACTTGATAACGACAGTTGATTTATATTCTCAAAACATCATATATTAATTTTTAAATATACAAATGTCTGAATAAACCATATTAATAATTTGAACAATCCAGCATTATCAAATAATTTTAAAAAACCAGAAGTTTGTTAACTTCTTGCAAAAATGTATAGTTTTTGAAACAACACTATTATTTTTAAACAACATGATTTCTACACAGCTAAAGACAACTAATATTTTTGGAGATAATTGAACCTGAGTAATTATTATTTCAATATAATGCAGTAAACTTAGTTTCCAGAGGTGAACAAATTAATTTTTGAAACTGGGTGATTCAAATATACACCCAGTTTTATGTCAAATATAATAGGGTCACATGATGATTTGAAATCGGCCAATAACTAAATAACTAGGTAGTTATTAATAAAAAATCAACATAGAATGCAAAATTTGGACTTTAATCTATTATTTAGTGTTATTTTCCATTTAATATAACTGCTGTTTATTTATTTCTATGAGTTTTAATTAAAGACAGTTCAAGATAAAGCGTTTTGAAAGATATGTTCTCACCACAAAAGCATATTATATGACATTTCACTCAAAGACATTTCTACTTCTTGGGTTAATAGCACAGTATCTGTATAATCTTAAAAATATTATTTAATACTTACCAATAATACTCAAGGTGCTGTCAAATGAACTAAATGAATCTGAAATCACAACAAAATTAAAATCAGTAAATGAATTAATTGTGAACTGAAACCAATTTTACAATTTCAATTAGCATTAGTTTAATACAAAGTTATTGTTCTTTCTAACATGTTGTTATTTGAGTGAAGCAAAATTTCAGTTATAACTCCACCATTCAGTATTTTGTCTGTAGGTTGTTACCCAGTTATGGCAAATGTGTTTGTCTACCATTTGCTTTAAAATTTATGAATAATGTTTGTTGCAACTAAGTTGAAATATGTATGTAGAAGGTTTTCTTTTCCGTTTTAAAATGCAACTCAAAAACAGTTACTTCATGGTTCTAAGACATGGATGTAGGTGTTCTGACTAATACAATGTGATCTCCAAAGTATTAAACATTGGTATCAACTAAACATAACGAGAAGTTGTACAAAAAAACTTCAAGGTATTATATAATTTGAACAGTTTACTAAAACCTATTCTCAGGAAGTTTTTACCTGACCTAAAAAATAATAAACATCAGAACTAAGGTTTTGTTGTCATTTTTATAAATTGTGTCCTTTTCCACAAAAATATCAAACAAATTAGTATTTTCATACTAGTTACTTTTATTTGTTTCCTGTGATTTCTTATGCATTAAAGAATTAGAGTAAAATATAAATAAAAGCTAGTCAGATTATTTATGCTTCCTACAAACTATTCCACCAGTGATGGACACAAATGTCCATTTTTCAAATAAGGGTGTCAACATTTCAGGGTTTATATTGATTGTTTAGCAATAGCCACATTGGGTTTACAAGAACAATTTATTGAAAGTATTAAAACATGCAAGGAGTAAAATATACTGTTCACAGAAGATTTAGTATTTGTTTTTACACAAAAAAGAGAGGTATTCTTACCTTTCACTTCCTCATATATACAAAGTATAAACTTATGTAAACATAGAAAATCAATTCTCACATTTTTACAGATATATCCCTTTTGGTGTTTCTGTAAGAAAGAAAAAGAAATTTTTGCAAAGTCATCTAGTTGCCTGTGCCCTCAACTAACAGACAAATGGATGGTCATTTTTGTTCAAAACGGTATGCAAGAATAAATTAGAGGCAAGATGGTTGAACATAAATTTATAAATTCTATCTTATAAACTTAATGTACCTGTCATAACACAGGTACATTGAAATAAAAAATTCCAATTTTCTAAAAATTGACATACAATGATTTTGATTAAATTTTGCTTAATTGTAGCTCGGAACACAAACAGTTCTGGCCATTATATTATTAGAGTTGAGAGTTATCAGTTTAAATTGAAAATGTACCATGAATGTCTTGCTAAAAGGTTAAAAATTGCAAAATTTAATCAAGTGATTTAGACCAAATTTTGAAGAAATATGAATGTTTATGGCTCAAACTAATGGCCCGAAAGTTAGTCAGGGAATAGTGGACAGAAACATGGCCAACAACACATATACATATCTTTAATCCAGGAGGTAGTGCTGGAGAATAGGTGAAGTACCTAGGTATTGTGCTGGATAAAAGGCTCACTTGGAACCCGCAAGTAGAACGGGTAGTAACCAGAGCCAAGTGTTTTATGTTTGCGTGTAAGAGGGCTGTTGGAAAACGATGGGGTCTGCTACCAACAGATGGATGGTGATGTGGATATATACACCATGATTATAAGACCACTAATCACCTATGCAGCGTTGGTTTGGTGGATGAAGACAGTACAAGGTGGTGTTGGAGGTAGAATGGATGGTGTCCAAAGGGTGGCTTGTTTGGCCATCACGAGTGCCATGGTGTCTACACCAACAGTTACCTTGAATGCTCTACTGGATCTCCCTCCCCTAGGGGTCAATATTCAGGGACAGGCCAGGATGAGTGCATATAGATTGCAGCAAACGGGTTGCTGGAGAATGAGATGGCCAGCGATCGGTCACTGCAGGATAAATCAAGTGGTCAACAAGGAAGTGTTAGACATGCCCTCAGATCATATGATACCTAATGTTTCATTAGATAAGCCATTCAAGACGAAAATCTTCTCTAGGGAAGAATGGGAGTCTCGAAAGAGGTTATATAACGAGCAGGATATAGTCTGGTTTACAGATGGCACGAAAACGGAGATGGGTACGGGCAGTGGTATAAATGGGAATAACTCAGAGAGTTCCATCGTACTGTGCCTAGGTAAGCATGCTACTGTTTTCCAAGCAGAAGTAGGTCCAATCTCCGAATGTATCAAGAAGAATCTAAGAATGGAATACAAAGGTAAGAACATTCTGATCTTCACAGACAGTCAAGCTGCAATTAAGGCACTAAACACGACTAGAGTAAAGTCGAAGTTGGTATGGGACTGCATCTCATCATTGATAAAGCTTAGTCAGGTGAACACGGTCACTGTGGGATGGGTTCCTGGCCATTCAGATATCGATGGAAATGAGAGAGCAGATGAATTAGCCAGGGTAGGTTCAGAATCCCCTCTTGTGGGCCCGTAACCGGTGTTCGGGATCTCCTATGGACATGCCAGAGCAGCGGTTGATACATGGATACAGAAGGGGATGAATAAGGCCTGGACAAATTCAACTACAAGTAGACTTGCAAAGAGGCTACTTAGACCAAGCAAGAAACATGCTGAACAACTTATCTCTCTTAGAAGGGATAACATGAGGTGGGTGGTTGGGCTTTTAACGAGCCACTGTCACCTCAGAAGATACCTACACAGGATAGGGATTGCTGCAGATAATATTTGCAGGAAATGTGGTTTGGCTGAAGAGTCCGCAAAACACATTCTCTTAGAGTGTGAGGCGTTAGGACGAGCAAGACTATACTCTCTAGGCCCTCTGGGGAAGGAGATGGAAACCATCCTAGACAACCCTATAGGTAGCATCTGTTCCTTCATAAGGATAACAGGTATTACTGAGTGGGTGTAGGATGGAACTTGGGGCGGTAAAAGACCTTCAGGTCGACGTCGGTGAGGCCTCTGATGGAGGCTATCACAGCCTATAACATTAAAAAAAAAATCCTTACTAAAAATTTTGTACTTCTACATTTTGAGACAATTCAAAATACATTTATAAAGAATGTCAATTAAAAAAGCATCTTAAATATTTCATTGAATCTAAAACCAATATACATTGCACCTAGCAAGAGTTATAATTGAAAATAATATTTCAAACATCATAAGAATTTCCCGCCTTTCAAACAGAAAAGTATAAAATAAAATAATTTGCCGATATTATTGACCCCTGTAAACCATATCAAAATCATTCCAAAATATCCATTCTGTCCAGGAAAATTAATATAAGAACACGACACAACAATCCAACATAAATATCTTAATTCTAAAATACGATTAAAACAGTCTCTAGGCACTTAATTTCACAATTTTCAATACCACAAGTAAACAGCTTAACCTAGAAAAGAAGAATACCAATATGTAAACAGAAAATTTTACATCTGAAAAGTTGTCAGCCAAAGACCCTAGGATGTACAAATAATTTGTTAGAAATCAAAAACCAATGTCCGTAACAGGTAAAAGAGGGGTGAGGATAAATGACAGTCGTCCTCCCAGTTTGAATGCCATGCCCACAAATAGCAACTAGCTCGGTGATTGGATAATAGAATTCTATTGAACTAAACACAACCTCCTTGCATCTTGCAATATCTTGATTACATGAATTAGTTAATAGTATCAATAATTGCAAAAAAAGTTATTGGACGTTTTATTGTTACAAATAGAATGTATTTGTCTTTATAAAATTATATTACTTGAAATGTACCAATTGATGATAGTCAAGAATTACTCAAAAAAAATTTTAAAATCATTTTCATTTCTCATTTAAGTATCTCACACTTACACACACTCACATTTATACTGATGTGAAACAGAAGGCGGAAGATTCAAAGCTTCAGTGATGTCAGTTTTTGTGTTAAGAAGAGGAGAAGATTGTTGAAAATAGAACAGAAGAAAAATAAGGTCCCCAAATTGAAGAGGTTTTCAGTCCGAATTTAACCAACAAATCCAACAGTCCAGTTTAAAGAAAATACACCTCAAGATACGACAAATAGTGCGGTGTAATCCAGTAGTATTATTTATAGTTGATTTCTACAGATTTGTGAAGAAAATTGAAAAACAAATTTCTGAAAATGTGGTGAGATCAAACTAATACTAGATTTGTATTGGAATTCCTTGTTAAGTTAAAGGCCCTACCTTACATATTCTCATGTACAAACTTTAAGCCTAAAAGGCTGTAATTGAACTAAATACTCATTGTTGAAGTGATTTTAAAGACAATTAACTTGAACTTTGCATATTATTACATACATACAATTACATATTTTCAACCCATTTCGTCTTTTTTATTTTATGTTAATCATTTGGGACCCAGCCCATGCATTTCATTTCATCTTTATAAATAAATAAAATAAGAATTTGATCATTGTATGTTTATGTGTTTTACTTTTATTTTATATTTGGTTTATGATATCATATATTACAAAATGGCACTCAACTTGAGGCCATTTTCTCAGTAAAAAAAAAAAAAAAAAAAGCTTTCCAATAATCCCCTAATGCTATAATTTTATTTTATGACATAATTTTTCAAAGTTTTTGACTAATGATTAAGTTAAATATTAAATAAAAGAATAGTTGAAATTTTGTTACCTTGAAATACATTTTCATTCTTTGATAGTGGATCATCATTGCTTGTACCTGAACATATTACATGATATGTATTAGTTACTCCAAAACACAGATATATTGAACATGTTTACAATATAAAACACAGGCTACTTTGTTAATTAGTTTACAATGATAGAAATGAATGTAAGCCTATTCAATGATAATTGCACTCACCTTAAGCTTTGAATATGAGAATTAAACTCTGTTGATAGTAAAATTTCAGAACCTTCCCCTTAACTGGAAAGACATGAAAGTAATAAGGAAATTGAAATTTTCAAATGTAAAGCTATGTTTTTACTCTTTTTATTATTCCATTTTATACAAAATTACATTTTTTAACAATTTTATTCATATCAATTCTGTTGAAATATGCAGCCATTTACATGATGGCTCTTAAAATGTTTTAAAAAATACAATTCTTACCTAAACATTCTGAAGAACGATTTCATCCTGAAATGACATTTGTCCATTCATCAAACATCCTCAAAGCAGTATCCATCTTTTTTTTAAACTTTATTGTTATTTCTCATCGTTCTTCGTAGATATTGATATGATGACATTATTAGCAAATTTCTCAATTTGGACAACCACTAAAAGATGTGTTTCTTTTTCTTGAAATGTCATTTATTGAATAGTGTGGTGGTGGAGGCATCTCCTTGTAGTAGTCCTAATTTTTGTTTTCTTATAAATTGATTTTGTAATTTTATACCTTACCATTTTCCATTTTTGTGCAAAAAATCTTGATAACCCATTGATTATATTTTCCTTTATGTTCAAAAGCTTCTATTTACTTATGAGTTTTGCTCTCCATATCATGGCATAAGCACAAATAAAATCTACAAAGGATCTCAATACATTCTCTTTTACATAAGAGCATTTTTGATCTTTTGAGATAATTTGGTTAGTTGGTACAATGTTGATCATCCCTGTCTTAAACCTGATTGTTCTTCTACAAGTAGATGTTCATTTTCTATGTACCAGGTAAGGCCTGAAGAGATCATCCTTGATTTTTTGCCAATACAGATGTGAGTGATATTGGTCTATACAAGCTCAAGAGATAAGGATGTTTTTCCTGGTTTTAAATACTGTTACTATTAATGCTTTAGTTCATTCTGCTGGAAGGCTGGATTTTGTGCTCAAAAATTCTTTGTGTATTAGGAAAAAGTTGGAAGTAAGTGTTTTTGGTCCAACATTATGAATAGATTCTGGAAGAATGCAAGACATATTAAATACTGCATACAATACTAATGTGAAAACAGTTTTAAAAAATTGAGGTGAAGTACTGAATGCAGCTGATAATTCCATTATAAGAAAATTAGAAAAGGCCCAGAATAATGGTCTCAGGGTGATAACAGGATCAATTAAAACTACACCAATACTGGCTTTACAATTTTTTTACTAAGAACCAACCAAATTCCTGAGTGATTAAACAACAAAGAGCAATCTCAACATTCAAACTAAAAGTCTTATTTCAAACATTCCTATATATATATATATATAAACAATAGCTCAACATTCCAAGTAAAATAGAAAACCTATGCTTGACTACAGATCCAATGGAGTAGCAGGCATTCAACATCAACTTATCCTTGCTATTTTTGAAGTCAAACACAAGTAATAAATCCAACTGAACTAAATAGTTAGCCTTGACCACCATAGAAGAAAGAAGTCCACCTCACGAATGGCTCAGAATATACACATTTTTATACACAGGTTACAAATATTTTATTTTAAAACTTTTTTAACAAATATAGCTGAATTTATTTTAAACTTTAATTTATTTTCTAGGAAACTGAATCATTTGGAATAAAGTAAGAAGAATTTTAGAATATGGTTTTTTAAATTGTTTAAAAAAATAACTGAACAATTGCATACAAAATTTATAATTAATTAGAAACCTCTATCACACATGAAGTAGTATTAGACTATTAGTTTACATTAAAAACTTTAACTTTGTACTCTTGTTTCTGGTTAATAAGAAGTGGGTTTCTAAAATGTATCCTAAATTGTTATCTTATTGTAACTACGAATTGCTGTCTTGATATTTCAGAAAATTGAGAAAATTCAGATAATTGCCATAAAAAAAAGTTTTCCTGTTGGACTTAACTTTTAAGATAACCCATCTCAAGGTTTATAGACATTAATATCATTATCTAACCTCAGCTTCCAAGTATACAGATCCTGTCTACCCTCAATTCATAATTTCGCTCTTTGGTGATTACATTTTTAGTTCCAGTGAAGCTCCCTTTTTATTTATTTGATCTCTCATCGCTTAGTTTAAAATTAACACACACAACATGTTTGTATGTAGATGTATACAAAATTAAATGTGTGATTAAAATAAATAAACATTAGAATTAATAAGTATAATACTATAATTGGCAATGTTAACATTCTATAATGGTAATAATTAAGATCTAATTAACATTTTCATTTTGGACATTCAAAAAGTAGGTACAGTGGAAACTCAATAATTCGTCATGCCTGGGCAGAGGGGTGATGAATTATAGAAATAGATGAATTAATTATAGAATAGATCTGAAAAATTTAACAATACAGTACATATATGTTCATGTAGGCTACTGATTTCAATTTTACGTATCATAAGTATAGTAAATACAATACTTAGAAGAAATAACATACAGTACATACCTTTTTACTCCATTTATTGCATTTACATGCATTTATTGTACAGTATTACTTGTTGAAAAAATGTGTAATCGTTTTTTGAACTAACGTTTCACTTCTTTTCATGATTGCTAAATTACACACTTGGCGCATTGCGATTAGTTTTGAAATGTCTGCCTCTTGTTGCTGTTCATACAATTAAATGCACTTTGTTAACATGTCCTTCTACTTCTTTACTACAATAAGCACTTTGATAATGAGAAAAGTCATCTTCATCATCTTCTTGGTCGTTGTTGGTGTCCTTGTTGATTACTTATTCAACTTGTTGTTCAAAATCTTGTATCCCAAATCTGAATGATTAGCATTTAACCAGTCGTGTAAGTCACATTCTTCTAAAAGTATGAATGTGTTCCCATAATTGAGCTACTTCATATAACAATTGTTCGTTTTCAACATTCTCACCTTCGTTACCTTCAAATGGCTAAAGTTTATTCCAACTCGCAACAATGTTTTGTGTGGAATGTTATTCTACGCATCTGTAATGTTGAAAATTGCCCTTTCGAGAAGTCTTCTATATTAGAACGGGAATCAGAATAAATTACATTTTGTAGAAATATTTTCCGGTAACGACGTTTCAAACTTTCAATTACCCCCTCATCCATTGGCTGAATTAGGGAAGTGGTATTGGCAGGAAGAAATGCGCATTTTATATTTTCATCAAATTCTAGTTCATTTAATGTATGGACTGGTACATTGTCCATTATTAAAAGTGCTTTTTCAGGTAACTTTTTACATTTAAGATGTGATTTCACTTGAGGAACAAAAACATTTTGAAACCATGTAGTAAAAATTTCTTGGTTCATTTATGCACTTTTTGTGCATTAGTAATTTACAGGCAACATTTTCTACTAAAATTTTTCAGATCTCTAGGTTTCATAGCTTTCCCAACAACTGCTAATGGAAGTCTATGATTTCCACTGGCATTGGATAAAACCATAATTTGTTAGTCTTTCTTTACTCATTTTATACCCCGGAGCCGAAGTTTCTGAACCAGATGCTAAAGTTTTCGTCATTAGAGCTTTTCAATAGAGGCCAGTTTCGTCACAGTTGTAAACTTGATCTCTAGTTCTAGTTAATCCTAAATTAAAAATTTTGCAAATTAAATTTTCACAGTATACTTTAACACAATCACTATCAGCACTCATGACTTCTCCTTCTATGGAAAGCTACCGGATCCCGTGTTGCTGCTTAAATCCTACACTGGCTTTGTATTCAGTATTTTCATTAACTTTTGTGTTAATTTCTAGAGCTTTTTCAATTAAATATGGCCCACTTAGAGGTAAGCCTAAACTTCGTTGTTGTATGAACCAGAGATACATTACCTCATCTAACTTTGTGTTCGTTGGTGGAGTAAGTCTAATCCGTTTACTAACATCGTCATCCAAAACTTTAATTTTTGCCATAAAATTTCGATCTTGTCTCCATTCTTCTTTATGATGGTAATCAACATTCTTGGAATTTTATAGATTTTGCACTTTTTCCTTTTTTAAGACGTTATAGAATATCAAATTTCATTGGCAGATCTGTAGTTTTGTAATTTGAGGGTCTTTTTATAGTCATTACTGTTTAAACAAAACAAAAAGTCACTACGAACACAAATCAACAAACACAGTACTGTACAGAACAAAAGAAAACGGAAAACTTAACAAAATCACTAAACGGATACCACTATAGAAATGTAAGGGACTTTGTGGAAGACTACACTGTATACAAACTATGTATTGTATTAGTAAGCTTGAATGCCACAACAAGGTATCTGTTCAGAACTGTTTATGTAGTCTATAAAGGATGAATGATGAGTCGGTATCTAGGTATAATGCTACAGATAAGGAGAAAGGGAGTTGGTACTTTGCCGGATGTACTTCTAGGAACGATATTCAGTATCATTTCTTAGAAGTCGTTACATCAAAAGAAATAGCAGCAAGGTTTATTTGTAGCCTACAGTGTCAATTATCAACCAATTATTAACAAACAATAATGGGTTCCTACTAAATGGGATTAAACAAAAGCTACAACCAGCCAGATGTTTATTAATTCTCACTTTATTGGGGGGGGGGTTGACGAATTACAGAACACGACAATTTATGGAGTAACGCTTCATCAAGTTCCTACTGTATTATAATATTTTTTAAATCACAGTTTTTTTATTTCAATAATTTCACATTTTGAACAACACTAAAAATAAAGTATTTATGTATAAAATTGCTCATAAATAAACAGTACAATATAAAATTAACTTTAACAATGAAAAGTAAAAACTTAATAATGAGTAAATAATTAATACACACTTAAATTAAATTTAACAAAAAGTTGATGTAAAAATTCTGCATAATTCAACATTTTCACAAAAAAAAACTACAATAGTAGACTACATGAACTTATACAAATAAAGCAAAATTGTATTTAAGAAGTAAAATGTGTTGAACCGATGTGTTTGTCAAGTTCAACAGCTTTATGAGCAATAAATGGACATTGTGGACAAGAAAACACAGAATTGCGACACTCTTGAACATGTCGAAGAAATGGCAGCTTAAACGGAAAGGATTTATGACATCGTTTGCATGTATGTTTTGTCAGTGAAGTTGTCTCATTCGCAAAGTCAACTGTGAACATAGAACAAAACTTATGTAAAATTACTATTAGACTGAAGAATAAATAGTGTCATTACAATTAATTACTTTTTACTTAATTCAAATTAATTAAAAGAAGTTATAACAAACCATTAACTTTGTTACAGTATAATGAAGACTCAGATTAATTATGTATAGAAATGGTTCATGGCCTAATGACTAAGTTGATAAATCTATGCCGCGAGGAATATCAATGAATCTTGTAAACGAAGTCCTACGGTTAAAGACTATGTTAAAACTAACTACCCATTGTAGTTTCACATTGTAAAAAGGTAATTTAATTTTAATTTTAATGTAGGCCCATACCTCTATAAGATTAATTTTTGATGAATCATAGCAACCACAAAAAACTTTGGATTTTTACAATTCAACATATTTTCTTAGCTAATCAGTTATTATAAATGTATTAATGTATTTTGAGGTTAGGTTTACATCATTGCTTAAAATGGATGTGCAGTATCAGCTGTTATTGTCAGAAATGTATTGTATTAGATGAAGACATTGAGTTTTTCAAAATTTAACGTTAATGATTTCCACACTTCTATTATATCTTATAGATCTGTAATCAATTTAAAATATAGACTTTCAAGTAATTTATTGATATTGATGTTATTCAATATGTGGCAATTATTTATGAAATCCACTAGAGATTATTAGAGACCAAAATTAATTGTGACATTTATTTTTTACCATAAATAATTAATTTATTACTCATCAGGCCATAAATTGAAATGGAAGAAACACTTTGTTTTAAAGTAGGCTAAAACCTAAATTTCAAACTAAACAAAGTTTAAAAAACTACAAATTTCTTCAATTAATTGTTTACAGGTTACTAACAAATAAATAATTGCTTTGTTATATGTATTTAAAAAACTGTAATTAGGAAGGATAAAAACTTAGTAGTGGAACTAGTTTTGTTTAAAAAAAGTTTCTATTCTGGGTAGAAGTGTTTTTACCATTTATTTATGGCAAAAGCTCAACAAATTCAGTATCATAATTATCGATTTAAAAAATAAGTTATTGTTTTATGTTTAATTGTTTTTATAAATTGAAACAATAATACTTATAAAAATCAAACAATTTTCTTAATGCTATAACATTGGGAATATTGTTTCAAATCTGTAAGCTTATATTTTATGAGGATCATTAAAAAAAAAAAACTGTTTGCACACTGTAATCACACAAGCAGCAATGTGTTAGTTAATGTTATATTGTAAAACACTATGCTGATTACCAATTCTGTTAATATTGAAGCGCACTTTGTAATTGGATTTTTTAACATAAAATTTGTTCTGCTGAAATCCTTTGACAATTTGTGGAAGTGTATAGGCACAGAAAAAAGAGTAACTTCTTGTTTGTACACACAAACTCTTGTTTGTGGTATGGGGAAGGACATATGAATATAGGAAATTTGTGTAAATGGTGTAGACTGTATAATAAAGGTAGAACTGAATTTTACAAGTCACGATCCCAGACTGCCAACTGTCATAACTAGACTAAGTCAATAAGTATATTTGTGTAAATAGACGCTTCTCTATTGATGAACTGCTTAAGTTTCCCTATTCCTTAAGTGTCATGATCTATAATTTATGACAAAGTTTCTGTTAAGCTCCAGTAGCCTGTAGTTATACAATACAATTAAAAACAAATTTGGGTGTTAAATATTTTATAATATTAATTAGTTTAATCTGTTTAATTTTTATAAGACGAAAAGTGGAGGATACTATTTCATAAAATGAGTATTATATTGATTTTTGTAAAGACTGCAAGAGTTATCTTAATGATTTATTTAATAAATATGTATAAGCAACAACAATGATGAGATTCAGTAAAAACAATAGTCTTTTAAATAAGCTATATCAAACAAGAAGTTTTACTTGCTAAAAGTCCTAGCCTTTGATCTCGCTTGTAATAATAAACAGAAGAATTCTTATGTAATTAGTAGAGCTTAAATTTAAGTTTAACCAGACGACTTCATTATGATTTCAATAAAAGCTATGCTCTATACAATCGTGTTGATTTTTAAAAACTTGTTTTCATCGAAGTGAAAAGACTATAACCACCATCACTTACTATGTCACAGTACTTACCATGTTTTACTGCGATGTGAGCATTAATGGAACCTTTCCGAGTAGATTGAAAATCACAATAAGGACATTTAAATTGTGGTGGCACTCCACATTCTAACCTCAAATGACGTGTCATGCTGTGCAGGTGTGAGTAGAGACGTAGACACCTTGGACACTGATGTTTCTTTTGTCCACTTACACTGTCCAATACTATAAAATTTTCTGCATTTAATTTGTTAATTCCTGAAATAACATTTTAAAATCAGTATTAGATTCCTCAAAAGATTTAGTTTCCTTTCAAAGTTACAGAAATTGCATGACTTACAAAACGAATATTGTCATTTTTACATAGTAAACTATTTAAATTTTGTATTTAATTAATTTGTGGTGTATAAATTTATATATATGTGTCCTAAATATTCAAAGAAGAATGTTTTGACTATCGATTTTCTTTTAAAATTTTATTATTTTGTTTTCTATATAGTTTACCTCAAAAAATTAACTTTAATTTTCGTACACAAACTGTATCTCCTTTTTAATACTTTCATAAGTTTCTTTGTATACATATGGTAAAATTACAATATATTATGATTATTTATCAAATTTATTATTTAAATTAGGATAATACAAAGTGACTACATTCTTAGAAGTCACAACTAGACAAAATTACAGGCTGTTAACTTTGGTATTTTTTTCACTTATCTACACTTTAAATTATTGCAGTCTAGACTTAAATTATGTTGTAGACTAAGTAGGCTATTAATAAATATATAAGAAATATACAATATATAATATTTTTCAATTATATAAACTTTTAACAAATAAAGTTAAATCAGGAAGGTTTCAATTAAAATCTAAATTGGCTAGCAATAATAATGATTACCATTTCATTATCATTATCCCTAACTCCTACTCAATCCAAAACGAATTTAGTTAAATCTGAAGCAAAACTGTAACTAGTTGATCTGATTTACCAAAATGAATTTTTTTGAGTTCAGGTAACCTTAACACTGATATGTCAACAAAACGTCCACTTCAATTTTTCGACTCAACACTTAACTTTCTCTATACTTCGCAAAAAAGTAAAACTACTGGTTATATTTTTAATAAAATCTAAGTCATTTACCATACGCCTAAGAATGTGAGAACAAGAATTTTTCTTCTATTCTTATGCACTTAAGTGACATTTTTTAGAATCATTTATGCTCAGACTTTTTGCATGTTCAATCATGGGTCAAAAATATCATGAATATTTTCGTCATTCTAGTAAATTCATAATAATAGAGACTATTTTATCGGGTTTTGCTTGGCAGATCAGATCGGGTTTATATTTCAAGGTATAAACCAAATGATTTCCATTAAAAAAAGATTTGCTACCATCTAAAAATCTGAGATTAATTTTAGAATGTTAAATGATTTTGTGGCGGACACAATATTATTGAAATTCATATTATGGCGTGAGAAAAAAAGGATTTGTTAAAAGAAAACAAATCTTTTAGTTGATTGAATAATAAATTCTTAAAAAACATTGCACAAACTTTCTCACTCCCCAGCAAGTAAAAGTGAAAATAAACCATGAAAAACGTTTTATTAAAGAAATTAATTAACGCTCAAGCTTGCTTCATTTGTATTATATACGCTCTCACTCTAAACTTATTTGATTAAAATCGATTTCAATGACAATGGTTAAGGTTATTATTTTTTAGAAATCCACACACACACACACACACACACACACACACACACACACACACACACACACACACACACACACACACACACACACACACACAGATTTCATGGCATCTGCTTGCTTTACTCTCTGTATGATTTCAAGGATTACCAGCATAAAAACCATAATATCAGTTTACTCTGCATATGTATGTTCTCGGCTGAGATATCAAGTAGTCTTCTGAGGAAACTCTGTCAATGCTTTTAAAATTTTCCATATTCAGAAACAAAAAATTAGAGTAATGTTTAATTTGAAATTTAATCAATCGTGTAGACTTTTTTTGAAAAATATAGAATTTTGACTTTTCCATCTATTTATATATATGAATGTTGGTGTTTTTTAAGTCAAACCAGGGTATGTTCGAAGAAAGACAACATAACCATACATATCCCATGAGGAAAAAAGTGTTGCAATATCCTAATAAACTTCTGGAAAATATAAAAATAAAAGTTGTTTCAAGAATTATTATGGATCACTCAGTGGATACCTCTTGAGAAATGCTTTTTACTCAGTGGAGGAGTACCTCAGCTCATAACCTCTGGGTGCCTGGGATACATTTTGTAATCAGGATGATTACTCAAATATAATTGATTAATATGAGATAAAATGTATACATGGTTCACTGTGTCTTAATTTATTTGTATTTTATAAAATTTCTATCTTGTGTATTTGTTGTATTGTATATTGTATATTTGTATTATATGTTGTGAGTAATTTTTGTATAGTATGACAAGTCAAATGTATACCGCAGCACTGCTGCACTATGTATGCCATAAATGATGCAAATAAATAATAACACACACACATATGCATGTGCACACACACACACACATGCACGTGCGCATACAATAAATGTTAAATTTGAACTGAGCAACTAAAGAAACAAACAAATATTATAAATATAAAAATTTATTATTTTAGTTAAATTTAGGTAAATGGAGGACAGCTATGTAACAAAGCAATGTCAAAATTAAAATCAGTCCTTTAAAATATATAAGTGTTATGAGTTTCATCATAATCAGTCCATAATGTTAAAATATTTATAAATTTCGAGCCATACATTTAGCGATTCGACTAAACCCTATTTCGACACTTTGTCTTACACTAAACTGCAAAATAATGAGCCATTCTTGATATAATGCCTGAGAAATGATAATTTTGGCTCTTATCCCTCAGGGATTTGGTTTACAAACTAATATTTCCATTTTATTGAAGTACAAGATGTGCCAAAAGTAGGCAAATTTACAAAAGTACTATTTACAGTATTTTACAGTGAACAAAAATATATTAGATGGGGGATATGATTGATGAGGGTGAAATACTGTTGCCTTCCTCATTCTCTTTACTTCATTAAAAAAAAAAAAATCTTGACACCCAGTTTATTTGATGGAGATTTATATACACCTCCACTCGAAGCCACAGATTATTTCTAATGTTTTTTGTTGTTTTTTAATCAAAATTGATTAGGTCTTTTTTTTTTTTTTTACCAAATATGTTAGAAAATGTAAGTCCCCCCCCCCTCTTATATTAAGTAGAGAAATTGAATCAATACTTTTTAAGTAAATTTTACTAGTTATCAAAATTACATTTCTTTGAATTAATAACTTGAATAAGGTTATTAAAAGTAAAGGAAAAGGAACATTTTAAACTTTGATATAAAAAACTGCAAAATAAAATTTGAAAAATATGTTTATTTCTTCCAAATGATATTTAATAATATTTCAACAATCAACAAAACACAACCTGTAATGACAGACATTTAAGTAGCACTAAATATTAAGTTTATGATGCTGATGAGTTTGTTGATTGCAGAGTTTGTAAAGTATATTAAAAAAAATCAGTTTTTTGTGTATATAATATGCTTTTTCAGATAAATCCTACTTTAATATTGATAAATAGGGGGTAAGGAAAACCTATATAATGATTCTCCATTGCTAAATAATTATTAAATAAATTTATTACAATTATTATAATATTTATTTTTTTGCTAGGCCTTGGATAATTATGTTGAATGTAATTTTCATCTATTCCTAGCATTTTCACCTATTATTCTTAGTTGAGTTGCTTCATGCTTTAGATTACTTCGACCCTACTTATCTAACCTACTATAGTGAATTTCAACATACATTTTATTATATTTGTTTTCTGTATTACAATTGAAACAAATTCATATTCAATAAGTAGATACAAAAGTTTTGTAAGAAAAAGGAAAAATATTGGTATAGTTTAATTAGACATTTGCTGCCATTTGTAAATATGAAAACTAATACATAGCGTTATGAGAGTAGAGATCCTGTTATCAAGTGAAAAACCTAGAATTATAAGAAAGCGAAAAAAGCCAACAAAGATTGGGGGAACGAAAACTAAAATTAGTAATCTAAGAAAGGAACCCAAAGCTAAAACTATACCTGAGCGCTGAAAATAACTAAGATTATACATAAATGTGACTAAGAAAAATCACAAGTCACAGAACTACACAACACAAGAAATCACAAACACCAAATTGAACCGAGAACATACAAAAGTGAACTAAATAAACAGGGATTGAATGCCAAACAGGAAGAACTATATGGATATTTATAAAATTAACAAACATGCTCTAACAGTAGCAATTTCATTATCAATAAAATCATTCAAAACAGTTTAAAAAGTTGGAAATAGTTTTTCCCATCATTTTGCAAATTCAACATAAAATATCTTCAATTATCTTTAAAAATGTAGGTTTAATGATTTTGTCATTCTTCATCTAATGGTATAACCACAACTTTCTATGATACAAAATAATTATTATATAACCAAAATTTAAGTATTAAACCTCTAATGACCCATTTTAAACCTAAAATATTTACTATTCATAAAACAAATTAAATGTTAATAAATGCTATAGGATGGTAAAAAGTTAGAAAATATACTGTTACAAAATGTTAATGGGCTGAATTTTAGACTAGTTATTTTATACAAAAATAGGTAGATGTATTTTTCTGTATATATTCTATTCTTTGAGAATCTCAAATAAGACAATTCTCTTCCCTTATATCAGCATTAAGAAGCTAAGTATCAAGATTATGATTATCTGGGGTTTCTTTTTCATAGAATTCTTAGTAATAAACCTTATTTAAATAAATTAAATTGTAAAAAAAACCACAAAAAAGCCATCTTGAGCACATAATATTACTAAATGTGTTTGTTTACTCAAAAAAGAAATTGCCTCAAGTCTGTTGTATTTTCTGGGCCATCAGTGGTCAAGGTTTTTGTGGCCTTGCTATGGATAAGTTTTTCTAAATAATGATCATTATAAAAGACACAAGGACTAACAAATAATATCTTATATGGTTTAACCGATTTCCTATATAATGTAAAAGTCGAGTAATCCGATACTCAACAGGTCTGAAAGCCAGATAGTCTGATACATCGCAAACTTCAGAAATATAGTTTTTATTAGATACTGCAGCCTTTTTGTGTCACTCATTCTACAGTGTTAACCCAGCATTCTTTGTATGTTTGATGCTACTAAATGTATGTGAAATGCCTAAAAGTTTTTTTACAGTTATGCCTAGAAAAGTTGCTAAATGTCTATTATAAATAACCCGAAACATATTATCACTGAACAATGTTATTAATGAGCCCCTTACTCATCTACTGGTTAGAATTGTCACTTAACAAGTGAGATGTTCCAAGTTCAATCTCAGTAGGAGTTCAAACATTAAGGTTTAGACCTAGCATTGTGTGGTAAACAGGCATAGGCTTTTCATGAGTTATTGTCTCATGATGTTTAGTTTTAGTTTATTGTTTTTAATTACAGTATATTTCTTAAGCTTTCAAAAAACCTTTTATTTAAAGAAATTTGTAAACTAAAATGACATCTGATAACAAGCATATTTGGTAATTCAGAATTGCAAAATACTAAGCATGCTGGATTATTGGAATTTTACTGTACATTGTTCTTTAGTTGTGAATTATTAATTTCATAATTGTAGATTACACTTGGAAAAGATAAAAATGTTTCCTCCAAGAAACTGGCACAAACCAATTTACTATAAAAAAATGTAAAGTACATTGATGGTGTGCATATATATATATATATATATATAATATTTTCCGTTGACACAACATATGGTGTTTAAATGGTAATGTAGGTACTTCAAATACATATCACTAATTAATAAATTTTTTTTAAAATAATGACATAAATTTGTATTATGACACAGCAGAATGTTTCATGTATATATGACGTTTGGTGTTGCCTTTCCTATGCGAAGCAAATGAACAGTAAGGACACTTAAACTGAGGTTCGACTCCACATTCCAGACGAAAATGACGAGTCATACTGGACCTCTGTGAATACATCTTATGACATCGAGGGCATTCATATTTCTGGTTTTGCAAATCAATAGTGTCCAAAAATGTTATAATATTACCTAAAAAAAAATGAATCATTTCACATTAATACAAATCTTTATGAAATCAAAAATGAAAGTCAGTTTAATGGTCAGTAGGATTAATCAGGGATTACAAAAATAAATAATAATAATATTTTACTTCGTTAATTTTTCTCACATTAAGTATTGTAAAAATGTTAAAGAAATGATCAATATTAAGGTAGGAACCATGTATTTTATTTAATTGGTGTCTTAACTGTAAATTACAAGTTTACAAAATTGTTTTAAAATAAAATGTTTGATATATAAATATATTCAAATGAGTTGTGGTTTTATTTGTAGTGAAAGAAAAAAAAAGAAGACAAATCTAGAATTTATAAAAAATATGTATGAACACTTAAAGATCTTAATTTTTTTAAACCAAATGGAAAACACATACAAAGAATATATATATATATATATATATATATATATATATATATATATATATAAAGATAATAAAAACACAATTATTTATTTTGTAATTATTACAATATTACAAAATAAATAATTGTGTTTTTATTATCTTTAAACATGGAATTCCACCAAGAACCATCGGTCTCAACAGTAATGAAAATATATATATATATAACAAATGAAGAAGAAAAATACAAAACAAAATATTAGAAACAATAGAAATAATAATAAATAAATAATAAATTCCTAAACAATAGAAATAATAATATTTTATGATGTATCCATCATATTTTATGACTCTGTACATGAAAAATGAAACAAAAGTAGTGTGAGTATAATACATTTCAAAAAACCCTTCAAAATAATTGTCTTATATTTGGAAATAAATAAGTAAATAAAATATAAGTATTACTTATAAGTAAACAAATAAAAAAGTAAAAGATCACCTGTTACAAGAGTCATAGAGTGAAACTGTTAAGTACATATAGAGCCCATTCAAAGTACTGCACTCCCCACCACACAACCAAATGTCGTGCCTTGTTAAAAACGGAATATGATCTACCTTGAGTACCAGAGTGCAATTCTGCCACCCACGTGATATATAATGGTATTCTATATATCCATTGATCAAAACTGTAATTACATGTTTCTTCTCAGAAATACAAAAAAAAAAATAAACTCCAAATCAGTATGCCGATGTCAACGCTAAACGCAACAACGTAACAGATATGTAGACTCCGAGATTCTCTAATTTCTCGTAAAATTGCTCTAACTCTTGTTTCAGTGCTCAAAACTAAGATTATCTCTCTCGCTCAGTGTTTCGGACATTAGTTAATTGTGCAACTTTCAACTCGAACAACTCAGTTCCAAAGTTCGATGATTTCTAATCAATCGAATCTGTATGTATTGACGCCGTGGCTTAATGTTAAGTCAGTTACAATATATTTCGTATGAATGAACTCTACAAGGAAGAAAAATAAACTATTTGTAAACTCATAAACTTCAGTGTTTTATGCAGTGCATGTTTTGTGTATCAAAACAATTCTTTATTATCTTTTAAATTAATTATATTATGTTAACTCATTATTTCTAACTTCAATGTGCAACGCTTTTTCTATTGTGTATATATAAACCAATGAATTGTGATTTTTGTATAAAATTCAATCAAGTGTTTTTAAAACGAATGCTCAACGAAAGTGTATCAACTCCGGCAACTGGATTCAGCATCTTTGGACTTCACAAAGGGACACCATCTTAATTGCATGCAGGACGAATGTTGAGAGGTATTGTGGCAACAATATTAACATAAATCACCTAATAATTTTTGGTATAATATATGTACACAATTTGCATTATTGTTTTTATTAGTTTTTAATAAGACAACTAATAAAATTGGTCCTTCGGATTTAATGCTAATTAATCAAGTTGCTAATTATTCATTGATTAATATTGGCAATTAAGAACTCTATTTACGAACATTTATTAATAGCTCAATTTATCCTACAATAAGATAAATATAAAAATTGTCCTTATGCATATTAAACAATATTCTTTGGAAGAAGGGAATAATGATCACATATTTTCTAACAGAAACATTATACTGCAGGCACTGTTGAATGTTTATTTAGAAGTCTGTAGTAACAGAGACGGTGTGACTGCTTAGTGTTCTTTGCATCTGCAACCTATAGCTTGGACCACTTGTACTAAGTAAAATCTAAAAATATTACTTTCAGTAGTACCGTTGGTATGATAACTTTTCAGCCTCATAAACAGGGACAAAAGTTAAACATATTTTTGTACAACCAACTCTGTGTAATTGTGTTTTGTTGACCTTGATATGATTATATGTGTGTGGCAGTGTATTTAAGTATTTGAAACCTTTGAAAATATCTCTACGAGGCTGAAACTACAGTCAAGTCATCACATCAACATGACCACTGGAGGTAATATTTTAAATAATGTTCATCTTTAACTCTCTGATGTATATTTCAAGAAAAACGTTCTTTACTGAATTGACAAATACATTGATAAAACATTTTACTAATGAAAAATAATTCCTTAATGCCACTACAAAAATTTTAAGTTGTCACAAGTATTGTCATTTCAATGAGATTAAACTTCGATGAGATTCTTCATCCTTATGTTAAAACCATGTGTAATTACTGACCATCAATAAAGAACTCAACATCATTACAAAATTTGTACTATAAAAATCTGTAAGGAACATACGTGGGAAACTCAACACGTTTGTTACATATATCATCTGTTTGCCTTTCATGAATTGGATATAAGTAATTATCTTTATTATTACTGACTCATGATGGATCATAGTTTGGATAAGTGTACTAATTAAAATACATTACAGAAAGTAATATTTAATTGTACTCATATTTATTATCTGTATGTTTCAAGTATTTAGCTTTTAATTTGTCTGTTAATTTTGTTTTAATGAAAAATATACTTAAGAGTGTAAAAACTACTAAATTGACAATCAAACTATAAACAAAATTGAGCTATTTAATATATATATATATAATTATATTGGATAGGCCTGTATTTTATAATGAGGGACAGTCACATTTGTGAATTATAAATGTTGTAATATACTTTTTATTTTATTTTAATTTTATTAAACTTACTTGATATCCAATACAGTAAGGCTGTATTATTAATTATTAGGTCTAGTATTTAATTAAATTACCAGCTAGCAATAAGTACTCTTTCTTTAGAATTAATAAAAACATTTAACAAACTTTATTTTCAGAAATTCAGTATAAATAAATAGTATTTGCAAACTATGTAATTGTTCATTTAATTTAATTAATATCTTAGAATGTTCAATGATTCCAAACTTTCTATTAATTGGAATAATCTATTATAATAGAATAATGTTTATTACAATCATTCATCTAAAGTCCTTGGCACATCCAGGTATTGGTTTCGATTTTATCGTTCATATTCCCGGGTTCTTACATTATAAATTGGGTTAAATAATTTATGTACTTCACAAGATCCTTAATGTTTATTCAATCAATTATCAATACGTAAGCATTGTCTTTTGTCTCTGTTTACAAGTAATCTTAATCTCGGGCTAGAGGCACTCGTGCTGACTAGACCCCTCTCACCCTAAGGCTAATAATATTTTCATAAATACTTAAAATATAAGGTGATTTAATAAATTTGATTTTAATTTTTGAAAAGTTAATATTTATAAAAGTTAATAAAATTTAGTTAATTTTGAAAAGACAATGTTGTCAAACTATGGTAATGGTTTAATCTCACCCAAGTTCTGTGTCTCTGAAATGAAATAGTTTTTTATTATTCTTATTTAATAAATAAACTTCCAGACTTTAGATTTCTTTACTGTTCACTGTTTAACTCACACTTATTAAAATCAAACTAATTCCTCTCTTCATAATTATTCAAATCTTGTCCAGGCCTAGTCCTCCATCAAAGAGTCGATCTCGGCCCACAGCTCAGCGTCGAGTCCTCAAATTTTTGAATCCAGCTTCGTCTTTTTTGTTTGTAGGCGCTTCATGCTAGTGAAAGTCGACCTTCTATTGGTTTTCACAGAAATAGTCGCGGATTAATCTTTGTAGTTACTTTCGTGATGAGTGAGAAATTTTCGTTTATCATATGTAAGTATTATAATTAATTTAGAATAAAATTTAGAATTTTTACTAACTGATCCGAAAAAAATTTCCTTTAAAACTTAAACTAATTACATTGTTATTCTTAACTTAAATACGGCGTGCGATAAATAGTCCGCTAAACAGATTTGCGTCATAAGTTCATCGACCAATCACAATTGACTAGGGCGTGATTTATTGTCGATTTCCCTTTGGCTTAGATGTTTCAATATTATCAGAATTTTCATAATCGTCTGGCTTATTTATGGGATGAGGTGTTAATTAAATCAGATGTAGCATTTCATGGGCTAAATTTTGAGATATTTCCCATCTCTCTACGTTATTTGGTTCCGTAGTAATCTAAAATTCAATACGGTAACATCATGGCAATTCTCTCATTTTCGCACGGTCGACCGATTTTAAATCATTATTTCATGGTTTTCCCGATTAAGTTTTATGTGGAACATGGTATCGTTGGATACGAAAATTATTGGAGATTATCGTGATATAGGTTGTTTATAAATTATTTCTTGTAATAAAAAGTACTACGTGCATTTTTGGGGAGTCGTAATCAATTCTATCATTTGCTTTAGGCATAGTTGGTAGTTGCAGTTTTCCGATAATAGAGTTCGCCGTGTGTCTGTTTATAAGATTCCAGCAGTATTTGAACCCTACTTACACGTTCAAATTGTCTATTCGTTGGTTATGCCTATTTTAAATAATAAATTGGTACGATTGTGAGATGAAATATTACAATGTTTTAAAGAATAGCTTAATCGATTACTAAATAAAATTATATTGAGCTTGACTTGTGAGAGATAATCTTAGATAGAAAAAAAACTCAAACACAAGAGGTGCTAATTGATATTGTGTTGGGCGAAAACTATGCCACGATTCGGGAGACTTATTATTTCTGTCTCACAAGATAAATATAATAAACACAATTCCTGTGCTAAAAAAATACTTCACTAAAAAAACATAGAGTTAAGCAGGCATATGTATTACACTCAGACTCTTTTATAAATGATAATGATAACGAGGATGCAAGAAATATATAATTTTTTTTGCATGAGAGCTTGTTCACTTAATTTTATCGCTACAAAGGGAAAGAAAATTATTGGTAAAAAAATGGTAGAATTAATAAAACATAAATGTAATCCTATAAACAAAACTATTATTGGTTCAAAGGCAAATTTACTGTTTTTCAAAAAAAGGTTGAATAGAAATCAACCCAATGAGATAAAGAAAACACAACAAAACCTGTGAATTAAAAGATTCCCCAAACTACCTTTCTTAACTAAAACCAACCAAGGTTTATTGTTGGTGGAAATAAATATACAGATGTGACAGTCGACTGTGAAACAGACTACTTAGTTGAGAGAGACCAAGAACAAATACATATTATGACTGAATGTAATTGAAGAGAATCTAGTTTAAGTTTTTTAGAATAGGGGTCTATATACAAAATTATGTCCAAAGGTACAAAAATGTACCTTGTGAGTATGCACCACTTGCCAAATGGACAAGTTCAGGAAAATTTGTTTAGAATTTTAAACTTAAACATGGAAGGTCAGAGAACATAAAGTCGATGAATTTAATCTATTTCTTGAGAACTTTTCTGTAAAACCTAAATTAATATGTATAAGTGAGCATTGGTTGACAAATGTGACCAAATCTCTCCTACATAAAATAACTGATTATAAAATTAGCAATTATATATACTAAGTCGAGTATAACTCGAGGCGGGAGTGCATACTCATATTAGAACAGTCACAGTTTAAGCAAAGACTGGATTTTGTCAAGACTTTTTAGCCAAGCATGGAATTCCTTTGATGTAACATTCACCCTAATCACCTGAACTTGCTCCATGTGACATTTTTGTTTCCTAAAATCAAGAGTGCATTGAAAGGAACATGTTTTAAGCTTGTGGGTGCAGTGAAGAAAAAAAAAGCAACAGAGATAATAATCCATTTCAAAGATAGAAAATTCGCATGAAGCAGTGTATGTGTCGGGGAGAGTGTATATTGAAGGTGATTTATTATATAAAGATTTTCAATATAAAAAATGTTGAATAAACATTTTTTAATACAGTTCTGTTATTTTCCAGCCATATCTCATACTCTAGGAAAATATTTTAAAATATTTTAATCTGACTTTTCAAAAAACAAATAAGGGTGTACAATTAAAATAAAATTAGCAATAAGGAGATGGATTAAATGGAATTACATTTAATGGTTAAACATCAAATGACCCAATATTCCTTATATACATAGTGAACTATACAAAAGTCTTAAAAAAATGTATTTCGGCAGCCAAAATCCAATTTAATAAAAAATATAATACTACTCGCTTCCAACAAAATAAGAGTGGCATAGGCTGTAGTAAAAAATGAGACCCAAGGTCGGGAACAAAGTCAACTACAAAATATAAAAGTACATGTATCAGGCGAAGTTTATAAATTTCCAGAAACAGTTGTTAATATTTTCAACAATGTTTTTGTAAATACTGTAACTTATTTACACGTACTGTATCTGCAAATACACGCTGGAGCATTTCATTTTATGAATAAATAAGCTAATACCACTTGTAAAATGAATGTGCTGAAAAGGAAGTTATAAATATTATAGCCAGAACTAAGCTTTTCAAGGGCAGGTGGTTGGGAAGAAATACTAAAATTTCTTATTAAGTAGTGTCTCAAAGGTTTTTTAAAGAGGCATGTCATGTGTAATTGAATAGTTAATTATCTTGACAGTAATAATTTATTAATTACAATTCAGTTTGGATTTAGAAAAAGGAAAAATATCATTCAATTAATATTTGATTTCATTGATATACGGTGGCTGTGTCACAGTTTGTTATTGGGGCTTATCTTGATTTATCCATGATATTTGACTCAGTGGACCATTGTCTGATTTTAAAAAGTTAGTATTGGGAGTAAAGATTATAAGTGGTTTTCTTCATGTGTCAGAAAATTATCAATGGTATAACAGAAATAAGACTTTTTTCTACAAGATTAAATTTTAAGACCATTGCTTTCTAAAATATAAGTAAATGACCTGCAACTTTGTGTAAAACATACTAAACTAATTCTTTTTGCTGATGACATAACTGCTGTGAAGAATACAAGCAAGACACAGCTAAAACTATATTTAGAACACGATCTCAATGGTTTGGACACCTGGTTAAAGAATAAAGGTCTTCTGTTAAATATAGATAAAATGCATCTTTTACAGTTCCACACCAATTACAAAAACAATGTTTTAAATGATATCTATATCATAGTATTAAGTTATCTTAATAATATTTATATAGCTATCTTTATAGTATTAAGGAACCCTCTAGCTTGGTTAAATTTCTCTGAATTAATGTTGAAAATACACTCAGATGGTGGCAACATACTTTGGATCGGATTCCTAAATTAAATAAAACATTTTATGTGATTCTAACTATTAAAAGAGTGAGTGACATAAGTACAAATATGATGGTGTACTATAACTATTATTATATTCATAATTAACATATATATGACATTATTTTGGAGGAAATTTAGTAAACAGTAAACAGGTTTTTATTATTTAAAAAAATTATTAGGGCTATTTTCAGACTGAAATATTATGAATCATGTAAACCAATCTTCTACAGCAGAAAATATTAACATTGCCATGCATATATTAACACAGCATACTCTATTTTGTTAAAACAAATTTATAAAGTTTAAAAGTCTACAACATGATTACCAGTATCCAACACGGGTTAAAGAGTTACTTTTAACTATCCTCCTCATAGATTCATAGAACACCACGATTGCAGTTTCTCCTTACTCTAGTGACAATAGATTATATAGTAAACTGCTAGACAATATAAGGACAATTAGACTGTCCGAATAAATTTAGAATGCCTCTTCTTTCTCTTTTGCAATAATATTCCATCTATTCAATAGATGAATATGCACCAGGTATATTGAAATAACCTAACTGTCTTTTTTTGAGATGGTATTAGCTAAACATTGTCATTTTGATGTATTTGAGTTTTTGCATTTATTTAAATGCAACTTTATGTATCTTGTACATTTGACATTGCATTTATAATTGTGACTCGGCACCTGGTATAGGATTTTCCTATACATTATTTACAGTATTGTGGTTAAGATAATAAATTAATTACATACAAGAGTTGATGTTGAATTTGAATTCAATGACTTAAAAACATAAGAGTTTCATTTAATCAACCACAGCAATTTTCAAAAAATTTTGGTGTATTTTGGAAATTGGTGGTGTACAAGTGCTAGGTAAATAGCCTATACACAAATGTGAACACATCTTTCAAAAATACATAAATATTATTAGTTTCAAAAAACACAATTAAAAATGTTTTTAATTGAGAGCCAACCCCCTTTTTCACCCATTTGAAAAAGTCAAGATATACTCCATATTAAACTGAAAAATTTGTTTAGTCCTTCTGACTACCTGTTCTTGAAATAAAACAACAATCACTTTTCAACATTACTCTATTTCCACCAGATTTGGTCCACTAACACAAAGAACCTTCAAAAACGTTATATTGAGAATTTACATCATCTTACTTTCCTTCTTCACTTAGAAAATAATAAATATTAAAAGTTATAAATGTAAAGTACATTATTTTAATCTTAAGTGTAAGAAGAAAAAATTTCTCCACAGATAGATATATACGAGAGTAATAGTGAGTATGTCTTGCGAGCTAAGACAGAAAAAAATACAAAGTCTTTAATATTACTAGAATCAATAATAATTATTTAATAAAATAAACATCACATGATACTGAAGTCAGTTTCATAAATATTTAAACAATTTGGTAAAGGAACAAAATATTAAACAAGAGAAACTTAACACTTATGTTAGTTTATTAACATTATTAATCATAACAGCTACATTGGTTTTGTGCACACTATTAACATGTCTGTTGACAGTTCCTTTCCTGTGAGATACAAATGTACAGAGAGGACACTTAAACTGTGGTTCAACTCCACATTCCAATCTAAGATGTCTCATCATGCTGAAATTCTGTGAATACATTCTACAGCATCGTGGGCATTGGTATTTTTTACTGGTAACCACTGATCTCTCACAATTCAATAAATTCATAATGTGCCCTAAAACAAGTCATGTTACAACATTATCAGAAATTATATTAAATTTTATAATGACATTGTAACAAAGTTTAGTGTATGGAATGGTTGTCAACGTGGAACTATGTTACATAGTTGATGTTAGGAAATATAGGCTAACAGTTGGGAATAATAAATATAATACAGTTAGGAGATATAAACTGTTTTATTTAAAAGTCCCTAACTTTTAAAACTAATGTTTAAACTTTGTATTCAATTTAAACAATTTTCAACAAGGAATTACATTTAATAACTTCCAATATGATCATAATTCGATATTGGTTTTCCAGATTTTTTTTAAATTAGGCCAACTGTTATATACTGTACTACAATTGATTCCCCATGTTCATGGTATAGGTTGGGAGCTTCGAAAATAGAGGGTCTAGCCCTGGCATCTAACAGCCTACTTCTGGTAACTTCAAGGAGAGCACGTTGTATAGCATTCTCCGACTCCTCACATGCTAGCGCATTCTGAATCTGAACCCACAAACTAAAACTGTTCAACCCACATATTGAGCCTCCTCTATTAAATTATTAGGTTAAGTTATAATATAAAGTTACTTAATATAATTAATCAACTATGTATTAATCAAAATAGATTTATGGACCAAACAAAAAGAAAATAACAATACAATTGTCCAAAATTAACTCTTTATTTGTTCAAGAGGATGTTTGAATGACTAAGTCATCATCTTCAATTGTTACATGTTTCTAAACCTTCTTGACACCTTATGAAACAATTGATGATGTAATTCAAACGGCATCTTGAACAAATAATGTTTATTGTGGGGGAAAAAGTATTTTCTTTCATTTGGTAATTGAAGTATCCTCAAATGATGTTCATTTCAAGGGAAGATATGTAGTCTTTCTAAAAAACAAACAAAAAAATAACTAAAAGGTCAAAAATGTAGCAGGATTTCAAAAACTTAAGTTTCAGAATTACAATTAATCAATGTAATGATTAATTCTTGAAATAACACATAGTTTTTTGTAGCATAAACATTTTTGAGGTTTTATATTTTGGGGTTAAAAATTATAACAATTTTTAATCAAAATAAAAATGGTTCTAAAATTTATTTTGGTTAATAAGTGAGAATTTATACTGTAGGAAACAAATCAGAAAATATAAAAGTTGATTTTTGTTCATGGTAATTGTAAAAATAAATAGTTTTCCAATATGTTTTATTGGAATAATTAAAAATATAGGATATGAAATGAAAGAATGTAAAAAATATAAAAATTGGTAATATCCAATTCCAAACTCTGTTATATCCAAAATTCATAAATATTTTATTATTGACATAAAACAATTTTTTTTTAAAATATCAAGTTGCTCAGAAAATATCAAAAATAAATGACAAAATATTTCTTATCTATTTTCCAAGTTGAAAATCAGTTTTTTTTTTTTTTTTTTTTTTTTTTTTTTTTTTTTTTTTACACTATTACCATGTAATCTCTGTTGAAACACAATAATTGTTACAAATTAGTACCAATATATAATTTAGTAGTTTCTTACATACTTTACAATTTGTTAGTACCCAAATTGAGCAAGTTCAACAAATATTATTGGTGAATGTGTTGTACTCAAAAAGGCACACAGAATATTTTATCAGCAGGATTTGTTTTCAATGTCATCTGTATTTTCCCAAATTCAAGAAAAGCTGTTCAAACATTGCGGAACATTAAGATGTCACCATAAAAATATCACTTGTGTTGTGTTCCTTGATGTGTGGCAGTTCAAGAATTAAAGGATATAAAACAAAAATGAATCTTGGCTTAGAAAGTAAAAAACTTATTTTTAGTCATCTTTAATTTGGTTTAGTTAGAAAGAAGAAATTACATCTACACTATTTATTATGATAAATCCATTTAAAACGTGACAAAATTATGGAGAAAACACAATAAAAATATGAATCAAGAATTAAAAATGTACTTTATTGTGGATTTTGTACACATTCTAAAACAGTTACAAACACTTTATCTAGAATATTTCACTTAGCTATTTACTATTGTACAAAGTTGAGCAGTACTTGTGGTAAATTTATAGTTAATAATAAAAGAAAAACTTAATTTCCACAACAAGATGAAACATCCTGGTGATTTGGAAATTGGTGTTTAAAATATATTATCATTTATTTACACATATTTACTGAACCTCATTACTGTTAAATGGATGTTAAACATGGAGAGTCACAAAAATATCATAGGTAAGAAAGATATTAGGAAAAGGTGACTTAAATTGGAGAGACCATCATGAGGAGAAAGTATGGATGGATTGGACATATCTTTAAAAGACAACAGAAGATAGTGATTTAAGTAGACAGTGAGGAAGTGGAGTCCACAAGGAAAGAGGAAATCTGCAGACCCAAAATCACACAGATGAGAACTGTGTAAAACAAATTATTTGACGGAGTTGAGATAGAGGGAGATATGAAAAAGGTGGACCGAATTACATATGATGCATATACTTTGTTACTTTCCCCTTAGAGAATAAAAGAAGAGTTCTTAAAATAGAGGTGGTATACCTTATTGTACTTCAGTATGTAAAAAAGTAGGTAATAAAAGTGTAATTTATTACAAAGGGTGTAATACCTAAAAAAGTGTTAATTTAAATTGAATAATGAAAAATAATCGGGAATCGAGATAGTTATATGGGGAGGGGGTAAATGAGTCGAAAACATGACTTGTAATAATAATTTAAAGTAAGGGAAATTAAATTAACTAGATTTCCAAACTAAAGTAAATAACAATGTATAAAATATTAGCTGTAATTAATAAATAAATTAAATAGATTGTGTGTGTTGTAAAATTAGTCAAAGGAACTTGTTGTCATGTCAGTAATATGAACAGTGTATGCAGTGAATGGCGAGAAATTTTATCACGGCGTCAGCGGGAATTGTCGAACAATCCTTGTTGCTAAGGCTGTGAACCCTGGACCAACAGGAAATAGAAATTCCCCATGCGTTTAGTTCAGTTGTATACGAGAGTCTTAGTTGAGAAGTTGGAGGAACAAGGTGTAGTCTAAAGTTTGATTTGATTTTGAAGTTTTAAGACATATTAACTTGTGCCGAACTAATCAAAATGCAGAGTAATCTGAACAGTACAGTCGAGTGTGTTAAAATGATTAGATTGATTTGAACAGACAAAGTGTTTATTACAAATAGCGTGTTGCGAATTAGGACAATAGACAGTCGTGCGCGCAATATTAAAACGTTTGAATGATGAACATTCATAAAGTGTAAAAAATGAACTAATTACGCTGATAGACATTCTTAACACAAACATGCAAAGTGTGATTGAAGTAATTTCAATGGACCTCGTTCTCCGCGGACAGAACAAAGAACTATCATCGATGCCCATGTTACATACACCACTACTGCATAATGGGTTTTGCGACAACGATCTGGTAAAAAATGTGTTATTTAACACAAAGAACTTAATTTATGTATTATGTGAAATTTAATATGTTTTATACTCTAAATTTTATGATTTGATACCTTAGTAATTACATTTTCTAAATGAATAAATAATAAATGTCTACTGACATATTTCTTTTTCTCTAAAGTAAAATTAATTCAATATTAAGTAACAGATATTTTAATCTCTTTGTTTAATAAATATTTTTTGTTGCAACGTAAAGTTAAATTCAAAACTTTAAAAATAAAAATCCTTCTTCAAAGAAAATAAAAAATAAATTGGATAGGATGTTAGTTATAGTTAATTTGTTTGATATTTTTTATAGTGATAAATGTCTTGTACTAATATTTTAATAAATTTATGTAAAATTTCAGCAGATAAAAGAGTATTCATTCACTACCAAAAAATTCACTGTAAGTACACTTAAAAAAGAACTTACACCCTGAGATTAAAATAATTAAATTCATTTTCTAAATTGGTAAGCAAAAGCTTCCTGGCGCCCCTTAGCTGAGCAAACTTTTAATAAAACTTTAATGAAAATAACTTCATTCTTTTCTTTTAAAAAATATAAATAACATAAGTAATAAATTTTAATAAAAACCTTAAGTTTTTATAATATTACAATTGTCGCCCAACCGTGTGGCTTTTAATGTATAAAGTAATTCCCAGGTATTTTATATTATTACAAGGGATAAAATTCTAAATTACTCATGGATAATACAAGATTGTTTTAAGAGTTTATCTTGTTTCCAAGAAATAGGAATATTATGATGGCTTCCTACTAAATGTTACCAAGGTAAAGGATGTGTAGTCAAGGAATACTGGGTGTGGATTGACAAATTCATAGAACCTGTAATTCATTACTTTTTATTTGTCAGTAAGGCGATAATGACCGAAATGGTTTTTTGCCATAAAACTCAAAAAAAAAAATTATTTGTCGGGAGGTTGCAATTATTGCATTGATAGCAATTAGTTACAGCTATTATGATTTTTTTTAAATATATCAAACCATACTTTTTATATACTTGTACTTCCAAAATATGTGTGATGGCGTTATTTTAGTTAGTTATTTATTGTAAAAGCTATTGTTTTTATTGATATTTCCTTATGTTGTAAGATTAATTCATTTTGTATTTAATTTAAATAAATAATATTTTAAAGATAAAATTATGAGCAAAAAGTTCCCATTTGACAATTATTAGAATTATATATATTTTCTTATATATCATGTATTGTAAGGAATGTTATGGAATTGGTCTCAAATGAAAGGTAAGTGTAAGTAGTGTAATTCATGTAACAATTTAAAGTTGTTAAATATTACCTAGAGTAATTGAAACTTAAACTTAAGTGCATGCTCTTATCCCATTCTACACTATAGTATTTTGTAATATCTGTGAAAATTGAAACAAGAAATGAACTAAATAATTTAAATTCCTTAAATCTAAATAAATTAAGGTTTTCATAAATTCATTTTACCAGAATACCTTCACAATTATTTATTAGGAATATCTTAAATTTTGATCTCATGCTTTAAAGCTAAGTGCCTTGTAAAATTTACTTTATAATAAGTATTAAAAGGACAATGTGTACAAATAAATGATTTAAGTTTTCCACATTCAAATTTACGATGTCTGTATAAACTACTTTTGTTCTTATAAGACTTCTGGCAGCTGGCGCAAATATGTTCGGCCTTTTGATCGTCTGTAGAGAAATTGTAATTTGAGGAATATGTTTGATGTATCAAAGACACTGCTTCAGAGTTCAGAAAAGCTAACAAATAAAAAAAGTTAAAATTAACAACATAAATTGTGATATTGCTGAAATTAACAAGAATTATTACAGTATTCCTATTCTCATATATTTGACCCTTTGAATGACAGATTCCGATTTTTCGGATGTCAAATAAAGTTTGTTTGAAAGTATAAAAGACACTTATCCTAATATTTTGTATAATAAAAAGTAACAGATTTTCTCTTTCACATGTACACATTAGAGTTCAATATATCAATAGAGACTGCAACATTTGAAGAAAACCTGCTAAAATGATCATATTACATAATTTTATTTATTTAGAAAAGTTAAAAACTTTTTTTATTTCATTTGTTATGTGTACACGGTTTTCCTTAATAAATATTTGTTTGACTGTGATTTTTTCTATCGAAAATTTTAAAAAAATGTAGGATAGATAACATATCATGGTAGGTTAGATTTAATTTAGTTTTGATAATATTTTAAAGAACAAACATGAAAATAATTTTTTATAAATTTATTTATTTTAGTTTGTTACATATGTAAAGTTTTTGGAGATTACAAATTTTTAAAACTTAATAAATTTTTCCATAGTAAATTATTTTATCTTATAAGTCACAAATTTCAATATTGTATGTACTCTAATGTTAAAATTTCAAATAATTATGAACCACAGATTAATTAATTAATCAGGACATTGTAATGTCCTATGAAAAGTTACTTTTACAATATTATGATAAATTAAATCCTCTCTCTTTATATATATATATATATATATATATATATATATATATATATATATATTTCAAACAACACATACCATGATAAACGTTTACTGTATTTTATGCTTTATTAAAGTATGGTCAAGTTTGTGTTCATTTTTCATGAAATTTAAAGTATAATCCAACGCTGTAATCTCGGAAGAATATGTTATTAAAATATCTCTATAAAAAACATTCTAACATCTTTGGTCAAGTCAAAATACTAATTGATACTTTGGTTACGATGTTAAATTTATGGTTTCAACAACATACAAGAAATTACATAGGTTTTTTGTTTTTGAAAATTTTAGAAAAAAAAATTAATAGGGGTACTAAAAAGAAATTTAAGGTATATTATAAACAATTTTAATGTGGGGCCAAAATAAACAACTGCCCGAGTGATGAATGATTCAACTTAAGAGTCATTATGGCCTTGTTTGTGACAAATATGAGTAACTATTAAAGCTTTAAATTAATAGTTTTACTCATCAGCTCCGTCTGTTGATTTTTGGTTATAAAATAGAATTTATTATTTCATTTCTAAAAAAGTACTGGTAATATTATCTTTTCTAAATGTTATACCAAACCCAAATATTATTTATTTAATGCATTAAAGTAAAAAGTTAAATAAAATAGTGTTGGTCTGGAATGTCCACGCTACACTGTTTTTGGTATCATTTTAAAAACATTTTACTAAGAATCTGAATATTGTTGATTTAATGGATTTAAGTGTGAAATTTAAAAAAAAGTTAGTTTTGGTATTGGAATGTGAACTTGGTAATTCAGAGTGTGGCCATTGTGTACCAAGCGAGGATTAGTTGTGTCCACTGTGTATCTGTATCAGCGTTAGTGAGTGACTACAGATAGCCCAGCTGCCTTCACTGATCAGCCATAATATAGATAAGGCCACAGTGCACAGCTATTAAACTGAATGATTGAACCTTTTTAGTGAAATAAGAATTGCAAATTGATGTTGGTACAAAATGTATTATAAATACAACATACAATAGTATAAAGATTCAATAATAATTAATCAATTTTCTAATAACTAATAGAATTTACTACTATACAGATATTTAAAATAAAAATAGTTCTATAATTAACTGAATTTTATTATATATCTCAACCAAATTTCCCTTACTTTTGTATGAAATAATACTGTTTGTTGTTGTTTTTAGGCAGTTGAATTTAAGTTAACATATAAAGCTATTGTAAATAAATTAAGACAATAACACTTGTAGTACCCACAAAATCATATTATACCTCTGACCCAGGTTTTATATATTATAACATTGCCAATGGTTACGTAATAACTAAGGAAATACAGATATACATTGTAATTGTGGAATACAACGGAGGTAGGTATCATTAGGTGTTTAACCTAAATACCATGGTGAGATAAGAGAGTTGAGATTTACACCAGTAATTCTTTTAATTTCTAAGAAATTTAATTTTCTTTTTTTGTTACAGTGATAAATCTAAAAATGTGTGTTAGAGGAAAAATTACTACATCATTTTTATTATTAAAAAACCATAATTTATGAAAGAATTAAACAAATATTTAATTACAAAATATAAAATATATACAAATTAAAAGGTGTGGGAGTATACACACTAGAATAATACAATACATAATATCATAGTAACAATATTACAAACATCAAAACATTACCCCAAAATATCACATTTCAAAAAACAATATATAGTAATCACATCTTCTAATGTTATTTTGTTTACCACCATTACAATAGTCTGTCATTTCCATTTCCTTAGTTGTTTAGTAATCTTTGAAGCAATGATTTAGCAAAAGATTTATAATAAAAGTTTGTATAAAATACCAAGGCTTGTGTTTTTATTTATTTTAACTACCGTACCAAAACAGTAGTTTCAGTAAATTATCAAAAAGTTATTGAAATATTAAGATTGAAAAAGTAGTTGTCACATAGACAAAATCAATAAAGGAAATTGTGGCACAAAAATATGAACTATAGATGCATTAGTGAAAGTTTTCACTATCAAAATATAATGTCATTTTAAATAGAATGGATGATCTAAAGATGAAAAGAGAATTAAACTGAACCATGTAGTAAGTTAAGAAAATAGGAAATGGTCACTGTTTAGGGAACAGTGACAACAATAAACTAAACAAGTCTTTGTGAAGTGTTGTCTAATAGATCATTATGTTTCATACTTATATGTAACTTAATTCCATTATTCCTCTTTGAATAAAAAGGGCAATAAGGACACTTGAACTGTGGAGCTTTACCACACTCGAGTCGAAGATGTCTTCTCATGTTATATAATTTGGAATAACTCTTCTTACACTGTGGGCATGTGTAGCGACAACCTTTACTATCACTGAAAAAGTTAAACATTTCAGATTCTGAAAATGTGTGATTCATCATTTCTTTCGTTGACTGCCCAATTTCATCTAAAAAGGAAGCAAAGTTAAAAAAGGAAAAAAAAATATGTAAGTTATACTTTTTCTAAAAATAAATACTACACATTTCTACTGAAGTTCTTGAGATTTGGTGATTTGTTACAAAATGAGAAATTAAATAATATAAGATATTTAATAAATTATTAAATACACTATTCAATATTACTATGAATTAAAGAAATATCAAATGTCCAAGGAGCACTGTAGCGATGGTCACAATAAGGAAACCAAGGATTTCTCGAACCATAGAACACTGATGACATAGTCATCATCCTCAAACATTTACAGCATAACTTATAGAAGTGGTTTTGCTCATTTGACTGGGAAGCCATGACACGATCAAACCATGGGTTTAGCTGTACACCTCTGAAGATGATGACTATTTCATAATATAAGGGTATTTTAAACATACTAGATTTATTATAATCTGAGTTTTGTTTCTTGTTTTTGTAAATCGGGAAATCCTTGTTTTTCTTAATACAAATAATACTTACCATTCGAGATTATGCAAAAGAAAGAGGAAATATAATAATTATGTTATCTCTGATTGAATTTATCACGATTACTTTTACAGAATAGGATATAAGACCATTCTCAAGGAAGTTTCTAACAAATAAGACAGAGGTTAGATTTGAGATTGCAGCCAAATCAGATATAGTAAGTTATTTTAAATAACACAATTTTTATTTTCATGTATAATAGTACTTATTCAGATAACAAGACAAAAAAAATTGTCAATGGTTTAAATGAATTTTAGCTATTTGTTGTATTATAAAGACCTTGAAGCAAATATTATGAACAATATAACCAGATATAATACTAAACTAACCTAATTGACAAAATAGTAAAATATTAAGATGTAGCTAATACATTAAGTGGATGTAAATTTCTTCTGGTTGTTTACTGTTCTTGACATTGACATTATTATATAACATATATATATATATATATATATATATATATATATATATTACCAGTTTTACAAAATGAGGTCTTAGTTAGGACTATCAAATAACTATTTCAAAGGGTCACAATTTTTCCAACCATATACAATTACCAGTAAGGTCTATAGCATATGAGAATTTCAATAACAAAATCCACCACACTATAGCTATTAATTATAGATGATGGTTATTTATTTATTTTTTCAAATTTTATGGTTATGCTTTCAAAATGTTTATTTTTTAGTAATAAATGTCTTATTAGTTATCAAAGAAAATAAACTTGGGTATCAAGGATGTAGAGTTTGTTCCGATTTCACTTTTACTATTTTGGAGAAATGGATAAAAGAAACTTGTTACAGCAGAATTACTATTAATTATTTTTATTAAAGCATAAAACTGTTTTATAATCATCTTTGATAAAATTATTTTCATCTTTGACACCTTCCCTTAATTTTAGCCTTCATAACATATTATTTAGAAATCATAAAACAAAACATTTTTAATGACCTACATTAAAATTATTTTTATTTCACAATTAGATTTCTAAGAGCTACAAATTTATTCTTGTTAAGAGGTTTTGTTAAACAATTGGCTATTTGTTTGACAATACTTTTTTATGAATAAAATAATATCTTACATTAACGTGTTTACTGCGTTTATTAACTATACCAGTCTTTATAAAAGTAATAAAGAGTTATAAGAGTCTTTATAAGAATTGCACTCTGATTGTCTATATTCAAATTAGCTAGAAAGTTTTCATGGTTAACCTTTCAATTAAGGATTTTAAAAACAATACCTCTTTGCAACATTCCGCCGTTGCAATATATTCAGCCTCAGTCGAAGACAACGCCACTATTGGTTGACATCTTGAACAACAACTTATTGGTCCATCACCATAAAAGGTAATGTATCCTGTGGAACTTCTTCTTGTACAGGGTGTTTCAAAAAGGACTTTATAACTTTGAAAATTCATATAAAATTATTCCAAAAAGGTACAGAGCTCGTTTTAGTGTTGTTTTAAAGGGAAACACATCAAGTTTTGACTCCCGTAGTCCGCTAGTGCCTAATCGCGCCGCACAAGCGCTAGTTACATTAAAGATGTTACGTAGTTACGCAAGTAAAGTAGTTACGTTAAAGATGGCTGCCTTCACTGGACCCGAGCGTGCTAGCTGTGTGTTTTTATTTGAAGAATCGAAGTCGGCGACAACAGTTCAGCATAATTTTTGCGTAATAACTTCTGTGTGGATATGTTAAATCGAGTGGATGATGATGAACATTTCTTGGACAACATAATCTTTTCTGACGAGTCAACTTTTCACTTAAATGGCAAGGTTAACACACATAACTGTAGGATTTGGGGCAGTGGAAATCCACATGAAACATTGCAACATATTTTATCCTTCTGGGATCTTTATAAATACTCATTCATTTAGGTCTCCATATAAAAATGCAGTTTTCACATCAAATTTTACCATAATGTAGTTCTTCTGATTTGCAATAGCAAATATTGTTCTAAGAGAATTTCTGCAAACAACTGGACTAAATACCAACCTCTTCATAATCAAAACTATTGCTTTGTTCATATCCTTTTATCACTAATCTTGCTTTATATCTTTCATCTTCTTTCTTATTAAACACCGATTTATTTCATAATATTTTATCATTCCCAGCTTCACTTTTGTTCACTAAAACCCAAGTTTTGTTTTTATCTAACGATTGCTTTTCTTCTTCAATTGCTGTTTTCCATTCATCCTTTTCAGAACATGTTGCCTCTTCATAAGTCATTAACACATAATCATCAAATTTTGTGGTAATTTTTTTATGTTTACAATCCTAGGTGTTTTCTTCAAAAACGGATAATTCACAATCTTGGTTTTCAACTTGGACTTTTAGGTTTTTACTTATATTAGTCGGAATGATATGTTAATTGTAGTTTTTTCTTCATCAAATATTACATCCCTAGAGATTATTACTTTATTTAGGATAGGATTCCACATTCTGTATCCATTTTGTGCATAACCTATAAGAATCATTTTCTCACTTCTTGCATCAAGCTTTTTAGTTGGACCTAATATTTTTACATATGCACAACATCCAAACCTTCTTAGTTTTGAAACATCAGTCTTTTTACCAAACCATTCTTCTGCAGGAGTTGATTTACAGCATCACTAGGTGTCCTATTAAATATATATATATATATATATATATATATATATATATGATTGTTCTATTCAGATGTTCAGCCTTCCCATTTTGCTGTACGGCATAAAGTACTGTGTAATTTAATACAATTCTTCTATTGTTACACCATCTTTTCATTTCAGTACAGTAGGGCCTACTTGTATATTCTCTTCCATTGTCACATCTTATCATAGAAACTTTCAAATTTTTTAAACGCTTCAACTTCATATAAAAAATCCTTTATTAATTAAACCATATATTTCATTTTTACTTGTTAAAAGTTGTACTACCATATAATGAGTATAATCATATATCAAGGTAAGTATATACCTTTTGTTATCCCACGTACATGGATCAACAGGGTCATACATCAATATAAATTATTCTAAGTGGTCTGTTTGATCTTTTCCTTTTGTCAGAGAACACCAATCTAGTCTGTTTAGCTTTTATGCAAACCTCACAAATCTTATCTATTTCATCACATTCATTTTCTGTTATGTTTATGCCATCAACAACTTTTACTAATTTTTCATATAACCTATCACTACTTTATTTTTAATAAAAACTACTTCACATTCATTTTCTGTAATCAAAGTTGTGGAACATATAATACTGGTATTAAATCAAAATATTAGTTAAAATTTTACCTTGACCTTAAAACTTCATAGATTCATTATTTTTAGCAATAATTATTTCACTTGTTTTATCTTTTAAGCTACTGGACAATGTCATATTATTTGACACATGAGATGTACAGCCTGAATCTACCACAAAGTCATTTTTACAAACCACATGTTCATTACATGTGAAAAAAGAAACTTTGGTAGGCCTATTTTTACTTTTATCTTTCCTAAAATAGGAATCTTTATCTGAATGGTTATTATATTCAAATAGAACAAAATTGTCCATTTACATTTTTATTTGGACATGCATTGGTTAGAAGATTTGACTTATTACAAATAAAACATTTCCAAACACTGTTACCAGTATTTTGGGAAATATTGTTAGACTTACCTTGTTTTCGATTAAAATTACAAATTTTTGAATTATGAAATCCTTTGTTACAATTTAAACATTTCTGTTTGTTGCTTTTGAAAACAACTAATGTTTCTCCTTTTTTATCATTATTTTTAGACCTCATTTCCTCAGTATGAGACTGAAGTTAGGTTAGTTATGTACGCTCTTTTTTAGTTGTTGAATCCCATGCAATAACAAAATGCTTATACTGTTCTGGAAGTGAAGACGGAACTTTAGACATTAACATGTCATCATCGATGTTTTTATCAAGGCCCTTTAATTTTGTAAACCATATTTTGTAGGCTAGACGTAAAAATAGACATGTCAGATGACACATATTTATAATTGAAAAACTCTTGTAATAGGCTGCACTTTTGCTGTTCTGCATAGTTTTCAAATATATTACATAATTGTGAGTACATACTGTAAGAAGTTTCATAATTTAAAATATGTATTAGAAATTTCTTATCCACTGAAGTTACAATCAACTTTTGGGCTAAAGCATCCTGCCTTCTTCCATTCTATTTATTTCTCCTTTTCCTGATTCAAATCTGCAAAACTTTTTTCAACGTTTACAATTTCGAGAATTCCATGTGACTTAAATATTACTGTTGTCAGAAATTTCCAAAATTTAAAAGATTCAGAATCTACAAGCTTTTCTATAAGTTCTGTGTTGGAAACCGTAACCTATAATCTTATTACGTTTTTCTGATTTTACTTTTATAATGCACTGCAAAAACTATTTTTTACTTTTCTTTTTTTCCAATTTCCACCTGGGCCCATAACCTGTTCTGATTTCACTTTTACTATTTTGGAAAAATGGATAAAAGAAACTTGGTAACCCAGAATTACTATTAATTATTTTTATTAAAGCACAAAACTTTTTATAATCTTAATAAAAACTTACAACAAATAAACATCTGGTTTTCTTTTTAACAATTACATACATACAATGCATATATAGTACTGTATTTTTTAAAGGATTTTCAATGTATAGATAGTATGAATGTTTCTAGTGAAAACCATCTGGGAAAATGTATGAAAAAACTGGGAAGGGGGAAGACAAAAACATATCTAGAGTATAAAGTATGAGGGTCATTTTTACAAAAGAATCTTTTGTCCAACATATCTTTGCATGTCACAGACCAGAGCAGTTTCAAAGTTAGGTAGGGGCTCTCGGCTCCCCCTCACCATCATAAGTGCCTTTCAAGGCAGGTTTTCATTATTGAAGTGAAAACTTCTTTAGGCGTGTTGTGCAGAGATTCTGATATAGAATTTTGCATGGGGAAAAAAAAGCTGACTCGTAATAAAAAATCGTCACGAGACGCTAAAGTTATTAAGACTAAAAATCTATGAAAAACATGCACCGAGTCGCATACATAGTCAAACTAATAATCAAAGCAAAAATATTGCACTAACTTTCTCACATACCCATACATATAAAACTAAAAATCTACAAAAAATATTGCACTAACTTTCTCGGACTCCCATACATAGTCAAACTAAAAAATGAACAGTTACATATAATTAATACTTTTATTACATTTATTGAAAGTTAAAAATTTTATTAATTTTTAAAATTGATAGTTAAAGTATTCACTTCTGTCTACAGTCCCACGATGGTAACTTTATTTATTTATATTACATTGTCGTAACCATCCTGATTTGTGAAGTGTGCTCTGTGTTTAGATTTTGAACAAAAAAATTATTCATTCTGCTGAAATTCATTGACAATGTGTAAGGGACAGGAGTAATGAATGAGGGAAATGTACGCAAATGGTGTAGGCTGTGTAATGAAAGTGGAGAACTGATGTTAATGATAAGTCATGATTTGAACGGCCAATTTTTATCACTGAAGTCATTTTAAATAAAGTTAATAAGCAATTTCGCAAAAACAGGCATTTTACTGTTCATGAACTGCATATGCCTTCTTTCAAGTTTCACAATCTGTAATTTATGGCATTGTAATGTTAAGATATAGTATAAAAAAAGCAGAACAAATTTTTGAAAGGAAAGTAAATAACAAATTACGATGAACTGATAAAAACAGTTACGGATTGGTTAAGCGACAGACTTTTATGGTGAAGGGATTACCAAACTTCTATTAATAAGTCCTTAGATGTCAATGTAGATTAAGTAGAAAAATAAAGAAATGTTGTAGTTTATATTGCCAATTAAAATTTTGTTCATAATAAAGTTTTCTATGGTCTGTAACAAAATGGTTCTTTTCCAAAATATGACCCTCAAATGTGAAAATTGACTATAATAACATGTAAACTGGGACATCTCTAACCAATAATCAACAATACATAAATAAGTTTTCATGAGAATGTTATAGGTTTGAGTTAATAATTAGTGTATAAGAAATAGGTATAATTTATTATAGTAATAGGTATAAGGTATAGGTAATTAGTTATAAAGTAAGTGTTGTTATTTTAAAAGGACAAATTAAATACAAAGATTTATGCATAATAATTCATAAAAGTTAATGTGCATAATTGTGTTAACGAAAATGGTTTAAAATCAGAAATGTGTAATAATAGAAAGTATAGTAAGTACTTTAAAATAGTGATTGCCAGTTAAAACATCTTCAACAAATGCAATCTTGAAGAAACAAGTTTAAACAAATTTTATTAATCATACATTAATAATATGTCTTTGTTAGACATAAGTTTTTAGAATAAGATTGGTTTTTTTTTAATGATGTTTAATAATAATATAGTAAATAAACTTTTTTAAATGTATATGTAAACATTTATTGAGTCCACCAGTTCATTCGATACTGCAATGTGAGATTGGAATTGTGAGTACAGAGTTAAATCTAGAATCCTGGTAAGTAAAACAGACTTTCAACTTACAAATTAACGACCGAACAGGTTATAACTCACAAACATGCATACTGTAAATGTGATTAAAGAATGAACAAATTTTTAAAAGTATTGTTCTATATTTTTTTCCATAATAGTTGTTCAAATGGCTTCAATCCGTTTGATCTCCAGTTTAGCTTGAATTCAAGATAAAATCAAATCTACATTAAAAACAAACATTTTGCATTCATCATATCCACTGAATTGCCATGTCTAGTGCCAATATGTCTGTGTAGATTTGATTTTCTTTTGGTACGATAAGGACAAATTACACATGAAAATTGTGGATTTTTCCCACATTCAAACTTTATATGCCGTCCTAAACTACATGATTGTGTATACGATTTGGAACAGAAAGGACACTGATTTGGTTTATCTGGATCACATCCTAAGATACTGTGGAATTCATTGTTTGAAAGTTTTATATTGTTGTAGCCGGAGAAACAATTCTTGAATAAACCTAAAACAAATGGTGAACAATTAGTAAGAATTTGTTTTTCTTTGAGATTTATAATTTGTTTATATAAGCTTTAAAGATCAATAAAATCTACAAAAATACAAAATAAAGGAAAATATTTCTTATTAAATAGTACACAATTAATCTAATAATCTATATTGTGTGCTACAAATAGTCTGTGACAAACATTATAAAATTCAATACAATTGATATAATGTTCGTATAACATCACACAAATTTAAACTTATTTTCCAATTAAACATTTTTCTGACATTGAACTTCTTAGTTATGATAACAGCTGACACGATCTCTAAACTTATTGTAAGGAAAATTGATACAGTACATACACTTTTTGTTTCTATTTGAGTTGTTTTGTTGCAACAAATACAAGATTTTAATTATTTGATTTTTCCGCTTATACGTTTTTACTAGCAAGTATTGAATTTACAATAATATTTCAAGTGAAAAATATACGATCTAGACTGGGAATCGAACCCAGGACCTTTGGCTTTACGCACCAATGCTCTACCAACTGCTAAAGAAGCGACTAGGATAGCTCAGTTGGTAGAGCATTGGCGCATAAAGCCAAAGGTCCTGGGTTCGATTCCCAGTCTAGGTCGTATATTTTTCACTTGAAATATTATTGTAAACAAATACAAGTTCTTTCTGTTAAACAGATTCATATCAAGAACTATGTGTAGAAATCAGTGGAAACAGTTTATATATCATAATTAGTTGTGGAAATGTTGATTCTCTATATAACTAGTTGACTTTGCGCAAAAGTTCTGCATAATAATGTAAACATAACCTCAAATAAAGATAATCAATCTATAACAGCTGATTAGCTAAAAACATCTGTTAGAATCATTGTAAAATCACAAGTTGTTTGTGGTTGCTAAGGACTATTAACATTGCGTTCATAGAAATATAATTTAAAGATAAATAAACTTCCTACCAATGAATAGTAACAGAATCTATGAATGACCGATTATCATATGTAACATTACTCTTGGTATACTCGTATATTTGTCAATTTAGATATTAACCATTTAAATAATAATAGGGTTATTTTCCCTTACTCACATTTTATTTCCACACATTGTCCTTTCTCACAGCCATTTTGGAGGCTGAACTATCTTTAGTAGGTGTTTCACCCCTACAATAGATTGAATTAATCCAGGGTTCAATTCTGTAAATACCCTATATTACTGGATCTCATAAAAGTTTTGGGGTGCAATCTACATGATCAAAATAAAGACAAAGAGGAAGCAGGTAAAAAAGGACAGAGCATATGCTAATACTGTTATCTAGGGAAGATACAGTATACAGGATTTATGTAAAAGTAAAAATCCTTTTACCAATAATACAAATGTTAAGCACCATGTAAGGGTCTAAAACAAAATTGAAAAATGAACAGTAAAATACAAACTCTTTTGTAATCTCTATAATATTATAAAATATGACTCATTAATAACTACTACTAATACTTAATCAAAAATATAAATAAATTAATAATATAAATAAATAATTATAATATTAATTAGTAATTATAATATTAATTAGTTTACCATAATGTTCTTTTTCAGTATTGGTTTTAGGTGTGTTATTTACTATGATGTATAATAAAATATTATTAATCATTAAAACAAACTTAAAATTTTGTCAATACTGTAACTTTTACAAAAAAAAAACAAAGAATCAAATTTAATAGTTGACCATAAAGTAATTTAAATCATAATTAGTAAGATATAATTAGTGCTAAAATAGGAAGTTTATTTTATTTATTTTTTTTATATCTTAAAGAGTATTAAGTCAAGCATATAAAAGTGTCATCTAGAAAGTTAGACCTTAAGGCACAATTATTCAATATTTTAAAACTAAAAAATAAAATTCTTGGCATATGTAAATTAAATTGATACTTTTATTTAAATTTAATGTTAATTTAACAATAGCTTATAAAAAGTAGTTAATAAATAACACAAATAACACTAGTGCTTCAAAATTTTATTTATTCTACCAAATACTAATATACAATTATTATATAATTATATTTTTAGGACTCATTAAGAATGGTCTAATCTTGTTATCTTTGGTGGATTTTTATGATATATATGTACTGTGTTTTAAAACATGAAAATACAAAAATGGTATGTTAAATTCTATATGTACCTACTTAAGTATAACATTAAAACAATTTAATAATTAATAAAGTTTCACAATTATAGAAACAATTAATAATACAAAAGATTTGGGTTCTGTTTATGGAAAAATAGAATATGTAGCTCAATTGGTCACATATCAAAATCTGAAAAGCTATTTGGAAAAAAGTTCCTAAAAAAGGGGCAAATATTATAACTTTTAAAAGTTACAGTACAGATACCAAAAATTTTCAAATACAATATCGTAAAATAAGTTTAAAACAATTTCATAACAATTGGACTAACACAATTAAAAATTTTTATATTACAGTCTTAATTTCTTATATAACAATTAAAAAGTTGAAATTTAGCTAAAAATTTAGTTAAATTATTAGAGATACTAAAAGTTGAATTAAATTTGTAGTTTTTAAAAACAATTGCAAAAAATTAAAATTTTGATTTTCATATTACAATTGCAGACAAATACTGTTAGGCCCTATGACTTGGGTATAACTTAATAAATTTTAAGGACATATAGACTAAAACCTAATCAGATAAAATACTTGCATAGAAAGATAACCACATTAAAATTGGAATAGCGGTTCTTGAGTTATATGCTAACAGATAGAGAGATAGAGATAGATAGATAGATTAGAGTGAGAGAGAGAGAGAGAGGAGAGAGAGAGGAGAGAGAGAGGGGGAGGGAGAGAGGGGGAGGGAGAGAGAGGGAGGGAGAAAGAGAGAGAGAGATGCTTTTGATTTTATATTAATGCTTATTCTTCAACCTATATGAAGTTACCAAAAATATTGTGTGAAAATTTCAACACACTGGTGTTTATACAAGTAAAATGGTGGCAACACAGAAAAAAAACCTTTATGCCTCTATAATTGTATGGCTTTTACTCTTGGAAGTTTAAAATTAATGGAGGTTTAGATTCAAATTAAACAACAATTAATTACATAAACAGAAACTTATAACCTAATTCTTTTGAGTAACATTTTATTATCATTTGTAGATGCAATTTTATTTTTACAGTTGTGCTGACCTACCTATAATATTAAATCTATCTGCACAGACATTTGTAGTTTTAATTTTTACAGTGCGGCCGTCACGTGCTCCACCCTAGCGTGCAACTCTGAAAAGACAGCATCAGGCCACTTTCTTGAGATAGGCCGGAACAGTATTTTTAGCGATAAAGTCCAGTTAGTTTGCACTGAAGTTTTGCATTGAACTCATATTGTGGGAGAAGTCTCCTAAAAGTTTTAACTTTAACGTTCATCATGTTGAGCTTTCTTTCCTAAATAAAAAACGTGCAATACTAAATTCAGTTGCCACTAAAATGTGAGCCGTGTTTTCTTCTAAATTTGATAAATGCATCTACATTCTTCACGCGTCATTTTTTAAGCCTGCATCAACCTCCGAACCAGTTAAAGAAAAGTTACGGTTTAAATTTTATTGAGTTAACTATGTTAAAATATGTATTCTATTTATAAATCTGAAATTTTGAAATCTGTTTTCGATTATAAGTAAACTTTAGGATGTTTGTAAATTTAAAAAAAGTATAAATTTAAATAATCTTTTGAAAGAAAAACCAATAGCATTTCTTTTTTATTTTTAGTTATTATAAAGTCAAATCACCTATTAAAATCATTAAATTTTAATTTGTCTGTAAATTGTATGATTTTAAATTCAAACAGTCTTTTAAAACGAAAAGCATCTCTTTTCGTTTCTAGTTTTTATAAAGTAAAGTCATTCAGTAACTTGTTTAGCACATATAAATTTTGTTTTCAAGGATTTTGCATTTTTTAAGGCTTAGTTACAGAGAAATATATTGCTTATGAAACTACAACAGAAGTGTTTAGACTTGTAAAAAAGTGTCTGTTCCTTAACTAATTCCAATGTATATTGTTCTACAGCTTTTGGCTGGTTTAAGCAAGAATTAGACTTACAGCTTGATTTCATGCAGGATACATAAGTTAAGTTCATGCTGTAACTTCTAGTCCAGACAAAAACGAAGGACATTTCACCTAATAAAAACAAATGCAAAAGTGAAAACAAAAGCAAGAACTTAATCTGTGTATTTCAGTTAATTGAGAACTTGAATTGAGTTTCAATTAAATGATGCTTTAATTGATTTTTCTGTAAAAAAAAACATAATTTATATTCTTTTCATTAAAATGCAAAACTAAAAATAAATTCATTTTGGATGGGATAAGCATGCATTTTTGGACCTCACGACCCCAAAGGTGTTAATTTTTCTAAATTTTATTTGACGTCAATACTAATTAAAATTTCCTTTTTTTTTTACTAATATATATTTAAAATTCTTTATTATAGTTGGCCAACTTAAATACTGTATATATATTTATGTGTAATTAATTAATTAAATTTTTTTATTTTCTAATAATGTAAATTTAGAGTCTTGTCTAACATAAGATACATTAACGAATTGTTATCATTATCTATGTTCTTTAAAATATTATTCTGTAATTTTTAATTATATGGGGGGGTATAATTAATATTATATAAATCTTTGTTCTAAGGGCGTATAAATACATGTAAGTAAGTATAGATAAGCAATCAATTGTTTCATTGCAAATTGTTCTTTTCTAAAACAGCTAACCAATGTTATGCATTAACTTTTCTGTAAATGGTTAACTCAAAAAAAAAACTGCTAAATTTAAAAAAGGTTAAATAAATTACCGGTCAATCGAAATCGCTAAATCTCTTCATTCAAACATTACCATTCCTTGGTTCCAAAAGCGTATTATTTGGGGTTTCTCCCCTATGAATGGTAACACAGTTGAGAAAAAAGTGAAGTAAATTTCCTTATAAGGGAAGAGAAGAACTGGTATGCAGTTCATTACTACATTCTCCAGGTAAACTAAAATCACTTAGAAAAGTAAAGCTTCAAACTAGAGTGCCCAAAACTTCAGTGCAGAGAATCGTATAGAAAAACAAAATTAAATTTTACAAAAGCCACCTAGTCTATAACCTACTTGTATATGATCCAGGCAGAAGAGAGGGTACCTGCATCATTGAGTTTCATGAGACTGATCCTGATTGAGATATTCATATTGTTTTCTTAGTTGAGTAGACTTTCTACTCCAACAGTATTGTAAATAGATATAACTCTAATTATTACAACACCCAAAACCCTCACATTGTTGATCAAAAACTTCTTAAATTAAAAGGAATTATTGTCTGGGTGGCTGTGACTGCTAATGGTGTGTTGTCTTATGACATTTCAAACAGCACCATGACTGAAAATAGGTGTGAACCACTTTTAAATAAACAAGTACTAACTCTTTTTACAGTTTCGGAAATTGGCCAAGCTATTTTTCAACAAGATGGTGCTTTGCCCCACCATGCAAATTCAGTTTTTTGATTGGCCACCCCGGTCTCCTGAATTAACTGTGTGTGACTTTTTCTTATGGAGTTATTTAAAGGAGCAAGTATACACTCATAGTTTCGACAATGATGAAGATTTGAAAAGTGTTATTAAAAATGTTATTCTTTGGATCCCAAAATATTACTTTATGTATTATGTAAATTCTTTAAGTATTATAAAGCTAGAATTTTCAACAATGAGATCTCAATGTGCTGACACCATGAAAAGCTGCCTGCCAGGCCTAAACCTAACTGAGTGTGCTGCCTAACTAAGGATTTATTGATTTAGGATCCTCAGCTAATCTAATATTTTTCATCTATCACATTCTCATGCAGAGAGAACAATTCAGTGGCAATCTGAGAGATTAGACAGCATTGACAGTCTTTGAGCAAGTTTTTACATTTATGTTATTAGATAATAAATTAAGACTCTATTTATAACATTTATTATAATTTTTAACATTAACAACTTTAAACTCTTCAATCCATTTTATGATAAGACATTTACATTATGCATTCGTTCTATATGTCGAGTAAGGTTGTCTTTTCTTTTAGTCTGATAAGGACAATGAATACAGTTCAGCCTAGTTAACTGCCCACATTCATGTCTATGCCTGATCAGACTGTTGTACCATTTATATGTGCTTCCACAGAATTTACATGTAAATCTGTTAGTTTCATGATCAAAATATTCAACTGACATTGAACCTTTCCTAAGGGCCAAAGCTGAAATAGAGCAGAACATAATTAATTTAATGTAACAAACAAGGATTTTGAAAACAAATTTTTTATGAAGTTACACTTGATGAACTCCTTAGTAGTATTATAATTAAATAAAGTCTATATATATATATATATATATATATATATATATATATATATATATATATATTCCGCCTAAACACCATGTGGAATTAAATGAATGTTGCAAACCATACTAGTAGTAACATGTTCAAAACCTTGTATATAGGCATTCTTACATACTGTATGACTAAACTGTAGGAAATTTATTTGATTTTAAAGTATATCTCCATAGTAAGCGTAAACAACTTTACAAAGATTCACACACATCTTTCAAGTTTAAGAGATGGGTAAATTAATTAATCTTGTAGATATATCTGTTTTAAGATCCCCTGAGACCAAAATGGTGGTTTTTGGAATAATATGTTTATCTGCCTGCCATTTATGAATGATCTACAGCCTAAAACATGTTGACCGATTTTAATCAAATTTGGAATGTAGTCATATTTTGGCCATATCTCTGAACTTTCTTTTTCAATAACTTAAAATTTGAAGTAGCAGTTATAAGAAATAAAAACTCAAAATTATGACTTTCTCAATATCAGCTCCATACTTTTCATCAAATTTTACTCTACAATTACTTGATTATGTTTTACCTTAGAATAGAGTGCCAATTTAAAATAACTTGATAATGTTTTAGTTTTAACTAAAATTAAATAGCCTCACGTTGAGGTGCCAAATTTACAATAAATTGAAATGTTCAACTTTAACTTTTATAATATAATGAGTAATAAATTAATTTATATTACCTTTTGTTCTGTCATGTGACTTTGAGTTTGTCTTTATTACAAAGACGCGTTTCATAGTTCGCGAACCATGAAACCGTGCGCATGTAAAAAATGTTAAAATCAAAGTATATGTGTATTTATTTAATTGTGTGTATAGTGTCAATGTTTTTGTGATATTTAATGTTTTAACGACCTCTACGGAGTGAAATTACTGAAGATGGAGATACGTCTCCGAAACGCGTCTTTGTAATAAAGACAAACTCAAAATCACATGACGGAACAAAAGGTAATATAAATTAATTTATTACTCATTATATTATACAAAGTGACTTGGACACCAAACAATGAACATTAACTTTTATATTTTTATTACATATAAATAGTCTCAAGTTGGAGTGTCATTTTACAATAAATTAAACTTTTATTAAAAGATAATAAAACACAATTTTTATTTTTTGTATTTTGCAACATCCAATTTTTATTAGCCTAGCTGACCAATGGTTTCGTCTGCTAAAGTATTTAACGCCTTAGCAGGCAAAACCATTGGTCGGCTAGACTAATAAAGAGTGGATGTTATAAAATTTAAAAAATTAAAATTGTGATTTATGATGTACCAAATCCCATCTTTAAGATTTATCATACAAAAACAATCATAACCTACCATTATTAAGTCATACCTAACCTATTGTAAACAAATGTTCAGATGAATCTAGCCAAATAATTATAAAAATCGTTACCAACACTTTAGAAAATATAAATTACAAAAGTTAGAAACCAAATGTAGTAAACACTATATTTAAAAATTATTTTATAACTGTAATACCAAATCTAGGTCACACATGACATTTACAAAACAAACTGTCTCAGAATTATAAATTATATTCACTAATAGATATGTAACACGATATTATCTGTCACAGTTAGTATTATATAAACTTGTAAAAACAAAATAGAATAAGAGTTCACTAAACTTTTTTTTAAATAGAAATATGATAATTTGTAAATTAGTTGTAGACTTGAACAGTTGTTCGATTATATTTAGAAAAGCCATATTGCAAATTCGCGGAATAGTACATAAACAATCTACTACTTTCAAATATCAATTTTCAGATATTTGTAAGTTAAAGTAAATTTTAATTGAACCATAATCTCAAAATTCAAAAAAAAAACAAGATACTGAAATTCATTTAACTGTTTACATAAACTTGACTAAAAATCGTAAATTCTGTGATAAAGCGACCACGTGACACCAATCGACCAATCACAAGATAACGATGGCGTCCACAACAAATATGCGAGTCCCGGGAGGTATGAAGAAGCCGCGAACCTAAGCGTCGGTTTTGGAGAAAGAGAAGCGTCCGGACGGGCAAAGTACGAAGATGTGCATTTAGCGTGTGTGAAATTTTTTTTTTATATAGTTTCGTTTGGTAAAATAAAGTAAAAGTGACTTAAAAATGTGCAAATGGTAGTATAAACTTAATTAAATAAGAAAACCAATCACAAAATATAAAAAGAATCCAATTTAAAACAATTACAAGAGGCAGGAAAGACTAGCCTAAATTCAAATTTGTTTTGAGATCACAATTTTTTATTTAGTCCTCTTTTTCATATAACTTCTTTAAATTAAACTAGAGATGCATTTAGTGGTTAATTTAAATTAGCCAGCACGAGTTCCCCAACCCGAGATATAGACTAATATGTAAAATTTTATTTTTTAATTCCATAATTGTATATAAATATTGAATTTCTCATGCTCCAAGAATGAGTTAAGTCGAGACATACTAATTAAAAAGACTACTGTATATAAATATATATGATCATTAAAATGTTAAGTTATATGAATAAAACCAAATTATGATTAATGTTAAAAAATGTGTTGAGCAATTTATTGACTATTGTAAAGAAAGTTAATTAATAATCTGAAAATTGAAGTAGGCTCATAAAATTTTCTTAATTCTCTACCAAACATATTATTTTTGTTTTTAAATAATAAATAGGAGGCTATTATAAATAGGCCCTCACAACGTGAGGCAAAGAAAAGATATAATTTTTAATTAATTTCTATAATAACATAGAAGTTATATAGGATGAATAAAAATTATAGTTTTATTATCTTTAAACATGGAATTCCACCAAGAACCTTCAGTTTCAACAGTAATGAAAATTAAACTTTTATTAATATGATATAGCAATACTTACAATGAATCAAATTTGAATTAATGAAATAATTTTCTTAGTCTTTTATTAATGTTCTTTGACATATATCTCTATTTTTCTCTATATTCAATTGTAGTGAAATTGTTTTTTTAGTTTTCCACTATCTTAATAATAATAAAAAGAACACATAAATCATTAAACTAAAAAAAAAAAAAAGTTTTCATAGGAGTCTCATTATCACACACATAAATTAGCTAATAATAAATATATTTCTAAGAGCACTCTTAATCTCGGGTTCAGGTTAGGTGCCGGCTTTTTCCAAACTCTATTATTAGCACAAACATAAATTGAGATCGTTAATTGTTTGAAATTAAGTCAAATACATATGTAGTTTAAAAAATTAAAATTAAAAAAAAACTAAAATGAATAAAGAATAAATGAAAAGGGTTAATTAATTGTCATTTAAGTTCAAAATATATCAATAGTCTTATCACTTTTGTATAGTTTCTTTTGTCTCTTTGATAGAAAGTTTTTGTGGTGTAAAATATTTAAAATAACTATGGGGTTATAATTAATTGTCTTATTTGGTTAGGTCTCACCAATTTTCTAGAATTCCTTCTTCAATTCTTTCTTTTGATATTCTTCGAGGGATCGTCACTAATTTTATTGATACTTTTAATTATTCAATGCCGCACTGTTTAAATCGTATTATATCTTCTTGGTGATTCTTTTTAACTTTTTGATCTGGTCCAGAGAAAATCCAACAACAATTCTTTAAGAATCAAATTCCAAAGCCTTTAAAAATACCCGCCTTCTATATCACGTTTTACGTATCACTGTGTTTTCTTATTAATGGGTGGGGTGTGTGTGCAAATGAAAATTTATTTTTATTTTTTTAAATTTTTTATTAAGATATAACTATTTAATTTTGAATAATATAATTTTAAAATTCCAAACATAATGAGTTATATTAATAACGAACAAATAACTTCTTTAGTACGTTAATCTTAATATCTAATTTACACATTTCTTACAATATAGTTTGCACTGTCGATTTTAGGTTTTATACGGTAAAGCTTATTCCTCCAATCAGAGCGATAGTTTCATAAGTGGGTGTGTCTTTCAATCGAGTCTTTTAAAATCTTGAGTATGTCTTCCATATTTATTTGGGAATTGGTTTGGTTTTATCATTATCTTAAATTACTCGTATATCCTATATATTTTTTCGGCAATGTCTTTTGGATGCAGCAGATTCTATCTAATTTATTAGCGATGTTACCTTCACTTGCTATTTCCCCCCTTTCTTATAACCGTATTAGTTTCGCGGCATCTCGCCTATCAACGTCTGGCAAAACTCTCAATGTGTATTTTTAAAATATAGATATTTCTCTTTTAAAGTCAAGTCGTGCTGATTTGAGGATTTTCTTAGGTTCATTATTTAATTTTATGTAATTTTGATATGGGTAACCTTGTCTTTAAATGTCGGAAAGTAACAATGATTCTAATTTTTAGCTGCTCAGTTGTTATAAATTTATTAGCCTATATTTTGAGGCTAACCAGAATAAAAATTAGCATCTTGGCTATAAGAAAACAAATAAAATTTGGTTATATATGCCTTACCCCTGTTACAACTCCTTTCATACTCTGATTTCATAATTATTATTAACAAGTACAATTTTTGTAAAATTGTAATTAAACTTTAAAAATAATGTGGGAACCAAGGTCAAAATGTTTTCATTATCTATAATGTATTTATTATTTTTACATTCAGGCATTGTTTTTGTAATAAATGTAATATTTTTATATATATTTATAGCCAAGTGTTCAAAACTAACTTTCTGTTGCTTCCAACTCTCTACATCTTACACTGGGCCTATAATATTATAAAGCTTGGCAACAGAGGTAGGGATGTACCATGTGTGTTCAACAACTCCCTTCCTATTGTGAAATGAGCTCTGCATAGACTGTTGGTAGAGGACATACTATGCACGCTAGTCTTGATCCTCTATACTGTTCCAGAACCTAGTATAGTCAGTTTAATTTGTTGTAGTGTCATTGCAAACATTCTATATAAATGTGACATTGAATTGTTTTATTTGGAAAAAAATAAGACTCTTTCCAATTAAGCTGAACGATACATCTACAAGAATTTTTTGGTTTTAATTTAATTATTTATTGTTTTATATAGTCAGGGCTCAAAAGGTGGAAAAAATCGAATACTCAGATCCAGAGTGACTACACTGATTTACTTATATGATATCTCATTTTGTTCGTTATGTCTAGATCATAGCTGAAAACAGTTTATTGAGGCGCAATTCAATAATTTGTTTATTAAAGATTTATAAACAATTAGCAGGGCCGTCCCGTGGGTGGGGCGACGTGGGAGCGGCGGCTTTGGGGGCGCCGCGGGTGCCACGGCAAAAGTAATACAAAAAAATTGAAAAAATTAAGTTAGATGTACATAACGTATTTTGGAAAGTTATGTATAACTGAATTTTGAATATTTCGTTGTATGCATTTATTGAACAAATATATATTTGACACCAATCACTTTATAGGCCTATATTTGCAACGTTTTCCCAAATAAAATATTTTATAAAAATTGAGTAGCTGGATTTGCTTGTATACTACTTTTAGTTTAGTAATAATAGCCTAATAATGAACTCCACTGTGGAGTTGAAGGCCCTGTCCCAGCTTAATTATCTTAATATAAATCAATATTGCAATGTTGCATAGTGTCGCTCTGTACACACGAGTCGCTGCCCTGTTCTATTTTTATTTCGCCCGACAGGCCAACGACCAACCTTGGGACCCTCCCCCACCCACCACCACACCTACACCAACCCCTCCTTTCTCCTACGGCAGTCGGCAGTCACAGCTCAGCTGTCACTCTGTTAGCTTAGTTTGATGAGTGATTAAAGCTTAGTTTGATGAGTGATTCAATATGTCCAAAAAGTTATCGGGATCTCAGCGGAGAAAATTAAATACTGTAAAGAAGTGAATTAGACCGGGAAGTGTTACTGTCCAAAGTGCCGAAACTAACTAGTTATTTTAATCCTTCAACTTCATCTTCAATCCCAGCAGCAGAACCCGATACCAGCGATACCGTCTGTGAGCTGCCAGTGCCAAGTAAGAGTTCTCAAGGGGCTAGCGCTAGCGGAGAAATTTCTGCCCTTCCTACAGTCATTGACATTGAAACTAAAAGTCGAGATAATAACCAAGAGGAAGAGGTAAATTTAACTTTAGAGTCTAAGACTGACGTTGACACCAGCATTAGCAAACATGTTGATAGTTTGGCTTTGTCTGAAGCAGCGCAATGACCTAATTTTAAAATACCCTGCTGAATTTTCCAAGGAAGATTATCAGTATCCAAAAAATTCCAATAACAGACATTTTTCAAATGGCTTTCGATTCCGTTTCGCTGAAAACGGGGAAAAAGTTCTTAGACGTTGGTTAGTTTATTCAGAAAAGAATGATTCGGCATACTGTTTTTGCTGCAAGATTTTTGACCAATCCTCAAAATCACAGTTTGGACAAAAAATGGGTTTTAATAATTAATTGGAAACACATGGCTGAGAGGTTGAAATCTCACAGGATCACTTTAAATACATGGTCCAGTGATGCACGACTGAAAGTAGACTCAAAGGGGGTACTTCAATTAACCAGGAAATTATTAATCAAATCAACACTAAAACACAGCGCTGTGTGTTACGACGGATAGTCGAAATCACTTTGTAGTTAGCAAAGCATAACATAGCGTTTCGAGGATCGCCTTCCAAGTTATTTACAAAAGACAATGGCAATTTTCTCGGTCTTGTACAACTATTAGGGAAGTTCGATCTAGTTGTAATGGAACATTTACGCAGAATATCCAACCGAGAAACTAATTTTCACTTGTTAAGTGTATCGAGTCGAAATGAGATTATTAAGGTACGCAAGCGTCTGATGCAGTGCGTGTGACGCGGTATACTGCTACTATGAAATTTAATGCAACCATTGTCTTAGAAGCGTCACTGCGTCCGTAGCGGCTGGAGTTGGAATGGGCCGCGCGTCTAGACCTCTCTTTGAGCAGTACTGACGCAGACGCACTCGTGTAAAATGACCTCCAAACTAGTGTTTCCAAGTTTTTCTTCAGGGGGTGATAGGGTACTGATATCTGTTTGAAGAATCTGTTCTAATATCATCATTTAGATAATTCTAACATCACCAAAACATAATTAAACTGAGCGACGTTTAGCCTAAAAAATTCCCGGAACTTTTTGTCATCCTGCAGTAAAGGCTGATTAATAAGTTTTGCAAAAAACCTTCATCTTTCCTTCTATTAAATAAGGTATGGACTTCAGCATTACCCTCAAGCATCATTTGTTCCAATAGAATTTCTTCTTCTTCAATTTCTTCAAGCATTAATAGGCGTAATAAAATATCTCGGTCTCACATTTTAAAACACTTCACTTTGAAGGGCCGCCCACGACTAACGCTTCAGAAGAAACAGTCAACTATGCGTTAGACGCTTCTTAGGAAACGTACCTTTAATATGTTAGACAATACAGTTAAGGAAAACATCATAAACAAAATAAAGAATGCCCAGTATTTTTCTGTATTTTCGACTGCACTCCGGATATTAGCCGCAGAGAGCAAACATCTCTAACGATTCGCTATGTTAATGAAGAAAATGATGAAATTAACATAGATGAGAGATTTATAGAGTATGTATAACCTCCGGCGAAGCTCTCACTGACCTTATGTTTAAGGAAATTGCCAAATGTGGACTAAACATGAAAGACTGTCGGGGCCAGGGGTACGATAATGGTGCTAATATGGCAGGAATCCACAAAGGAGTTCAAGTTCGTGTAGTAGCAGATTTCCCTCTGGCTTTTTTCATGCCTTGTGGATGCCATAGTCTGAACCTGGTAATTGCTGATGGAGCGAAATCCTCGGTCAAATCTACATCTCTATTTGGAACATTCCAGCGTATATATACGATATTTGCAGGCTCTACAAAGCGTTGGTGTATGATTAGTGAACATGTCAAGGATCTCACGCTTAAACAAGTATGTGAAACACGTCGAAGTCCGTGATGCTTTGGTAGAACTTTATGAGAAAACGGACGACCCTCAGACAGCGAGTGAGGCTCATTCCTTAGTCAACCAGATGGAAGACTTTTCTTTCTTAGTATGCTTATTAGTATGGCATGATTTGCAGTTTGAAATCAATATCATCAGTAAAAGTCTTCAAGGGAAAGCCAAAGGCGTCAGTGATGCTGTGAATAAGTTCAATAATTGCTTGGACTTCTTAGACAAATTTAGAGAAAATGGATACACTAACGCAGTAATTTCCGCAAAGGAAATTGCAGAAGAGCTAGAAATACAAACAATCTTTCCTGAAAAAAGAATTCGCTGTGTCTTTTTGTACGAAAGTGCAAACATCTGCAGAAGATACATTCAAGAGGGAGATATTTTATCCATTGGTGGATACAGTTGCAACATCAGTGAAAAGTAGGTCCACTGCAATTTATAATCACAACTCGCAGTGGGGGTTTTTGTATAACTTGGCTAACCTTCCACCAAAAGATGATTTAAAACAAAGTTGTTTGAAACTAGAAACTCTCTTAAAAAATACTGACGGCGTATCAGATATCAACGGCAATGAACTTTTTTGTGCTGCAACATGTGAAGTCCATCTTGGAGCTCAATGAACCCCAAGTTCGGCAAGTTCGACCAATCGACGTGTTGCGAGCAATCAAGAAAACGGGCAGCAAAGACTTATTTATAAATCTCTGGATTGCACTAAGGGTTTTGTTAACTACACCAGTGACAGTTGCGAGTGCTGAGCGTAGCTTAAGTAAGCTAAAACTTATAAAGACATATTTACGGTCAACCATGTCACAGGAGAGACTGAATTCTCTTGCCATCATGTCGATTGAAAACGATGAGGCTAGAAAAATAGACTTTAAAGACATTCTCAAGACATTTGCTGGTGTAAAATCCAGGCGAATGCCATTTAATGTTTAGGATCTTATATCTAATTGTGATAACGAGGTCTTCTTTTATTATTCTATATTTCTATATTCTATTCAGAGTAGGATTGGTTTGAGGTACTGCGCACCATTGCATTAATTTCAATTTGTATTGTATTAATTAATAACATATATATATATATATATATATATATATATATATATATAATATACAGTACTTTTTATGGGTGTTAATATTTTCTTACTTTATTTGTATGGATTTAATTATCATCAATTAAAAACGATTTTCATCAAAAATTTAAGTAATTTAATTCCTGATTCCTGACTGGTATTTTTTTAAGGTAATTCAATCCGTTTAGGTGTCTCTTGTTCAGACAGCGACGCAACCCGCCACGCAACTTTGTTTAACGAGCATCGCTCATTGTGTGTTTGGGGGGGGGCGCCTGACAACACCCCGCCCCGGAAGCCAATAAACCACGCGACGGCCCTGACAATTATTAGAACACCGGACGATTGAACATAACATGAAACGAGGGAATATCTTTATAAATTGATGTTATTTCTGGACTAACATGTCATCTTTTATGTATTTTGAGTCTCTGATTCCGATTCTGATGTCAAAAAGATGCAAATCCTAGAGGGCGCCACAGAAAAATCCAATATCAAGTTAAAATAACGATAAATTATGAAAATGATATCCTGTAATTTTTTGAGGTCGCTGATTTCAATATAACCAAATCACGTTGGTTATTTACAACACACTATTTTTGTATTATCCAGTCGTCGTTTTATACAGTTTTAGATTTAGTAAAAAACAAACAGTAAAATAGTAGGCTACAGAAGAAACATACGTTGATTCAGTTGATGAATAAACGTTGACGTTAATTGATTTGCTTTAGTTGTTCAACTAAACTAACCGACGACTGAGAGGCGTACGTGTAGCTGGGTGCGCGCGCATCGGGTGTGCCGCTGTCGCTAACAACCACTGATGCGTCACCTGCAAACACTAAGCAAATGATCAACGTTAGCAGTTAATGCACTTCTTCGTCAACAGCGTTGATTGTTGACGATGGTCAACGTTGACGGTTAGCTGTTACCCGTTAACGGGCACAGCCTTACTATGTACCAGAATAGACCGCCTTTATTGCCCTGACTAATAATGGCAGGTCAAAATAGTTTTAAAGCATGGATGCGAGTGGTGATTTGACTAGGAATAAAGAGTGTGCTTCAAAGTATTAAATGTAATGGTGTGAACAAGGCATAACAAACAGTTGTACAAAAATAAATTTCAAGTGAAACATCAAATTTGAAATGTTGTCTATAACTTCTCACGGAAAGTTTACATCTCTAAAAAATCAAAATCTTTTTCAGTTTTTCTTTTAATGTTTTCATTTATATGAGTTTTCATTTACCTTTTCTGAGTTGCAAAATAACAAATGAATTATTATTTACATAAAATTTGATTTTGTTCCCTGAGACTTCCCTAAACTTGATACAATAACCTTTCGATACTTCGACACGGGAACCTGTCCAGACACGTCACAAAGCGTGCTGTTTGAGCATTCTGCCACTACCCGGGTTAAATTAACAAAAAAGGTCTGATAATTTACTCAAATTAAAGAAATTGAATACACATATAGTATCGCTTACCACTCAATGACAATCTTGGCCACGAAGTTTAATACAGTCTAAAATAATTAGTAGGCAAACAACGTATTAGGATAAACACGTGGAGCTGATTGACAGATGTCACAATGTACATGTTTCTCATTGCCCTGTACAGTATTTTGAGATGAGGGGTGGAGCTTTATTTGTGTAAATGAAATATTCTCAGTAAGAAAACACAACCCTATTTCCAAAAATTTAAGACAACAGTTTCCTATGAACAAAACTACTTTCTACACAACACCCAATGAAATGACCTTCACAACTGCAGCATTTTTCCCGTGTGATATTTTAAATCTTGATAGCGTCTTAAAACTGTACTACCGTATACAGTTTCATTTCAGGTAGCTACTGCATAAATAAATCAATGAAGTTTTATGCTCGAAAATAAAAGTTAAAAATGTGATTTTTCGGTTCTTTCGTAATACTCGGATTCACATCGGTTAATATGGAAACTCGTTTAACTTCAGTTGTGCGCCGTTTCTATTTTTACAAACGAACTTTTTTTTTACTACCTCGGTTAACCCGGAACTCAGTTAGTCAGGTTTTTGATAACCGTGTCTCTACTGTACTTTTGTTTAATGTTACAGTATTCATTAAATGTGTAATTTTCTTATAAAAGTCATGTTTTTAATGCTCCCTATATTATTAGTGAATGTCCAATACACTCCCTGTAGTTCGGCATTTTGATACTTTGACACCCTCTAAGTCCACAAAGTATCGAACTATCGAAGTTTTACTGTATAAGTTGTACATAATATATAACTTTCATATAACTTATATGCATCAAAGTGTGAATTAAATTAAAATTTAAACAATAATTCAGATTGTTTATGTTCCCAATAAATTGATACCAACCAGATATGGATAAAGTTTGTTTTTTAGTTAAGACAGTCAAGATTCCAGGGTTTAAATACATTAATGGATTACACCATAATATTTAAAACCTCTGTGTTACCAATGAAAATCACAATCATGAATTAAAGAGAAAGCCAACTATAAAACATTTAACTTTTATTATTTCACCTTGTGAGTGGTCATTTTTTTAAGAGTACGGTAGCTGTGGTGGTATTTACTGTATATCTTGATCTGTAAATATGGTTGTGTCGGATTGCACGAGAGATAGTAGTCATGTCCCATATTTACTGTTACTTCTTGAAGTGTGAATATGGTTGTGTCACATTGCACGATACACAGTAGTCATATTAGGTAAGAACAATTTACTTAATGTATTATAAACTTCACAGAATCATTAGTTATTTGTTTAACACTAACACTTAACCCTAAATATGTTTCAAACTTTGTTATGAAATCATCATAAGTATAGTTACTTTTATTTGTTGTACATTTCAAGAGCTCAGAGTATGGAGGAGGACGGAGCTTAAGTCTATGAGAAAGAGACTAAGTTGATGAAAAATCATCTTTATTGATAGGCGATTTTGAGGGAAGTCGATTTATATTTTTTATTTATAATATAATTTGTGTTTGACGAGAAAAGTTTTAGATTAAATGCATTATGCAGCAGTTACAAAATAATATAATGCTATTATTAGTAGCATTTAAAAAAATTTGATTTAAATGAGAACAAAAATTTGTTAACCTACTAATCAAAATACATTTCTTTAAAAAAATAATTTTTACAAAATAATCCCTTGTGATTTGAAAACCACAGATTGGTAGTAACAGAATAGTTATAACAACAACAATAACCTAACTCAAACTTATCTCCTCACTGTATTTACATGACTGGTTTAGTCCATCCATGCATATGAGCCATGTGTCGTATTAGATTATCTTTCCGTTTAGTTTTGTGAGAACATAAATGACACTTCCACGATGCTTGATTTCCACATTCCAATAAATGACGGCATAAGTTGCCTTTCCATGAATATTTCTTTCCACAGTTCATACATGTCACAGGTTCTCGATGTGATTTATCTGTAGATTCTTGCTCTGTTAGTAGAAAGAAGAAAATAACATTTAATGAAAACAAATTTTTGGCAACGAAGAATTACATTTCAAATTTCTTAAAAGTTGTACATACAAATTACATTGATATTTGTTTATTTATATGTAATATTCAAATGACATTTTTACTTTAAAATAATTACTCTTTTTATACCATTTGTTATATATAAACAACATTTAATCAGTTAAAATAAAATCTAAAAAACAGGTGGAAAGATTAATATACACTATTAAGACAGAGTGTAGAATCATTAAGATTCTATTCCAGTTACAATTTTTGCCTTTTAAAGATGAAACACTCAGACTGAATACTGAATATTAAATCAATTTATACTAGATATTATAAAACATAAAATATACATGAAACTAATAAAATAATAAGTCAAAACTTAACATGTTAAAAGAAAGAAAAAAAATCATGTTATAAGCATGAGTGTTAATATAATTAGTTTAAGAAGTATTGATAACATACATAAGGGTATTAAGGTATATTAGAAGCTATATTTTAAGGGAAACAAAATTAAGTGTTTATTATAACATATTGCAAATTATATTATATTTATTTAGCATAAATAACGACATTTATATAATATTTTGAACATTAAAAACAATAAATATTGGGATGACTCTATCTCGATTGTAAAAAAAAATGGTATTATTAAAATCTACATAAAAAGAGATAAAAAAACTATAATTAGCATGAATTGCAATATTTAGAGCTGATTTTCTTTTGAAGAGGCATACATATGTCTTTAATATTATTATATGCTTTAATCGAACAATTTACATCATTTGTGTATATAAAAATGTATACACGACATTTTGAGAGCATAAATCAATTCCTGAATATAAGTGATAAAATTTGAACATGAGAAAAGTGAAACAAACTAGAGCCATGTTGGATACTAAAACTAAAAGTAGTAACCTAATAAAAGAACCCAGGTGTAAAGTTAGACCTGGGGAGTCGAAACTAAGACTAAATGAAAATGTGATCAGAAAAAAAACACAAACTACACAACACAATGAATGGCAACAAGTGTTATAGTGGGTGGGGTCCCAAGAGAATAAATAGGGTACCGGTACTTATGTATTATAGGACCCCCATTTTTTCCATTTAAACAAGAACTAATTAAAATAATACTGCAATACTTATCCATAATAATACAACCTAACCTATTTGTGGTGATTTTTGCTACCACAAATCGATCTACATTTTTTTGTAAATATTTTGAAAAGGATGTTTCGAGTTTTCAACTTAAAAAAAAACGAAAGGTACACAAGTACTGAGAATAGTGACCTAACAGCTTTTTAGGGATGAAGATAAAGCATTGTGTATTAGTTTTTATATAGGCTACGTACACAAATGATGGAAAATGTCCGATTAAACCATATGTATGCACTTATCAAATAACATTAAAATCAGAACATATGACTTGTTGGAGATTGTGAATAACTTACTAAGTGGTAGATCTTATTTTTCTTGTTGCTTATTGTTCTTGAAAAACCTCTTGGTCATCATCACCTTATAAAAAAAAAAGAAAAGAAAAGAGTACAAAATAAAGACTCCTAGCCCTTGAATAATCTAATAGCGTCAGAGTCAGAAGAGAATAAGAGAAATTGATAGGAAAGATGAAAGAGAGGGATCTAACCCAAGACTACAAGAAAAAAGGTGTAAATCTAGCTAGGCCTCTTGGGATTGCCAAACTTGTACTCACTATATTGAGTCCCTGAATGGATGGTAGATCTTTAGTCATATCTTAAACTCAGAGCTAAATCTTGGAGTAAGGATGCAGAGGATTTTCAAAGATAAAGGCAAGTAATTTTTGAGTTAGATAACTGTGGATCTTCAATGTTTAAAAATAATTTTACAAACTTAAAAATTTTTGCAAATATGTTCAATCTTTACTCTAAAAATTTATTTGCAATAAGCTATATTTTTGCATTACAAAATGTGTTCAAAAATGTCTGACTTAATTGTTTTCCACACATAAACAAAGCATAGGAGTAATATCTAGTGGCATCAGGAAGGTACCTTCATGCATATATGTGAAATTTTTAGATAAGTTAGGGAGTGTATTCAGTGTCTGTTAAGTTTAATTTTTTTGAAAAATATGACCTTAAAAAAGATTTTCAGCTTGGAAAACAGCAAAAAAATTACAAGGAATTATGTCTGGAAACTATTATGTTTGATGTACCACAACAGTACTGTGTCTGATCAAGAAACTCTGAATCAGAGAAATGTATGTCTTGATGCAGCTGCCAAGTTATTGCTGCTCACAGATTCGGTCTTTTGTATCACAAAGGTGACAGAAGGATCTCTAGGTATTCTTTGATAATGTTTGGGCCTTGTGTTGTATATTCATGATGTATCACTTCACAGAAGTAAAAGAAAATACACAACATTACTTTAAAATTGCTGCGCACCTACTGGCCATCATTGTAATGATTGTACCATTTCTTAATTTGTGTGGGCCTATGGAATCTTCTCATTAGTTTCAAACTTGAAAATTGCCAAGCTCGATGAAATATTTGATATAATACCGTTACTCATTTCATACTGTCATTTTGTAGAAAATGAAAATGCGGTGGGCACTGAGTACATGTCATCATTCCAGGCTGACTAACAAGTCTGATGCTAGCTATGAATGGGAAAAAGTTCACATATCGTGTGAAGATAACCTTCAACTACTCAATCAGAGATCACCTCCTGTTCTTCATTTGTATCTGCGGCAAAAAATCGGGTTAGGTTAAACAAATCCCGTATTTCCATACTTTCTAAGATGAAACATTTTAATTGACCACCATTTTTAAGGTTAACAAGAAATATTGGATTTTCAACACCAGTCTTAGGAAAATAGAATATTAGAAAAATCATTGTTTTTAATGTTTTTTAGAGTTATTTGTCTTATAAACACACTAAAACAGAATGTTGTATAAATTGTAGTTATAAAATACAAATGAAAATTTAATTACTGATGATTTAAGCCAAATGTCTCACTTAATGTAAAGTTTCATAACAAGGAGAAGTACAAAATATTTTGTTATGAAATGTTTTACAACACAACATTTTAGTAAAGACACATTCAGTTTAAGGCATATACTACATTACAATGTTACTACACATGTTGTAATATCACATTTTAATCAAATAGTATTTATAACATTTTTTATACATTTAAATTCTTTTCCTCCTCAAATCTTTGTTGTAGGCCTAAATATAAAACTTCTTTATTAATGTGCACAGTTCTAATATGAGCAGCAATATTTTCTTTTCGCTTTGATTTAATTGGACAATATGGACAAGTGTATCCAGGTGTTTTACCACACTCTTGACGTAAATGCCTGTTAAGCGTTATTCTATGTTTGTAAGATTTATGACAATTTGGGCAAAGATGACGAAACTCTGTACCATTCATGGAATATGAATTAACTGAAAATAAGAAAAATATCTAATTATTATAATAAATAGGTTGCAACATATTAATACAAAATTAATTTTATTAAATTACTAATTTAGAAGTGTGCGGATGAAAGATTAAAATATTGTCAGTTAAATTTTTTTCAAAAATTTAATTCTGTATGTGTTAATTATTATTGTAATGAATATTTTTAATATTTATTTCAAATATAAAAGTAAAAATATAACATTTGGTGATCAACTTAAATTTAACAAAACCGCAATTAAGAACTTAAAATTATTAATTTTAACAAACACACATTTCTATATGCACATATAGATATACCAAAGATTATTCAATCAATAATATTCAATCAATAAGTTATAAAACTAGTAAATAAGTGGATTGAACAAATTGAACAGTCTCATAACAAAGCATGAACGAAGGCCGAACCGTGTGATGTTGCAATATAAACATGGAGTTGCTTGGTAGCAAAAGATTCTGTATATATATAATTGCTTCAAGTATTTTTCAATGTATATTCAGTCTAAAAATATTTCAATCTTAATATTTTGTAATAAAGCTATATCAAGAAGTAAGTAGGCTATTAAAATTATAGCATAATGAATAAAAATTACTAAAAGCAAAAATTGTTCAAGAACTTTCATAAATATTTATATACTTTGTAGTTTAATGAATTTGTGTGGATCTATGTTACACTTCAACAATTTATAAAACTGTGTTTTCAAAGATTTTTTTTAACACATTTGTTATACTATTTTGTTATTTAACCTTTATTTTGAATTTACTTTTTTTTAAATAATATATAATATTTTATAATTATATATAGGCCTATATATATATATATATATATATATATATATTTTAAATTGTCATTGATTATCTCGGGGTAAAGTTAGTGCCGGTTTATTCAAAAAAAATAATTATTAATAATAAAAAATAAAATAAATTAAATATAACACAAGAAAAATTAATCAATGAAATGTCAAATGTATTATAAGGAAAAAAAAAGTATATATATATATAAAAAAAATTCTCATCAACAGTTCCGTTCCAGCTTCTCTTATTAATCACTTAAAAAAAAAAACATTTTAACATTAACTAGTTCAATCTCACCAATATTTATAATGCTTTTCTCCCTCAACACTGCTTCTTGGTAATTGTCTGATTTAATACCATTAATCCTTTACTTATACATTCACAATCACTTCAATATTTCATCTAAATTGAACTATTTTACTTTCTTAATTGCATTTCACACATTATAAAAAAATGTCAACTGCACCTTATTAGATTATTTAAAAGACTGATGAAAATTTCTTTTTTCTCATTTCACTGTTGTTTCCAATCACATGTTTTACTTGTTGTTTTTACTCATATGTTTTCTTCCTTTTATTTACTTGCCTACTAGATCTTTTTCATACCTGTGTGTATATAATATATATATATATATATATATATATATATATATATATATATATAAATTAATTTAAATGTTTAATTCATATATATTAAGTAATGAAATAAAATTTTGAAAAAAATGAAACACTTGAACAAACTCCATATAACTTATGTAGAAATTTACCGCTAGACATCACGCCAGTGCTTGTCTTGATTCAAGGAATTTCCAAATTTATTCTATTTTGTACAGATCCAATTCTCAACATCATTTTGAATTGTTATAATATCCCCTTGCTTATTTTTTCTGAAAATACTATGATGAATGGGATTTTCAGGAAATTAACACACAATGAAAAATGAGGTTGATTTATTTTAGATGGTATTATTGACCTAAAATATCGGTATTAATATCTTTATCAGATACACCATTACTATTTGTTGACCTGTATCGGTTATTGGTGTCTCAATTTTTTGACTACTACTGTCTTCATTTGTAGAAATCCCATCAATTAATTCTTCATCTGATGACAGTTGTGATATTAATGAAATTAATCCTTCACGATCTTTAGCAACAAGATTCCATGACTCTTCATCCGTATCTTCCTTATAAACATGTATATTAATAACAGGATCAAATTGACACCAATACTGTTGTTCTTCTTTATCTTTACCTAGAGGTTCCAGACGAAGTTCTTCCGCTATTAATTTGTTAATATCAGACTTAAATTTGGAACTGAGATCAAGTTGAGAATCCAAGCATTTTTAAAAGACGCAGTTTAACAGCCACTTTAGATTTTTTGTAACCTGTCCTTTCCAACTTCCAACCATCTTCACTTAAATAAGAATGATAAAATTTAATTAGGGTACGTTTCCATTTTTCTGTTATCACAAATTTATAAACCTTTATTATATAAAATTTATAAATTTTCTCAAAGTATTTTATTGGGTTACATTCCCTCCCGTGGAACTTCGGGATATTATTGTCCATCATGTTGTTTGTAGCGCCTCCACAAGTCACATGGATTGTTGACGGTAAAGTAGAGTGGCTTCTTTGTATCTTCTCTTCCAAGGTCTCGAATCTGACATTGTTGTTATTTACGAGCTGTTCTATTCGGTCGATCTTTTGACCTTGCTCCTCGTTAGTCTCCTTGTTCTTAGTTATGTCCTCCTGTAATGATGTTCTTACAAGGTTACATTCCGCTCGGATCTCTATAGTAACCTCATCTTTGGTCTGTTGGTTTAATTTGATCATGTCGATCTTTATTTGTTCCGTCTTTGATCGAAAATCCTCCCTAAAATTTTCTAATTTCTCGTTTTGCACTTCCAAAAGTTTGTTCTGGGACTCAAAACGCTGGTTGAGTCGTGCTTCTTGTGATTCTAAGCGTTTATTTAGCTGACTGAGCTCTTGTTTGATTTCTTGGTTATGTTGGTTAAAGTCTTGTTTTAGCTCTTGGTTATGTTGGTTAAAGTCTTGTTTTAGCTCTTGCTTTAATTGGCTCAAAAATAGAAATAATGGTTCGTTCGTATTTTGACTCGTCGATTCTTGATTAACCTCAATAGTACTCATGGTTTCAGACTCCTCTTCTATATTAATTGTGAGTTTGCCAGTTTCTTCTGGGAGCCGCGACCCTTCCTGCGAGACGCCCCCCCCCCTGTGTTCTTCATGATCCGCAATCACGTCTTCATTACGTCGGGATGAAGTTATATCTGGCAACCCTTCTGATTCAATTGCCTTTTGAGTCTTTGTTATTTGCCTTCTAAGGTTATAATTAGGTTGTCGATCCATTTTCTATAATTTTATAAATTATACGATACACAAAATTATTTTAAAATTACTAAATTGTTCACTTAATCTAAGAGAAGTTATTTAAGCTTCCTTGAAATAAGCCAGTACGTTGGGCGCCATTTTGTTATACTATTTTGTTATTTAACCTTTTATTTTGAATTTACTTTCTTTTAAATAATATATAATATTTTATAATTATATATATTTTTTTTTAAATTGTCATTGATTATCTCGGGGTTAAGTTAGTGCCGGTTTATTCCAAAAAAATAATTATTAATAATAAAAAAATTAAATAACTTAAATTAAATATAACACAAGAAAAATTAATCAATGAAATGTCAAATGTATTATAAGGAAAAAAAATGTTTATATATAAAAAAAAAATTCTCATCAACAGTTCCAGCTTCTCTTATTAAATCACTTAAAAAAAATACATTTTAACATTAACTAGTTCAATCTCACCAATATTTATAATGCTTTTCTCCCTCAACACTGCTTCTTGGTAATTGTCTGATTTAATACCATTAATCCTTTACTTATACCTTCACAATCACTTCAATATTTCATCTAAATTGAACTATTTTACTTTCTTAATTGCATTTCACACATTATAAAAAAATGTCAACTGCACCTTATTAGATTATTTAAAAGACTGATGAAAATTTCTTTTTTCTCATTTCACTGTTGTTTCCAATCACATGTTTTACTTGTTGTTTTTACTCATATGTTTTCTTCCTTTTATTTACTTGCCTACTAGATCCTTTTCATACCTGTGTGTATATAATATTTAGATATATATATATATATATATATATATATATATATATTAATAAATTAATTTAAATGATTAATTCATATTATATTAAGTAATGAAATAAAATTTTGAAAAAAATGAAACACTTGAACAAACTCCATATAACTTATGTAGAAATTTACCGCTAGACATCACGCCAGTGCTTGTCTTGATTCAAGGAATTTCCAAATTTATTCTATTTTGTACAGATCCATTTATCAACATCATTTTGAATAGTTATACATTACATATGGTAAGTTCTATATAGAGCAACTGGATTATTATGTATTCATGCAATCTTGTGTTCTTAAATTGGATTGTTACTTGGTTCTGAATATTAGCTTTGTGTACAGTAATAGTGTGATATCAAACAGAACAATACAAATTTTTTATATGTTAAAAAGGCGAAAAACCTTGCCTTTAATTATAACCTAAAAAAATGAAAAATAGACCCACCTATCTCTCAAATACCCTAATAGTATAGGGGTTGAAAGAGAGCAATAGTTGATTGTAATATTTTTATTCTATCCATTCAGCTACACATTTTATATTATAGAATGGTTAACTTCTATAAAGTATTAAGAGTAGGCTGTGAATTGAAGAAGACAGTCTAATAATGAACACAAGCAAATGGTGGAAAAAAGCGAGCGTCACTTCAAAATGACTGTACGACGAAAAACTATACTAAGGAATTTGCTCGTGAAATTTATTTTAATTTAAAATATGTAATAAAATGTTTTTTGAAAGACAAATAATAAAATATAGTATAAATCAAGCAGGGAAGTGAAAAGATCTAAGAATCATAGTTAATTAAATCAAGGAAACAATTTTTAAAGTCTAGGAATCGTATTGCTAAAAAATAACTCAAATTTAAAAGGAAAAAAATTTATAAAATTATAAACTTTTGGAACAATAATTTTAAAATTTTAATGTAGATATAATGGATGAAAATCATTTTATAGAATAGTTAGATGTTTAATTTATTATGTATATATTTTAAGGATTTAGTTGGGTTATTTATATTTTAACAATTGCCAAGATTAAGAATTAAATAGTAGAAATAAATTGTAAGTGTTTAATATTTATTGTACTTTTTTAAATAAAATCATATTGTTAATTGTAAAAGTTTCTATCCTTGATACAATAAATAAACATTATAATTTGTCACACAGTGTGGAGCATAAAAGGAGAAATAGCAATGTCTTTGTTCAAAATTAAAAGGTACAAAATTTGCCGCCCAATGTGGAGCATAAAAAAGAAATACGAATCTTTTTGTTTAAAATTACATTATACATTACAACGTAATACTTATACAACGAATACTTACAATATTCCTTTTATAAGTTTAAATTTGTATATAAACATTATAAATCAATTATATATTTTTTTTAAATAAATATTTCCTACAGTTGAAGTCAAGTTCATAATGACTTCCAAATATTCTGTAGGCCTATAAGGAGAGAGAGGGGGGGGGGAGAAAAAAGGATTTGGTAATGGAAATAATAAACTAGAGTAATAAAGATTTATTTTGTTTTTATTATTTATATTAAAGGAATACAAATACTAAATCAAATTTAGGTCTACTATTTAGGTGATTTTTTTTCTTCTCACTAATAGTTCAGGCAACAAAAGAAAAATAGTAACAAAAAATCGGGTAGTTTAAAAATTTCGTAGAATTATGGGGAGAGAGTATCCTGAACAACATATTAAAAGTCCCCGTGGGTGGTGGGTGCATGTGGGTGGAAATGTAGTTTTTCTCAGTTTTCCTTAAATAGCTCAAAAACTATGATTTTCAGCAAAAAAACACTTCATGCATTAAATGAAACTATATAAAAATATATAATATCCTACAAAAAAGATCTCTACAATTTTCTGTAGGATTAATAGGTTAGGAAATAAAGAGGTAATATAAGTATTAAAGTTAAATATTAGGCATAAAACTTATTATTATTATTGTTGTAGATCTTAAAAAATGGCATGATTGAGCACAAGTTACAACACACATAAACACAAAAATAACATATATTTTTTAATTTTAAAGAGTTAGATGTATTTATAAAAAAACATCTCAAATACAATGCGAGAAATTATATAACAAATTGTCATAATAAAAACAAAATGCACTATTTAAACATATTTTTAATGTTCTGTTATGCAGTAATTTTAAGGCAATGTTATCCCAATGCAATTTTTTCAAGGCAATCAATGTTTATTTATATTATTACTAATTTTCAGCATAAATCTTTACTTGTATATTTTTTTTCTACCTAAAACTCATTATATACACATACCCTATCTATACAGAATACCTAACCGATATCTTCTGTGTTGACATCATCAATTTGAAACTCATCTTCTTCTAATGGTGTAGTGTTGGTGCATATACTATGGTAGGTTCCACAAACGGATGAGTATTAATACCTGTTTTCGGCATCCACATTTTCCACCACACCCAGTGTACAAAATATGGTGTTCAAAATTGTGCCAGGAATCACCGGAATACTGGGAATAGGAATTCATCCTCTCCTCGAGTCCATCCCTACTGGTCAGGAGGTGAGTGTTATCTCAAAGCCACTGTTGAACCTATTGTATTCTAACCTTGGTTAATGAGTTCAGGAATGATGAATACTGGTGGCTATTCAAATCTCATTCTTTAGAATTTGCTGTATATACAAGCAAGGAACATCTTTCATCAGCTTGTGACACAGCATCAGGCGGTTGGATTGTGAAAAAGAAAGTTGTTTCGTTGAAAATAAGTTAGCTTCTACATTTCCCCACCAGGCTTCAAGAAATAAATGTTAATATCTAGTAGTGCCAAAACAATCAGTAGCACGACCAAGAAACCATCTATCCCTATTACAGCTGTAGGATTAGTAGTTGCTTTCTCAATCCCAGGTATCATAACGATAGTATCAGTATCATCTGTAGTGACCATAGTTTCAATTCCTCTTGCAACCACTTTTTGCATGAGGAAGTGAATAAGCCGGTGTTCTCACATCTCAAAAACAAGCTGTGCAGATGGGGGCTGGGGAGAGATCCAAACCAGTTTACTAGTTCTCTATGCTCTACAATAAAAAGTTATGTGTATTATTTATCTTTACTATCTATATTTTTCTGTGAAACTTGTTTGGTTGATATCATGCCATTTTAACGAACACCTTCCTTCTGTTTTGTTTGAAATAAAACTAAAATAATAAGAATTTTTTCATTCCCCTCTATTTTCTAAACTATTAATCCTACAGAAAGATGAAACAGATACATTTGATAGAAAAATTTATGTAGTTTAATTTTGTACATAAAATGATTTTTGTTAGAACCCATAGTTTTTGAGATATTTAGGGGAAACTGAAAAAAACTACATTTAAATGCTCCCCCCACCTCCCATCCCTCACCCACAGGGGTTTTTTGTAAGTTGTTCAGGACACTCCCCCAACAATTCTGCCAAATTTTAAAACTACAAGATATTTTTTCCTAATCAGTGTTTTTGGCCTTTATTGTTAAACAAACTAATGAACAGTTAATAAAGAGTTCTGCTAACAAACCATTATAACAATGTATCAAACATGACATTTAAGTTCTGCGAATTCTGGAGGTCAAAAGAAGGCTGGATATGTCTTAAGTTATGACGAGCCAGGTTTTCTTTCCGTTTTGTTTTGTAAGGACAAAGATTACAAGTCAAGAATGGCTGCGTTCCACATTCATGAAGATGGCGAGTCAAATTACTTCTCCAAAAATAACCTTTTCCACAATTCGTACAGAACAGTTTTGGATGTCTTAGTTTCTTTCTGGAATCATCTATTGTACCTGTTGAGTGTCAAATTTTGCTAGTTAATTTTAACATGATAATATTGATATATGTTATGTTTACACTGAATATATCTAGAAATATATGCAAAGAAATTCAACTCATCCTGAATCACTTAAAGGATTATTAAAATTTAAATAATGTAGATTTTCAACATTTTTTGAAAAAGTAATTTGGTACAATGCTTTATTTGAATATATTTGTGACATGAGTGTTGTTTGTTTGTTGGTCTATCCTATATTAGGTACAATCAAATACATTTAATACACTTAAGCCACATACAGAAAGGTATTCCCAATGATAACATCACAATACAAATGATTATTAATAATGCTCGGAGTGTATGCATTAAAAAATTTATCTTGAATTTTTGTAATGAATACCAACCTGTTACTTTAAACACTCTACTTCCAGTACATATGCACAATTAGTTGAGCTTGTTGTTGAATGTCCTAAACAAGAGCTACTTATATTAAATTCATTCATTAGATTAAATATTACTGACTTTGCTGTAGAACTCATATATATATATATTTGTTACAATTAAATATTATAATAAACTATTATTGAGAATTTGAGGGAGTCATTATAATGTAATATCCGTCTACGTTTATTTTATATCAATATTGAAAATAAGTTATAAAACCAGTAAATAAGTGGATCGAACAAGTTGAACAGTCTCATAACAAAGCATACCTAGCATGAACAAAGGCGGTGAACTGTGTGATGTGCAATATAGACAGGGAGTTGCTTGGTAGCAGGAGATTCTGTATATATAATTGCTTCAAGTATTTTTCAATGTATATTCAGTCTAAAAACATTAGAGGATTTCTGATAGTTAAAGAGTAAATTGTATTTTTTATTATTAGTATTTTAATAGATCACTAAAAGAAAGTAGTATTTAAGGGAACAATATATTTTTCAAATCTTATTATTGAAATCGAGTTTGCTTATAGAACTGAATTGCAGTGGATGTTTTTAGACTCAGATAGATAGTACTTTAGTCTCTTGAACCCACCCCCTTCTTTGACAATTCAAGTTATAGTAGCCTACTAATACAATACTCTGCCAACTAAACATGAAAGGAAGTATAAATCTGATATGCTATATGTAGGCCTAATGAATAATTTTTAATCTAAAGGTTTGAAATAAGTACATTACAAATGACAATAGTAACAATTTATAAAAATATTTCATGATAATACAATTTTTAGAACATAGCCTATTTCTTTATAGTTTATGAATTACATTTACTGTCAATAATGTTTTACACCTTAACAAAAACATTTCAGTACCATAAATAAAGTTAACATAACATAAACATCACTAAATAAACATAAACACCACTAAATAAATACTCATTAATAATTATTACAAACAATAAAATATTAAAAATAAAATTGTAAACAACTCAAATCTGAAACCATGGTAACATTTAATTTTCTGAACTTGTAGGCCTACTATAAACTAATTTTCCTCAAAAACCACAGTTTTAAAAACAAACAAAATGTTTCTTTAAATAAACACAAAAATCTATTTCTCCCTTTCACCTCCACAAATACAAAAAACTTTATCATAATAAAACTGGAATAATGCCTACCGGTATGTGTAAACAGCACAATAACTTTACCATTGTGAATTATATTGTAATTTTAAGAGTGGTTGCACATCATTCGTAAGATTTCTATGAGTCATCATGTGCCTTGCCAAGTTGTCCCTTCGTTTCGTTTTGTAATCGCACAACTCACAGGTTATTGAAGGTTGTTTTCCACACTCTTCAAGATGACGTATCAATGTCCTTTTCCAATTATATAACTTGCCACAATGTTGACAAACAATTGGAATTGCAAGTCGTCTTTCTCGTTTTGAAGTGTGTAATATACCAACTGCAAGATGAAATTTTTTTTAAAATAATAACATTTCTAATGATATAACAATTTGTAAAAGTTACTACGTACTTTACACAGGATAAGTTGTTATAATATTTACACATGTAAAACTATTTGTTAATGCTTTAATTTTTATATCTAAGCTAAAATGTTATAAGTGAATGTAACAGACAATTAGTTATTGAAACTTTAAAATATGTACTTATCATTTCAAATATTTTGCCTAGTCTACATTTTTTTATTTGTCTCTCTGTGTGCATAGTGGGCACAATTTTTGTTTTTCGATGTACTCTTAATGTATGTTACACAGAAAAATCAATTGATTTTTAATCAACACAATTTTAAATTGTTTTTAACCTAAATATTTTTGCATTATATCAAACTAAGCAATTAAAAATTACATTGAAATATACAGATTTGTATTTAAGAGTTCATACAAACACTCCATATGACAGAAAGTTATGTCTAAAGTTGAAATTCTGGACCCTGAATTCCTTTATTTAAAAATTGAGATAAACTATAAAGGATTAAAATTTTTGTTAATGTTTGGTAATATATGAACAATTTTTTCAAGTGCAAGAAAGATAAACACAAGATATTTTAAGTGTTCTTCTTACCCAAGATAATTAAGTAACTCTGTTAATTAAATTTTTTCCATTGTTACCATATTCTTTATTTAAAACTAGTTCAACTTATATGTATCATTTCGATTTTGATTTTAATATTATCTATTGAACAATATTAATGATATATTATCTAGTCTTTTTTTAGAGTAATTTTTTGAATTAAATAGCCTTATGACAAAATGTATTCAGATATATTAGACAAATAAGTTACATCAAAGTTTTGGAAATATCTTAGAACAGAGTCAGGATTAGACACATTAATTTTTTGTTTTATGTATGCAAAAGTATAAAATGAAAAGATGACTTGGAAAAAATTAGTGAGTTCACCTATCATGGAAGACCTAAAACTCAGAAGATTCAACAGAGATCCCATAAATTCAAGAGTTCTTTTAACACTCCAGAAATTCTTTAGGAAATTTAACTGTTCTAAAACCTTTTTTTAGGTTTATTCAAGCTAGGTTTTCCAGGACATTTAAAGCTAAAGTAAAAGTATGCTGCTCAAAATTTAGAAAAAAATAAAATAAATCTGTGGCAAAACAGTTTGTTGTAGGCCTAGGTCTTTGAGGTATATTTTTTTCAAAAGAAGTAGGGTTAGCACAACGAATACCAATCACTGTAATTCTAACTTTTATGGCCAGGATTCACTACCATTCATAGCTCCCCATTAAATCTCATGATATAATGTCAACAGCCTAACTTTTTTATGTCACCATGGGATCATATCTGACACCTTTTTTATATAAAGAGAAGGAAATAGGTATTAGATCAAGGGTGCACACAATTTATATATACATTTATTTTTGAGGATTTTTTAAGGTTCTCAAACTCACACAACAAAAGAAAAAAAAGAAAGATAATTGATGTAAAATCGTTACTCGTCCATGTGCAATGTTATTTAAATTAGAGCAAAAGATGATAGTTTCTACTGCTATGAGTTTCTAATGAATATGAAGAACAGGTACTAGTAAATAAAATGTTGTCAACAACTTACAACTAGTTCATTAAACATTCAAAAATTCAACAGTTGATGCTGTAACAGCAATGTGGTATAATTCTCATATAACTTGAGAATGTAAGGGTATTTAACATCTCTGTTCACATTGGAGTTATACATTAATTAATTCTTCATCTTAGTTTCAGCTTCTCAGTGTTGAGTATGTTTAAGAGGATTAAATTTAGGGACTGCGGAGGGTTTAAGTTAAGCCTTGGTAACTTTTGCTTCATGATCCAACATATTTTATAGGTGCTAAATATTCATTTGTATAGGTTATACAGGATCTTTCAAAAATAAGTTAAAACTTTAATTGACTATCGTTTAAATAACCAAATGAATGAAAAAAACACAGTAAGATTACTTTTAGTAAGGTTTGTGTGAATGTAGCAACTGAGGATGATGATTTAGTCACTGAACTGCCTTGTATTTGTTTTGCAAAAATACATCGTTTTTTTGTAAAGGTTTATTAATTGAAGTTTCTATATAGTTCATTTATTTTTTAATACAGAACAACATAAAGTACATAAATTCCTTTGGAGTTAAATGATATTTAATAATTAAAAAAAGTTTAATTAACCCAATTTCTTACTTGTTAGCGTTATTAAGACAGGTAGTCCAAATGACCCCCATTCTCTTGCTGGAGAAGCAGTAGTCTTTCTTCCTACACATAAATTTGCAACTCTTTTTAACTCTTCAATAAAAAGATTTCATTGGCCTATTCTTACTCTCTCAAACAACAAAAGATAACTGAGCTGTCTTTATTAGCATTGTATTAATTTTTTTTTAAAAGTATTACACACATTATACAAAATAAAACAAAACTTTGCAATGATTGAATAAAACAAATAGGGATACAATGTTTTGATTTAGTTATGTAACCTATCATAGAAGATTAAAGAAGATGAAATGTCTTAACAGATTTCCTTTCTATGTAGAAGGTTTCAGACAGTTAGAAGTTATGGTTTAAATCAAATTTGTTTTAAATGTTTAAAATATTTGTAAATAATAATATTTTTAAATGTATCACTTTATACTGAGTCCTTGTTTTAAAAGGATAAAATTAGAAAAATACCAACTTAAAACAAAGCATTTTAAAGCTTTTAGATTTATTATTGGCAGATATGATAAAGGTAATCACTCACAATTTCCAGTGAAGAACTTGTTGGTATGAGGAGAGATGACAAAATTAGTAAATGTAAAAATAAATCAAATTTATCTTATTTTGAATATACAGTACCTGATTCGATATACATAGATTTAGTTAAACAAAATAGGGCAAACAAGATATTAAAAAAATGAGCATCTCTAAAATGAAAACGTAACGAATTTTATGGTAATACTAAATATTAAAATTATAAATATATCACTAATAATAATAATACTTAGTAACTTACAAACCTAATAAGAAGGTCCTTATTATTATTGTTGTTGTGATGAATCCTACAGCAGTAAAATATGAAATTTATCAACAACTATAACATTTGAATGTGAAAAAATAGAGTTTGGTCTATTTTAATTATATATTTCTCCTGAAAGATCATTGTAAAAATGTCTTTTTCACTATTTTCTTTTTCATGGATGACATTAACTATTTCAAGTACTCTAAATTTTACAAAAATCCTGTGTTAAATGGATTTTATGCGATTTCAACTATAAAGAAAATATGACAGAAGGATCTGGAAAGTAAATAAATTGATTTAATGAATTAGTTTATTATTATTTGGCTATTTATCATCTTTCTTCTTCTTTTTTTAACACACAACTTTACAATTTGTTCAGTTAAATTATTTGATTATAAACATGAAATAAATACTATATAAAATAGACCAATAAATAATTATATCTTTAATTTCAAAATAAGTAAAGAAACAAAATCCAAAACAAATATAAAAATTATTACAATTATTGTAACACAATGTTTTGTTACAATCTTAGTTTCGGGACTTGTCTTAGGAACCGCTTTAGAAGGATCTGAAGAGTAAAGGTTGATTTACACTACTTAGCATGTGTAACATTACTTTAGATTTGAAAATATTACTCACTGTTGCTTTAAATAAAAAAAATCATACATCTAACAAAACTGTATGAATTGCTCCCTATAAACAACAATGAGTAATATTTTCAAATCTAAACATAATGTTACACATGCTACGTTGTTACGAATTTACTTTAAATAAATTAATTAGATTTAATTTGTATTGTCAATAATCTCTTTATCTTCTTATTTTTTAAAACACAATTTTACAATTTCTTTTTTGTGGAAATTATTTAAAATTATGAAATAGGTTAAATATAAAATGGGCAATATGTTTTGCTTTTACTTTGTTTAAATATAAGTTTAGTAAAGAATCAAATTCCACTAACATATACGAAACAAACACAATTATTGTAATAAAATGTCATCCACAATGTAATGTTTTGTGACTTGTATACACTGTGGTATTAAAATGCAGTTGTTAAAATAAATTAACTGTATTTTTAGATTAAATATATTTGCAAATCTTACATAAGGAAGATATTATAACCACAGTAAGTAGAAAAACCTACCAATTTAATTTTGAAGATTATTACTGTTAATAAAACCTGAAGATCCATCACTTCTCTAAAAAATAAAAACTGTCAAAATTACTACATTAGTCATTCTGTTTAAATGGATTTTTTTTAATTACAAGATATTTCAGATTTATATAATATTGACAATTCAGAATATTTTTGCTAAGGTGTTAGCTCATTTAAATTTGATTAAAATAAACAAATATGGTACCAGCAAGATAAGGAGATACTATTTCAATTTTGTTGGATCTGTATTTAAACAAGTTTTTTATTCAAAACACGAATGTTGAAAACAGCAAATTTTATTTTAGTCTGCACTCATACTGATTTAAAAATTCTTTAAACAAATTTTAAAACATTTTTAATCAAAGAAGAAAGTTAGGTTGTATTTATACAATATTTACAATAAATTAGGCCTATTTTGTTCCTGTTCAATATTTTGTAAATAATGACCCAAATATGGAGAAGATGTGCTGTGTTTTGCCATATGTCGTGTTAAATTATATTTGCGTTTAGTTTGATACGAGCAAAGCTGACAATTTAAAGTTGGTAGAGTGCTGCACTCTGACATGTGTCGTTTGATACTTCGCATTCCAAAATATGCTCTACCACAAAAAGGGCATTTGAATCGTATAGCTTGGCCATCTGGAAGTAAATACATTAATGTAAGAATACAATTCAATGCAAGTAATAAGCATAACCTAAACTATATTGAGATAAAAAAGTTTACCTCATTCAAATAACTTATAGCCTTTGGGAAGGTAAATTTAATTATATACTTTTTACTTACTACACCATTTATGTAAGATAATAGAGGCCTAGGTTATGTATTGAATTATTTAAAAATATACAATTGTTTACTGTATAGTCAACAGTTAATTTTCTAATCCAATTTTTATTTATTAAAAAACCAGAAAGTGCTGGTAATAAGGAAGAATTATACAACATTTCAATAATAAAATATGTAAATGCAAACAGTACTAAAACATTATCAAACAATGCATAGTAAATTTATTTGTATATTGTTTATTTTACAAAATTATGTAGTTAAGTTTTTATAACTTACCATATGCAAATTCTTTTCCATACTTTTTTTTTTTTTTTTTTTTTTTTTGTAAATGCATCATGTTTCTAGAGTTTCACCACCATCAGACTACTTTGTTTTAATTTATTGTTATTTAAATCACAACAATCTTGTCAAACTGTTCACACATGTACAAACAGAAATAAAACAAAAATTACATCTACAAAAAAATTTGTTTTTATAATGTGGTATATATGATATTATCATCATAAAAGTAGAAGCTAGGTTTTTTTGTCTATTAGTTTCTATGGCCAAAAATCACAGATGGTAATAATCTTTTTCCTCCATAAAAAAAAATAATAATAAAAATAAAAATCTTGCGAATTTCAATTTGTGACTTTTTATATTCCATATTCCACCATTCTATTATATAATTTGAGTTATATTTTCTATGTATTATTTTGTTGTTGTTTAAAGACGGAATGTACTATTCATTTTTATATGCAAGTTAAATACAGTATTTTAAGAGAAATCATGAAAATATGAGAGTGAATAAGAGTGATTAACTTTTAAATGCTATTAGGTTTTTCAGGTAACAAGATGTTTTTTATGAAACATTTTGTGAATCAATTTTTAGGTCTTTGAGAACAATTTTACACCAAGAGCATGGTTTTGGTGATTTATTTAATTATAATAATTTTAAACTGTATGGTTAATAATGAAACATAATTTATTTCAGATATTTATGCTGAGAAATTTTTTTTATATATAAAAAAAGAAAAGAACTACAAAAAATTTTGAAGTTCTAACAAAAAAATGTATGTTTTGAGAAGAAAATTTGACTGTGCAATTGCGGCTTTGAACACTAATGCCATACTTTAATACTATTGTAATTAGAAATGAGGAAAGGGGAAACTGAAATTTTAGAGAATACTAAATATATGGATCACAGAAAAAGAACAATAAATAGAAAGTAAAGTTAGGTAACAATTGTATTCAAATCTATTTAAATATTTTATAGATAGAAATAGGCCTAATGACTAAGTTGATAAATCTACGCCATAAGAATTGAAGTATATTGTAAAGCATCTGAAATAACAATATGAAGTTTTTGTATTATTTTTAAATTTATTAATTCCAACTAAATAAAATACAAATAAATACAATAAAATAAAGTTTAGAATATTTTATTTCTTAGGAATACAATCAATACATATTTTTGCATATTTTTCAAAATTTCCTGCACATTTACCACAAACTGTTCTCCAACATATTGCACAGTTTTCTCTTGTTTTATTACCATTGCACTTTGCTACTTGACACTTTAATCTCTTGGTTTTATTAGCTTTTTGTTGTTGTGGATTATTATCTATTTCAAAAGCAGATGAAACATCAAACAATGGTGTTTCATAACCACTATAAGACTGTAGAGTTATGTTATACTTCTCCTCATCAAATTCTGTTAACAGAATCAAAAGTAAAAATTAAACACAATTAGTGGGCTAGTGCTTTATAAGTTACATATAAATAAAATCTTTATAATTATAAAAGTGTAACATTATATATTATTAATTAAATATATTTGATATTCTACACACTCCATGCAAACAATATATTTTAATTATAAATACCTTGTTTTTTAAGTTTGTGCAATTCGAATTTTGAATTTTTTAAAAACACTTCAGTGTTGTTTCAAAATACACAACTGGCTTCTTCAGGTACAGATATGTCATTTAAAACTTAAATATTTACATTTTTTACAATACATAAAAAAACAATATAATACGTAATTAAACTTGAGTAGAAATGTGATCATAGTCACTTTATCTGTATGATTCTGCTACCAGCAGTTAAAAAAATTACAAACTTTGAACTGACCCAACTTAAAAAACAATATATTTGTAACTGATTATCATGGATTCCAGTGTAGTGAGCTAACTTGTAAAATAAATTTTGTTCATACAGAACTTTTTGTGTTATATAATTTTATCTATTTATTCAAGTTTATGAAAAGAATCACCCTTTCTACTTACTTTTCTTGCAATTCATCACCACCAAAACACCCATCTAATCCTCAGTTTTTGATAGCTTTTAATTAAGAATGTTGATAGCTTTTCTTCAACCTTAACAAGATTTTAGTGCTCATTTCGTTTTCATTGAGTTGTTGATTTACACTTTTTCACAGCTCATTGGCATTGCAGAAAGTAAGGGTTAGGAGCAAACCAAGCAGCATTATATTACAGTATATGCGTGTGTGTTTTTTTTTTTTTTTTAATTATAAAATATATATACAGAAACTGGAAACATGTACTGCTATATCGTATAACATTTACATGTCAATTATTTTAAAACATTACTTAAATATGACTATATAGGACTGACTAGCTTTAACAACACAGAAAGAAATACATTTAAATTTTAAAATAAAATATTTGACAATTTGTTACATTTACAATTTTTGTCATAGATCACTAGATTGTTAATTTTTTTACAATTCTTTTGGTAGTTTGATGATATTGCTAAATGTATAGAAACATGTCTTGACATGATAAATAATATACAAGATGATTTAACAAGAAGTTGTGATGATTGTGTGAAATAAATTAAGTAAACAAAAATTTAATTGTTTACAAAAATGTTTTAAAACAGTACCAATTTGAAATTGTAGTTGCAATAGACTATATTAAAAAGATTGGATTTATAAAAACAATTGAATGAGATGTAAAATTGATTGTCCTTTTAATGATGAATGTCGTGTTTGCTTTTGTTGTTATAAACTAAAACATAACTGATATAACGATATAAACATTTGAATTATAATGGTACAAATCTCATCTGAGATGAAAGTAAATAACCTATAACTTAAAGGGCATATAAAGGAATCTAAACACACCAATGTAAACATACCATTTGGACAGAACTCCTCCATATGGAAGATATCTTTAACCCAGAGTTATTCGATGGTCGAAAAATTAACAAAATTTTATAAGTAAATAATATTTCAATATTATATGAATCAGAATAAATAAGAATCTATCATAATCTCGACCCGAGTGACGTGATTTTGCTAATTAATTGGAATACAAGACGACTATTACGCAAACAAAATCGTAGATAGAAGAAGGGGAAAAAGGAGGCAAGATTTGAATAGTACAAGATAACGTCCTTACAGTGGCGTCCCAACATTTGAAGACTGCAGTTGACGAAGCATTACTCCAAGTTAAAGTGTTTTCTTTAAAAGTGAATAAAAATAGTAAAACCAGTGTTTACAGAACTTGGTATAAAAGCAATGAACAATAACCATAACAAATTTCTAATAATATATAAAACTTTGAACAATTTTCTAAATTCAAATTATGAAAGCAAGTTTGTTCATGACCGGCTGAGGCCTATCTCGAGATATTAAAATTCTTCTTCAATTATAAATTCTGTTTTTAAATAAATAAATAAATATACAATCAAACCTATAAACTATATTATAATGAAATGATACACTAAAATATGCCAGTGAACCACATTTGAACTACATTTTACTATATTTGAAATTAATCATTTAAACCTTGATGCCAGAATACAATAAATGTCTAATTAAATTGCTGTAATGGAACTTATTATTGCTAACATATTAAATGTAATATTCTTTTTAATTTATTTCTAGTATATAAGTTTAGTAGACTATCCTTCAGATACATATATATCACAAGATATATATATTGAAATATAAATATATTAAATTATCAATTTAAAAAAAGAAAGGAAAACTATATAAGGAGAATTATAAGATTTTCGAGTTTGACTGTAATGTGTTCAAATTTCAACTGGAAGTTCGCTACTCCTGTAATTATTTAATTATGCTTCAGATTTGTTTTTAAATAAATTGGACACTTAAAATAATTTAAATATCTCAATTTTCTTTTAGAGTTATATATTGAACAAACTAAAAACACACAAGTTTAAACTCAAGGAATACATATATGTTAAATTATGTTTCGTAAATTATAGTTTGCATTATGAACAGCTTTGATGTGTGTAATGATATAATCCTTGCGTTTAGATTTAGTATGACAAATAGGACACAAGTAGTTTGCTGATTTGCCACATTCTTCTCGAAGATGTCTGTTTAATGTGATTTTATGTTTGTAGGACTTTTCACATAATGGACATCGGTGGCGCTCTGATCCGTTTACAAAAATGCCGTTCTGTTGATTACCTAAAAACAATTAAAAGAAGTGAATACAACTTGTACAAAGAATTATAAAATAATGCAAAAAAAAATATCCTTATTTGATCACATTATATGATGGAATTTTACCAGTTTGTTTGGTAAAAATGATTGGAATATCATTATTAAGTTGATGATAAAACTAAATACATTTTGATTTGATGATTTATTAGTAAAAAAAAATGGTCCATTAAGATAGTAAAGAAACAGATGTGCTTTAACCTAACTTACAATAACATAATCTATTCAATAAATTACTTAACACGTTAGCTGCCAGCGACCTATTTTCGAATTTTCGGCGTAATGCCAACTTTTACTGTTAATTATTTTTTGATATTTTTACTTTAATTGTGTTTATAATATACTAATACAGCAAGATATACGTTAAAATAAATTGTTAAAAAATTTGTTACCTATCGGGTCGGCCGCGATTTTTTTCAACGAATATTGATTGACAAAAAAAATTTGCTGACCCGATTGGTCGCACGTTCATACTGGCGTATATTTTGTTTTAGAGCTTGGCAGCATGTTAGCTGTTCCCACACAAAGGCTCTTGGGTATCCCGCTATCCGTTTCACACCTTTGTGTCAAAGTGAGATTTTTTACTTGCTTCTATTGTCAGTTGGCGCCACGCAGTCTACCTCGAGCTGTTGTTCGTGTTGTGTTTTTTGTCAACACAACAAAAATTTTCTTTTATATTTAAAATATGTGTAGTACTCATGTTTGTATACACGCATTTTAATGACAAAACACCTGTTACTGCTTTTTGTAGCAAATAATGTAATGTTAACTGTCCATAAATAAGTTCATTTCATTTGAAAGTATTTTTTAGCATAGGCATATAACGTGTTGCCAAATTAAAAAAATATTCTGACAATATACGGTTTTATATTTATTACATTCCTAACAAAAACATTACAATTAGATTAAAGTTTTATTCATATTTCAGCACTAAAAATAATGTAAAACTTAAAAAAAAATATGCCGACCCGATCGGTCGGCAAAATAACGTCTTTTAGCAGACGATATATAACTGAAACAAAAAAAATGTGTTGATGAAATTAACATTCAATAACATTTTTAGTATTGTTTTCTCATATTATTACTCTTTAAAAAGTTCCCAAAGACCACTGATAAATGTCACGGATCGATTTGCTTAAGTGCTATAAAATCCCGCAGCTGACCCGATCGGGTTGGCCGATGTTTCTACCAAGACGAGCTGTGACGAGCCGATCGGGTCGGCGTGGCAGCTAACGTGTTAAATATATTGACCAAAACTTGTGTAAAATTTGTAATCAATAATTAACGAAACACTTCACAAGAAGCAAATACACCATCAATATGATCCTTCAATGACTAAGTCATCATTGTTAATTATAGTACACATACATTGTTCTATTGATACTTAAGAGCAGCTAGGCGCAAGTATCATGAAGATAAAAGCAGTGAATCAATGAAGCCATGCCTCCAAATTCAATCACAAATTATGTTGATTAAAGAAATACAGTAAACATGGTTAGCTTCTGGTTAGGTTCCACGAGTTTTGCAGTTACACATCTACTCTCCACTACTTTCACTAGTTGAACCATTTGCAACAAGAGTAAAATATTTATAACTTTAATTAAATATTCATTCAACTTAGAAACAGAACTGGTCACAAACTTATGGAACCCAGAACCACAATAAAACCCAAATAATACACAATTTTATATCAAATAACCAAAGTTTAGCACAATGATAAAAACCAAAATTCAGTCCTTGCAAAATTAATAAATCAAGTTATTAAAAAAAATTAAGAACTCCAATGATGCTAGATGGTTGAGAAATACTTTTTATTAATAGAAATAAAGATGATGTTGTTAACTATACCTTTATTACCGGAAGACTTCCATACTGAATTGAATGTAATTAAACAGATTGGTTTTAATAATGATTATAAAGAAGAATTAATAAACAGCATTTTGGTTAAAAAACAAAAATTAATATTGTAGATTACAATTTGTAAGGCAATATTTGTTATAAGGCAGGGCATTAAATTAATAACAAACACGATTTAAAATCACCTTTTTATTGAAATAGCAATCTTGGTAAAGTATTAATTAATAATAAAGATAAAATAGACTTTAGTGAAAATAGTGGTGTTTCCAAAATTAATTGTAGTGACTGTAGTTGTGAATATATAGGCCAAACATTGTGAAAATATGTAGATCCATTAAAATCAGATTAAATGAACATAATATATTATATATTGCTGGAAGCATGGTAAAACAGTCAAATTTTGCTAATCACCTACTAGAATCAAGTCATTATTCTAATCCCAAGGATAATGTTAAGGTCTTGCATATTGAATAGAAAAGTAAAAAGTAAAAAGTTTGGAAATTTTAGAAATAAACAGATCTGTATGCAATGACCATGCTTCTAACCTAAATGAACAGGTACATAACCTATCCCCTTTGTTGAAAGGCATTGTATTCAATTGACTTGTAAGTTCTTTAACCTCCTCAGGTACTCCAAGGTCCCTTCCCTTTCTCTTCTTCCCCATTCTCTTAACATTAATGTTGGTTTAAGTTGTTTTATAAATTTTAGTTCTTAGTTGTCTGATGATGCTTAACAACGAAACAGCTGTTACAAATATATTTGTTTTTTTGTGAAATTTACTAGTGACTATTATTTGTTTACTTGATATTGTTAATGTTGGTTTAGGTTATATCATAGTACAGAAATCCATGTGGTTTATTGCTGATTCCATTTTTTAAGCTGAATAAATATTTAATTAAAGTTGTAAAAGTATATTTCATCACTAGGACCAAAAGTGAAGCTTTTCGATACAAGCTCAAGTTTAACGGCGGAGAGAGAGCCGAACTTTAACATCTCAATGCATGTATTGAAAACAGCTGTTTTTGAAGCAGTATGACGGAAATATATTTTTCAACTTTAGAAATGGTTTTTCTACATGGAAAATGTTGATGATTTGTTTCAGTGATCTACAGTACTAGAGGGGTAACAATGCGGGAGGTTTTCCAACCTGGAAGGGGGGGGGAAGCATAAGGTTGCTTGAGAAACGAAAAACATGCTTTCAAACATATTCCAAGGAAGAGCTCCAATTGGCTCCTGCACATTGTGTGCAGAACTTTAAGCACAGACCAATGGTAAAAGCCCTTCTCAACTACATACCACAGAGAAAGGGTTGATACAGAAAGCTGATAGTGTTGTATTTGTCCACCAGGTGCATTGTCAGCTTACATTGGCAACAGATACCGATAGTGCTTTTTAATCGCAATTTTTTTTTCTTTGCAAAATGCATGAGTTTGTAGGTTCTTTGCGTGATAGCGTGAGTTGATGATTGAATGCACGAGACTCATGCATTTTGCGTGAGAATTCACATTTAAATTCACGTTTAAATTCCCTCTACTATTTCTGTACTATATATACATTACTGCCTTTTTACTTTTTTAGTATTATTTTATAAGGGATTATTAAAGTTCGTAAAGGTTTCAGTTTAAATGTATGTTTTCTGTACTTGTATAGTTATTTTATGTGGACATATGTTACATTTTTATTATTAAACATGTTTTTATATTAAACAGGAAATAGAAATCATTCAAACACTCCCCTAACACAATTGATGGATACAGTACAAATGATTAAATTATATAAATACAGAGCAATCAATGAACTTAATAATTTACTCATTACAAGATTGTGTCTCTAAACAGGTTATTCCCAAAGCGGTACCTAATTTATCCTTTAATGATTTATATATTAATTTTTTTTAGTTTTATATTTGAGTAATTTATTTAAATTTTTTGGTCTAATGAAAAGAAAAAGAACAACGGTTTATTGTTTTATTCTTTTTAATATTATGTAATAGTTAAAGTATGTAATAAGTTTTTTTACTATTAGTGTTATTTATAGAAATGGTTTATTATTTTAATTACAATATCGGTAATGTAATTCGTCTTTTCTTTTATATAACTTAATATATTATTTCTTTTGTTATTAAATGCTTTGTTTTGTAAGATTGTTATGTATAATAAATAATAAAGTAAAGACAGAGAATGTGTTGTAATACCATTGGTTGAAAATTGCATGATTTATGACCCTAACCATTTTATTGTATTTTATTGACTATATATGGTAAATGTCATTAGACTGGGATTATCAATGGCACATGATTTATGCATGAGTAACAACTAATGATGATTGACATTGAATCATTTTATTGTCATGTTCTTGTTGTGGGGGGGGGGATTATTTCATCAAACAACATCATTGGTGTTGTTTTTAAAATTTTTGTATTGGTGTTGTTTTTTTAATAGGCTTCCTAAGAAGCTAGATTAGTCTTGGTGAGACATTTTACATGTGTTGTGAAAAAATGGTTGAAAGGCAGGTCTTTTTATAGTGTCCAGGAGTTCATGGATGCAGACATGAATGACTTGGAATTTTAGTCTTCACTGTTGACTGTCTGAAGTATATTTGTAATTACTGACTATGTCAGTTGCAGCTATAACCATAGTTTTAATGACAGTAAAATGTTTTCTATTTCTATGAGCATTTGTTTAAACTGAGTTCTTTAGAATAAATAATATTGAAATTGTAGAGTTGTTTTAACATGTTTTTAGAACAGATTTTTATTGTGAGGTTTAAATTGTTTTGTAATGTAATATGAGTGTTTTGTACAAATATATATATGTATTGTCTGTAGTTCAATGTATTTTAAAATTTAATTAGGAGTTTGTTGTTGCAAATTTTGTTTATTATTGAGAGTGTTTTGAATTTATAGTCCTGCTGGTTGTTGATCTGTTACTGTTTCATTGTCTGTTATTTATTTAATTAATCATTATTTTACTATCACTTAAATTGTTATTGCAAGTATATTGGTTTACTAGTTCTATACCCAGAATGTATTGGTCTTACAGAAAATTAAAGAAATAAAATGAAATCCTAGATTTTAAAAACTATTCTATATATAATTCGAATAAATTTGGCTGTAATTTGAGAATGGTTTAACTAATAAGTAAAGTCAATAATACTGTTCGTCTATAGAAATCTCTAGGCACTTGTTACCAAAAGATGTTGCACCAAAAAAAAAAAAATTGCCCTTACATCAGACATTCATTTTTGGCTTCTGGATTTCTGATACAATGATGTATAGTGTTTGGCTATAGTGTTATCACAATTCATTTTAGTATAATGTGTTGGTGTTCATAATGTAAAGCAGGTTATTTAATGTGTCTATCTAATTGGATCATGGGATTAATTTGGTATTAATCTTTCTGTATTGTCTTTAGAATAAACAATATTTAAATAATTGAATGGCTACTACTATTTAAAATTTATACCAATATAAATGTTTCAACTTTTTATTTCAGAAACTCCAGAGTGACAAAAAATATAAAGGTCCTTAAAACCTTTGGGACTTCGTTCTGAAAAAATTGTGCACTATTATTATTCCATAAACCATATTATTTTATTTTTGAAACATTCATATCATTAGGGTGTGAAGAAGATAGCAATGAAACATGTCAAATGAGTGTGCGAGTTTGTGTGACCGAATATTCTCTGACCGAAACTATGTCGCATAAATCTTACGGTCAGAGAAGATGCTCAGAATCTTCTCTAACTGAAAATTAATATTTCGGTCAGAGAAGAATTCGATCTCAGAAGATTCGGTCACAGAAGAAAATTTTATTGATTTTTCAGTCAGAGAAGACTCTAAAAGTGTTCTCTGATAGAAAAAAAAGAAGGTTTTGGCCAAAGAAGATACAGTCAGAGAAGAAAACGAGTAAAAACTTTCGGTCAGAGAAGAAACCTGAACAATAATTTTGGTCAGAGAAAACGAATAATTGGTGGTTCTTGGATTTGAAGAGGCATATTATTATTTATAAGATTATGTTTAATTGCCAGTATCGCATAGTCTTGCCTTAGAAAACTTTTGTTCAACAGATAAACATTTGATAAAACCTAACCTAAATGTCAACTAAACGTTAAATCAACTGTTTCCATTAGTTTCCCAAAAATTGTCTCTAAACAGAGAACATGGGATAATGGCAATTAAAAATACTTTTTATATTGAATATCAATTAAACAATATGACTCTTCATTCCCATATGCCGGCTTTATGCAGAGCACTTCTTTCAGTCAGAGAAAAAAGCTGTAACGAACTTTTGTTCATAGTAGCCTAGCTAGCTGTGACAGATTTTCGATCTCAGATAATTTGGTTGAAAAAGATGATTTAAAAAATGAAACAGCTGTTTCGGTCAGGGAAGAAAGCTATAACATATATTTGGTCAGAGAAGAATTCGGTCACAAAAGATTCAGTTGAAGAATACGATTTCAAAAATCAAACAGCTGTTACGGTCAGAGAAGAATTCGGTCACAAAAGTTTCAGTCAAAGAAGAAAATATAATCATTATTTTCGGTTATAGAAGAATTCAGTTAGAGAAGATTTTGGTCAGGAAAGACCATCCCTAAATGACTTCAACTTCACGATAATCTGGAAATGAAGATTGCATTGATAACACTGTAAATGATACATGCCGGCTGAAAAGAAACAAACCATATGAGATGGTCCATTAAGGGAAATGAAGAGTAAACAAATGACCACATTATTTTGTGTAGTAAACTGAAAGATTCCATATATTTATATCATTTTTATATTAGTGATCATACTATAACAGACTTAAGCTTTAATAAGTCTTTAATTAGGTTTGGTCAAGTTCTTGTAAAAAAAAGGTTACCACTGTGTTTTATTAATAAATATATAAAAATACCATTTTATTCAAGAAAATAAATAATCAGTTAGCCATATATTCCAAAAGTGTAAACAAGGGAAATTAAATGAAAAAAGATATTTTTTAAATCTTTGTTTATTTTTACAATTAATAGTACAAATGGGTAACAAGTTATCAAAGTATACTGAAACAAAACATAATTGAACTCAGCCAACAATGTTCTGTTCTACATGGTTAAAGCTGTACTGATGAGTAACGAGGCTACTTTTCTGAGTAAATGTTTTCTTACACACGAGACAGACGAACTGATGGTCTTGTCCACACTCAAGACGTAAATGTCTGTTCAGGTTATGTTTGTACTTGTAGAACTTACCACATCTTAAACATGGGAATCTTTGAACACCTGTTATAGGCGTAAATTCTGAAACTGAATAAACAGTTTAATCAATATAAGATAATAGGTAATTTGGACTCAATAAGTAAATAGTTGAAAATGCAAGTATTACAATCCTCTTCCTCCACTACTGCCTCTTTGTACATTATTTTAAATGTGGCATTTGCATAACAAAATACGAGCATACAGTACTCAAAGTTTGTGGACAATATTAAAAATTTTCAAAAATAAAAATACTTGGTAATTTTTGTTTCAGACTTAAAACCAAATGTAAAAGAAATAGAAGGATGTCCAGACGTATCTGTCTCTCCGACTCAAACAGTTGGATCAATTGTTATTCAATTTTAACTATTCTCTAAGTAGTCTAGTTAAGTGTATGTATGATAAGTGGTCTAGTTGTACACCAAGAAGCTGATTTTTGAATTTTTGTTTTTAAACTCCCAATAATTAAAAATATTGCAAAAAGTTGGTAAAGATATATATGCTTTTTTTTAATGCCATAAGAAACATATGGGGAATATATCAGAAATTTAAAAAAAAAACTTATTTTGCCTAGTTTGTTGGAATTTGATATTTCCATGTTATATCATTTTCAGTTTCACATTCAATTCTTGTTTGGGTAATTTCTACTAGAAAACGAATACACATTGCCATTCCAAATGGTTCAATTTATTAAGTATGCATACAAAAGTTTTACAAACTTAGATTTAGAATTACATATGTCTTTCTAGAAATGAAGTCAACATATCTAAATGTTATTAATTATATGTTTAAAGAAAGCAAAGAAGAGGGTTATGTCCACCCTACCTTCAATATATGCTCCTATTCTCAAACAATAATCTGTTACAGCTTACTGAAGAGTAAACCAAACTAAATAGACTTTAAATATATATATATATATATATATATATATATATATATATATATTGTGTTAAATAAGATCTTTTGAAAGAAAAAACTTTTTACATTTCATGTTATATGCAGACAAAAAAGAAAAACTGAATGAATAAATTTACATTTATAGGCCTCTAAGCATTAGTAAAATTAAAAGATTAGTTTAATCATAAAATAGGCTTACTGAAACAAATTGTAAATGTCTAAAATCTAATAGATACTGGTGTATATATAATGAACTGCTATGATATATATTTATATATAAAAAACTGAAAAAGAAAATTAAGATTATTATTAGGAAAATATATATCAATATTTTCTTTTAGCTAAAATTTTAAACAAAAACAAACATGGCGAATATTAGAAATAACAAACTTTTTATTCTTTCAGAAATAGTTTTAGTTTTTGAGCTGCTGAAACTGTAAAATTTGTAAATGAAAAATCTTTACATTCTGGTACCCTGTAACAACTATGAAAAATAAGGGTTTTGATTTACTTTATATAAATGCCACACGTTGTGCGACAATTGTAATAATATGAAGTATAGGGGTTTTGATTCTATAAACAATGCTTTGTTCTAATCTAGTTGGGCGCCATTTGTAATTTAATAATTAATTACAAAAATAAAAATATTAAAAATTTTAAAATGTGAATACTAAAATCTCTAGTGTCATAAGTTCTTTTGAAACAGAGTACTGAATGGAATACTGGATAGAGAAGTAGAAATCTTTTTATACTGAAATGAACCTGTTATTTATTTATACAAAACAAACATAATAAGAGTACATGTAAAAAAATCAAGTTTCTGTAAAATATCTTATGTTAATGCATCCTACACAGTTATTCTATTATGTTCAAGTCTCAACATAAAGAAAGAAAATTAAGTTTTATTGAATTTGAAATTCAGTTGCAACTTGTTAATAAAAAATGAAATTAATTTAATCTTACTTCTCATAAAATAAAAATTGAATTATTATGAAAGTATATTCTTTATAAAAAACAAATAAATCTCAAACATTTAATCTCTTAAAGAAGACATTTACATATTAATTTTATTAAAAAATATAAGACATTGCGTCTTATTAATCAAAAAACATCAAGTAACAAATTCAAACTTATAATACTGAAAATGTATAAATTACTACAAATACATATTTTATTTTACATACTAAAAGTTTATACGTGCTATACCAAGACACATTTTCTTTTTAAAAGAACTTTTTATCTAAAATCACTTCCTAGGTCCTCTGCATCTGCATTATGATGATTCATCACAATCGCTCTAACCGTTGCATCATAATTCGACGCTTCATGTTTTACAAAAGCACATTCATTGTTCATATCATAAAATAGTACACTTCAATGTTCAAACTGTTCTGTTTTTCAAATTGAAACACGAAATTAAACTGAGTCTTTATAACAATAGTTCCCTAATTGCATCACTTTTTGTTAAGTAAGCAAAGTTCGTTGTTCAAATTATCTCACTCTAACGTCTATACAAAATTGAAACTTTATTGCATTGTTTCATTATTAAAATAGTCCACACTCGCCATAAAACACACTTTTGATATTTTGTCTTTGTGTTATAAAGAACAAGTGTTCATTAATGCTGTCTATTCACTTTAAAAGTTCTACAAGTTAAAATATTCAGTTCTAAACATTAAAAATAATCAAATTCTATTCACATATCATTTCGTAACCATTTAGTTCATACCTGTTACGTATTACTAAAGAAAAACACTGTTACATCATTTTCTATTATCCAAAACCAGATAGACCGGTCCGAAACTGACGTAATGTCGCCTCAAGACTTCCATCCAGACTAACTGAAATCCCTTCCCTCGGTTAGAGTCGTGTTTCTGTTCTTTGTCAACAAAATGTTTATACCTTACTTCACTTTTTTATTTACAAAGTTTATAATAATTCTAATTATGCCAATACATAGAACAAATTTCTTGATCATTTACTATTATTCACTTTATTTTCAAATTTTGCTCTTTTAAATTATTCAAACAAATTTATATTACGCTATTACTTATTTAGAACACACCCTTTTCCCTCTAAAACCTACCAATCTCTTGTAAGCTCAAAATCCTCCAGCTCAATTCAAATTCAAAAATGTACACTTACAACCCATTGCCATTCCTTTTATGTGTAAAAAGTTTTTGCCTTGTAATTGGAAGTTCATTCTTCCACAGAATTAAAAATTAAAGCTAATCAACTACACATGTACAACAAAAAATGTTATCTACCAACTACAATGCAGGTTTGGCCCAGCTCAATATTTTGGCTTAACCATATACTACCTAAGAACTGGGATGAATGGTCACAGACATGATGTAAAAATCATTGATACAGAGAAACCAACTTTACAACATGCAGCAATCCACGACATTGTCACTTTTGTTGACTGCTTCTTGACACAAATTATTAAATCACTCCCTTCAGAACTAAGAAGATGGGAAGTGTCTCAATATTGTGTCACAAAATCTAGAGATCCTCCTAACCTCAATCTTAGATAAATCATCCTTTATTCTTATTCTCCTCCTAACTTCCTCTCCAAAAATTAATATAACTAAAAAAAAAAATCGTCGTCTGTGGTTCAACACTCAACACAGATCCATCCTAGATAGAACAATTTAGTCTTCTTTTTATACTCTACTGATTGAGAAAGTGAACAGTGTTTACGAAATATTTCAGAACTTTAGTATTTTATTGTGTTTTCTTATTTGTCTACTACTAGAAAATCCCAAGGACCATTTTTCAAGGTAAGCCTGTGTCTCCTATCCATACAAAATCTAAATTAATAAACTATATGCCTTATTAAACTCTATACTGAATTATACTTTTGTATTGTTTGTTAATAAAATCTTCTTTTATGTACATTCTACTTATATCACAGACTAATTAATATAATTAACTAATAATAATTACTGTATCATTACTTATTATAATTAGACTGTACCACTAATTAATTATATTACTAACTAATTTATAACACCATAACTAATGAAAAAAAAGTTGAATGTTGACCTAATAAAACCTTTGTGGTATAGTTCTAGAAAATATAAACTTGTCAGGATTCATTAGATATGATTTGAAATTTAATTTTGTAATTATTTCATTTATGTTAATGATGATATAATCAATTGAATATTTAGTTTGTCTATACAATTTGGTTGGTATCAGAAGAGTGGTTTAGGATATAGATTACCCATATAGAGGTGTCACTTTAGCTGTGGGGATGACATATCTTCTCTCTGAATTAAGGGAGTTTTATTTCAACTGGTAAACAAGAAAAACAATAACTTAAATAGACATTGTTCTTAGTTCTGTCCTCCACCCATAAGCTTAAAAGACTACAGTACAAAATTGGTCCAACTTAAATATAAAAGGACATATTATTTTTGTACAATGTACTATTCACCTTAATAATGGTGTATTTAAAATTTACAAAATTATGTGCAATGTGATTGAGAAATAATAATTGTTCAAAGATGAGTTAAATTATTATTATCTATATTTATTAAATAACTGATGATTCAAAAAACATGTTTTGGCATAGTTATTTTTAGTCAATTGAGGAGAAATAATACAAATATTATAAAGTAGATAATTTGCAGCATAATACAGTGTCTGGCAGAAATAACTTCCCATTTGAAAAGTGAATAAGACAGACAGCACATATTAATTACATAATCTAAAAAGACACGGCTTGCCATTTATTTCACATTAATTTTTGAAAATTATATTGTCCATATGCCTATCTTCACTATCTACAGGTTTGCAACATTATCCTGTAGTTCCGCATCAATTACTGGTAGTATTGCAGTGATCTCTTGTCGGATAGCAGCTTTCAAATCATCAATGGTTCTTGACTTCTTTTTAAAGGCTTCGTCGTCCCTAGAGAAAAAAAACTACATGGTGCGAGATTGAGTGAACCATGCAGACCTTAGGATTTTATCTTAGCCTGAGATTAGATGCTTGGGAAATATATCTCTTAGGACATTCATAGATTGTCTTGAAGTGTGGCGCAGTAGCACCATCCTGTTGAAACCACGAATTATTAGCCTGGTCTCCAAATTTTGGCTGGAAGAAGTTGTGCAACATGTCGACATAACAATTGGAATTAACTGTAATTGTTTTGCATCTTTCCCCAAAAAGTATGGCCCAATTACTTTAAATTCACTCATGGCACACCAAACTGTATTAGGCTCAGAGTGCAGACGATGTTCATGTAATTGTAGTGGATTATTTAGTGTTCGGTACCTAATATTCTGTTTATTTACACAAATATGATAAATGAAAATAGGCTTTATCACCTGTCAAACACAATAGAGTTAGTTCACTGGAACATTTTCAACAATAGCCTGGCAAGAAGTGACACCGTAATTCAATAACACTCATGTAGCTGTTGTACCACCATCATTTTGTATGGATGAAACTGCAATTCTGCATGTAAAATCTTCCTTATATTCTGACCACTAATTCCTAAAGCAGCAGGAATTGTTTGAATGTTTTCTGGTGTTCGAACGCTTCATGGTCTATCAGCTGATTTCTTCTTTAAAGATGAACCTGTACATCTCAAATTTGACTCTCACGACAATATTGTCTACAAACATTAAAGTGTCTACGAAATTATCAGTGTGTGGTGGTGACATAATCTGCATTTTTTAAATAAGGTTCAATTATGAATGGACAATTTTAACACTCCATGCCATTATGGTAACTGAACTGAGAGATTAAAACTCTGGACAATGTATGATGTACTAAAAATCATACCTAGTAAACATATTACTAGTGCTCCACCAGCAGCAGTGAGAAATCAGAGTGTTATTTCTGCCGGACCCAATATAATAACATCACATCTATTGTAGTTATGATTTAATTTTCTTACAATAAAACACAACAAGGAATTATTTTTTAAATGTATTTTTATATGCCATAATTAAAACATGATGACATAAATGTACATATTTTACATTTTTCATAGAATTTTAACAACATATCTCTATTTACATTTTCATACTAATAACATTACAATGATAAACAACTTAAGTGCTATTTTGACACAGATATTAAATACAAATTTCTAAATTTAAACTATACAAAAAACAATGATTTTGATTCACATTAAAAATATGTAATTATTTGAGTCATAACATATCAATAAATAGTGTTATATATGAGCTTCCTATAGCATATAATAAATATTTACCTTAATTTTTGTAAAGTTACAGAAATATTCTCTTATCACATACACATTCCCTTAAATATGAGTTTCTGTTGATGGGAAGTTGCTTCTACAAGATTGTGAATGTATATTGAGGTGTATCTGAATAACAGCAGAAAAATCTTCGGAAAATATAAGCTGGCTAAATCTATTTATAAGAATAGAGTTCTTACAATTTTGTTTGTGACAGTATTGGAAATTCCTATAGCATCCTTTTTTTTTATTAAATAAACCCTAGACTATGAGAGATCTGTTGCACTAAAATTAGAAAGGCTATATATACTTATCATTTAAAATGGTAAGCTTTGAATAAAATATTTCAGAAAAAGTTAGTTGATATCAAAGATGAAATAAAATGGCATTATTCTTTTTTTGTCTAAAATTTCCAGGTCATTTGATGGTTAACTCAATTCAAATTTATTTTTGTAGACATCTATTATATACATTCTTATTCTATGCTAAATGTGAGAAATGTTTATCTGAAACATTTTTTTAATCCGAGCTTAACTTTTCAAAATATTTAACATATTATTTGGAAATCTCCTGACCTTCAATAACCATCAGTTCTAGAGACAAACATTTTATCCGGTAAAGTGCAGAGAATTTTTTCAAAATTTTGCATTGATTAACTTCACTGCAGTCGAAAATGAATTATTAAAATGGATAAAAAAATTAAAAAATCTAAGCTTGATTAGGTTAAAATAAACCAATTTGTCTCTTAAAATTTTACTATAATACAAATATTTTGGAAAATATTACAATTCTGAAAACCTTTAGGAAAACTAATATTAAATGATAAGATTTTGGATTTAAAAATATTCTACAAAATTCAAGATTTACTTCAGGAACTATTCAGTACACTCAAAATTCAAAGTACTATAGTCTGTATCATGCCATTTTTTTAAATGAGTTACAAGGTTACTTTTTTGACTACATCGTTTTGAACATAAAGGACAAGAAAATTGCGGTGTTTTTCCACATTCATATTTAATATGAGCCCAAAGCCCTTTCTTGTACTTGTACACTTTCCCACACTGAATACATGGATGAATGAGATTTTTCCTCGACTGTTGTTTAGTTCTGTCGTATTGTGACCAAATTTGGTTTACAACAAACGGAAACTTCACTTTGTAATTTGGGTAAAAATCTTCTTCTGCATCTGAAAGTCATATTTCAAGTAAATGTTAATGATTTCGCTGGAAAACAAATGAATTTATTGTATTATGTATAGTAATATCATTTCTTATGATATAATAAAATCAATAAAATTCATAACATGTATAAAACTTAATTGTGCAAATGATAATACAATATTTAAAGAATATGAATCACAAGTCGTGCAATGTCTCATAATTAATACTCAAACAAGCATAAATCAAGACTTTAAGAACACACACAAATACATTGAACGAAACATCAGTGTTCCAGTAAAAATCAAATGATGAACAGAGAAAATAAGTCTACAAATCTTTTGTAAAAACTGAAATGTTTTGGCGAGTAAGACACATTAGAGGTAATATTTGATTTTATTTACATAGAATCTTGTAGCTAATAAAAATAAGATAGATGTCAACTTAAAAAATTTATAATCATGTTTTATTTGTAAACAAATGGTGGAAAAGATTGCATAAACTTTCTCTCTCATCAATTTATAATCAAAATACTGAGTAAAAAAGTTTAAAACAACAATGGACATGGTTTTAGATTTTGTAGATCATTTTAAACAATATAAGCTTGCTTCACTTATGTCATAAAATCATCTAAAGCTTATATATTATAAAATGAAGTCACAATTAAATGACGGCGGCAAGATTTGTTTTCCAGAAATGTTTTTTAACAGTAATTTTCGATTATTTGGAATTTTGTACACCGGTTTGGGGTAAAATCTTCAGATTTTATTAAATTTGAATGAAATCAATGGAGCCAATTTTAAGAAATTAAATCTTTTATAACTGCTTCAAGGTCATTTTTTTGTTTTTACTGATAGCTCATGAACTTTTTGGAGACATAGGGATCAATATATTTTGTTTGGTTACTTAGAAGGTGACATTTTAGCAAAATTATATCAAAATAGTTGAAACTGGTTTTGAGAAAATCAGAATTTTGTGTTTTTGTCCAAAAAATTTAAAATTAAAAAAAAAAAACATCATGAGATAGCACCAAAATTCGCCCTCATACAAAACTTGATTAAAAATGACTCATTTGTTTAAATCTTCAGAAACTGAATTTTTAGTTTTGTTTATTTTTAAAGGCGAAAAACCTTTGCTGTCATCCTTACCTTAACCAAAACTGACCATAGAATGCTCCTTAATATATAGATAACAGATATCATTTCCAATACCTTTTTTAGACTCGGAGGACCTCAAAAAGGATAGTAATCACATGACTATCTCCGTCCTACGTATATGTGAGAAAGTAATAAAAACAAGTACAAAACAAACAGAAGGAAGAACCCAGGAAGATTTCATATTAGAAATTTTAGCTACAAAGCTCCCTTATAGAAACACGAAAATCTGACACTACGAAATATTTATGAATCCTGCTGATTGGAGTAATTTAACAGCAATTTTAGCTGAATATATGTGTTAATAAACGTTTAAGAAGTTGCAATTATTATATGATTTTCCTCAAATTTGGTAACCTATTGTTAGAAAAGTTAACTAGAAAAATGGTAGCAGATTTAATTTTTGTTTTGTTTTGTTTATGTAGCTTTTTATCTCAAAGTCCTACAACATGCCATAATAGTTCAATTTGTTTGTGTAGCTCTACAATCTGTATCCAATAATACCCAAAACATGTTCTCTATGATAAAAAATATATGAACATTGTACATGAGGTCGCGTTAGTCCAAATATTTGTTTGCTTTGGCTGTTCGTATTATTAACAGAACATTTAAAAAAGAAAAACAAAACAACAAAAACCCTAAATTATTACATCAAATGTATAGTAATAAAAAAACAAAATTCAACACAACATTAAAGCACGTAGTGAGCAATATACTACTTCCTCAGACACTAGACAGTACAGGCAACTTAGAACTGACTTAGTGAGTCAGAGCAAATGGTTGTTAAATCATCAAGTCGCAACATGAAAAATTAATAACATCAAGTCGGCTGCCTAACTAGTGCGGGTTCGGATTAACACAACCTCACTATAATTTAAAAAATTTAAACATATTCTCAAAATTTGAAAAATTCTGCTAGTAGCTAAAATATTAGTCAGGATTCGCTTAACTTTAGAAAGCTTAGAATTTACAATGGAGTAAATGTGATTATAAAAAAGGGTCGAATAATTTCAAAAAGGAAACTATATAAAAGTTTTTTAATAGTTCCTCTTTATCTAGGTGATATATGAGCCTACAATAGCTTACTTTGAGCAGCTTAACAACCTACATATTGTAACGATATCATGTTGCAATGTATAAATAAATATGATTTATGATATCAAATGCTAAGGTTATATATATATAATTTTCATTCATTAAAAATAGATATATAGATTATTATTGAATAAAGTAGATTAAGGTATGAATGGCGAATGCATGGTATTAGTTAAGATCCAACAATTTGAATAATGTAAATGTTTGTTTTGGTATAGAATTATATTTCAATAAATGTTTAAAATTTCAATAAGGTAAAAGTTTGTGTTTTGCGTATTAATTGTTAAAAAAACCACAATAGTTGAAAAGGATAATTTATCTTTTCAATTTGTAAAGTAATTGCCAATTAATTAAAAAAAATAAATATAACATTAACTCCTGTATGTTATATTTGGCGTCCAACATAGAGGCAATTATTAGGTTAAAGTATTAATAGTTAAATAAAAATATAACTTAAATGTTATAATATATTAATAAAAAAGTCAGTCAGCAAACTAGTGGATATACAAAAAGTATATTGTATCCTTTCTTGTTAGTATATTAGCTACATGCCAAGTATTAAAACTTTAAAAAATGTTAAAAATGTCAAGAGACTGTCTCTTCTCTCCATTCATGTTAGATTAACTATATGCCAAGTATTAAACAAAAAAACCTTTTTTTTTTTTAATTTCAAGTATAAGTAATCTCTTTGTATATAAATGTTTTGCAAATCTGAAAAGAAATTGAAAGGAGTTTCAGCATTGATAAGGTATGAAGCAGAAACTAAACTTTTATAATTCAACTGGTACATACAACTTTTATAAAAAGATAAATAAAAATAAGCAATTAAAAATGAGAAAAAAAGTTTCTTTTCATTTGTAATGGGTCACTTTTTAATTACTGTTGATTGATTTGGTGGTTTTATTATGTTCCTTATTTTCAACTTGTACAATTTGTAACAATACATTAAATTGAATTTTTTAAACCACTGATATATAAGTCATATAAGTATTTTCTGACATCAAAATCATATACGAGTATATACATATTTTAAATGAAATAAATTCTTTTTTGTAGTGCATGTGAATTTTAGTGTCAAGGAATTTTTGAATGATGAATTAAGAATATTAATTATTATTTTCTATGAAGCATTCATTCCTCAAGCTGGGTAGAGTTGGCAGTAGCGGCCGATGGTTAAGGGCAATGGGAGGGCTCTGTTTTATTTTATACACGTAAGGCTCTGTTTTATTTTATACATGTTATCATTCACTTAACATTCACAATCACAAAGGGTTAAACTTAAAAACATAAACAAACAACTTGTGTGAGTGGCGAGACACTATTTAGAACAGTTGCGCCAACTTATTTTGCCCATCGAAAACAAGGTTTTTAGTAATGCGGAACATCTAATTTATGGTGGCTGCACTGACTGATGTCTGCGCGCGCAGCTTCGGACTCTGCCCTAGAAGCCCATTATACGCTGTGTAAATGACGTCACGGCACCCTCAGCTCTGTCTGCTGCTTGCCCCATATGACTAAATGCAATGAAACTGGGACGCTCTGGCCACCGTTCGAACTCCAGAATACATTTGTCAAATATTTTATATTGTAAAACTTCCGCTACAAATGATGGTGAAATCCATAGCGGCAATTCATAATTCATTTATCTCCAAAGAATTAAATACATATACTGTAGGTATTTACATTATTAAAATAATATTATCATTGGGGGGGGGCGGCGTCCGAGAGTCCTTATGAGTAAGCCGCCACTGAGAGTTGGTCTAGTGGCTAATGAAACCAAAACCAAATACATATTACCCAGCTATAGTAAAATGAAGTATAAGAGGCTCCTCGGAATGGTAATGAATGCCAACAATGTGGTACAATTGGAGATATATGAAGAATACTGGTAACCAACAGATGCTATTTTGGATTTCAGAAATATATAAAAATCAGGTACATCTTTAAAGCCAGTTCTTTTCTTTGACTCTAAATAGTGGCCTCTAGCAAAGTTTGATGAAATGTCCCTGCTAAAATTTGAGAGACAAATATTAAATACGTTTCATCACTATAATCAAAATTATATATTACACTTATTTATTATCAATGTGCTTACGACAAATTAGTTGAAAGGTATACTGACAAACGCCTGATTGGCACTTATTATTTGAACTAACTGTTACAATTCAAGCCATTGTCAACTGGATCATCCAAAAACCTTCAACAGTTTATGGATGTATTTTGTGTTCAATATGAATCACTTGGATTTGAAGATTCCTGATCTAACAGATTTTGTATTTTTTAGCTTAACAATTAAAGTTCTTGACACCGAAAATCAACGTTTATTTGAGGTTAGGCATAGTAAAAAAGATTTTTCCTACTTTTAATGATTTGTTTTTGTTTGTACAAGAACAATACAAAGTTGCTTCAATTGTACAGGCCACTCATGTTGGTAAATCAATTTTTACCCCTCATGTTCTATTATAAAATCAAGTCAAGGTGGAACTAAAAATATAAACACAAATTCTTTTATGTCAGGTTTTCAAGGTTTTAATGGTAATAAAGCACCCTTCAGGGGTGGTGATCAGAAGTTGTTTTTACAGAAAACCTCATCCGTAACTAGATTTAATGATTTGCTGACTATGTATATAACCTGAGGTGGCTGGTGGATTCATCCACTCGAGTAACACCTAGCGATATGAATCATATGGATCGCTCACTGCGTGTTGGGAAAATGGTCCGTTCCCCCCACCACAGTGGCGGTCAGAACGCTGCAAAGCAGATTCCAGCGTTGGGCGCGCTTCCACTTACAACCCTCTGCACAGTACACGGGTTAATGAAATGGAATAAACCTTATAATATATTTGTAATCTACATGATACGCTGAATCTAACAGTATAATTATCTTGTAGTATGATAAATGTTTGGAATTTATACAATAAAAAATAATTCGATTTTTGAAATCGGGACTAAAAAAAGGAATAAAGTGTAAACTTTTTTTATTTTTAGGGTAGAAAGAAACTTCCAGCGGCAAAGTTGTAGAAAATTAGTTGATCTATATTTTTTATTTCAAACATTTTTCAGTTAGACGTTCGGTTTGTTCAAACAAACGCAACAGTGGGTGCAACGCTTCTACACAGTCGCACCGCGTAGCTCTGTATGTTCGTCATTCAAACTAAACAAGAACTGTGACAGCAATGTATTTATTTATTACAGAGTAGTAATTTCCACTAATTTAAAAATACTTTCTTGATTATGAAACTTGTTGTGTAGAAAGCTTTCGAAGCGGTTGGGGACTAAATAATATGATTTGATTTGGCTTTTCTGAGTTTGTGTTTTATTTAAGTACTCGAAGCACAATAAACATTTTATTTGTAGGACAATGTAAGTGTAAAAGACAATTATATTTCATATTTTACATTATACCTTATACTATACTAATATATTTATTATACAAGGTCATATAAACAGTATACAGCAACGAGGTCTATGATATACAGACAAGACATTGTTAGATAACTAGACATTGCTGAAAAGCACTAACTTATTCAGTTTTTGCCGAATTCCCAGTTTTCTACAATTTTGAGCCAATGTTTTTTCCCTTGTGATTTTATGACACATAACTTTAAAAAACATTTTTCCAATTAACCTAATTAATTTAATTTCATGGGTGTTTTCTCCAAACTCAACATTTGAATGGTGAGTAACAAATACTTCACCAACAAATGCTCTGCAAGTTAACATAATCAACCTATCAGTTTGAATCAGAATTATTTACCGTGTGGTTCATAAATTTTACTATTCTAAATACATCTGATGACACCCTTACTAATTTTCCCCTTGATACATGGTCAGTAAAATGGGTGTATGACTTAAGTCAGTTCCATTTGCCACTAACACATCTAAACAGTCTTTGCATTTCAGCTGTTCAGATATTTTACGAATAATAAAACCACATATGTAGTAAAGAACATTATCTTTATAATATGAATTGCTATCTCCCTCAATAATAGCTTTGATGGTTGCTATTTCTTCTTCATCGTTTTCCAAAGAATTCTTCACAGCTTTTTCAACCTCAGCAAAACCCATTACAGAATTTTGGATTGTGCTGTCAAAGCTCAAGCAATTAGCCTTTTCAGAAGACTGAACACTATTTCTGAATACAGTAACAGTTTTCTCAAGGTCAGTTGGAATTGTTTCACATTCAGGTTGTTATTATGACCTCTGCATGAACGTATGCACGAAAATAACAATTCAAAATGGTCCTGTGAAAACTTATACGTTAAGATATACTGAAAGTGTAAGTCATCGAACAGAGATTTTATCAAAACTTTTATAGAATTAATATTTGTCATAAATCCTAATGCAAACGTTTTTCTTGGATGTTGCAAAACGTTAACCCTGCCTCACCTTTCTACGTTCTGTAGTTACTCCATTTGTCACAGATAAAAGTACTGCTTGTAGAAGGCTCAGGCTGTAGAATAGCGGTAGGTAATGTTACCGAATGTAGGGATGCCTCTTCATTGATGAGACCATACTGGAACAAATAAATGTAATAATTTGATGTAATCAACTGTCGAAATATTATCATCATACTATCCACGTTGTGCGTCCGGTGGGGCCGTGTGCGCGATGCGACGTACCCAGCGATATGAATCATCATTGCTGGATATGATTCATATCGCTGGACGTACCTGATAATATTGGCTGCGCTTATTTGCAAGCGATTTGTGGACAAACCAAACATCTGACTGAAAAATGTTTGAAATAAAATATGTAGATCAACTAATTTTCTACAACTTTGCCACTGGAAGTTTCTTTCTACCCTTAAAATAAAAAAAGTTTACGCTTTACTACTTTTTCTTGTCCTGATTTAAAAAATCGAAGTATTTGTTATTGTATAAATTCTGAACATTTATCAAACTGGAAGATATTTATAATGTCAGTTGCAACATATCACGCAGATTACAAATATATAAAATTTGTCCTATTTAAATAATCCTAGTACTGAGCAGAAGCTTGTAATTGAAAGAGCGTCCAATGCTAAAAATTGCTCGGCGGCCCTCTATACGCCACTGTGGTGGGGGAAACGGACCGAAAATCACTCACCTATGGCTACTCGGCGAGCGATCCATGATGATTCATATCGCTGGTAACACCATACTCTACAACAACCATAGATAATCTCATTTCAAAATATTCCACCAACAAAATAAATGTAGAAATTATTCAAACAGGGATTTCAGATTACTGGGCAGAGGTGGTGACTCTATGTGGTGTGGCAGTATTCTTCTGCTCAAATTCCTTTTGAAAAATGATAACTGGGAAAGATAATGCAAACAACAAACACTAAATTTGTTTTTTTAATAAATACTTTTAAATTTAATCTTGATAAAACTTGTCCCATCAAAAGAGAATGAATTAACAGTTATAAAAGACACAAGGTACCATGGATCACACCAGATATATTAGTATCTAGGCAGATTTTATGATTTTATAGTGAGTTAATAAAAATGTCAACTAGCCATGACTTTAAAAAGTATTTTCAAAGTTATAAAGGATGTACAAAAAAGTAAAATGGGCTGCTAAAGCTAATTTCTACAATGATCGAATCAAACTTCAGATAAGGTGTTAAAAATATCCTGGATATTTATTAACACTAAATGGAAATTCATGCTCTAAAGTTGTAAAGATAACTTTGAATGGCAGAGCTATATCTGATCCTCCTAGAGTAGCGACTGCTTTTAATAGGGTTTTCAACTCAATTGGAAAACCTTAGATTGGACATTCAACATCTGATATTTCAAATGGTAGTGGATTGTTGTCATCAATGTGGTGCTATTCCCTGAGCATGGTGAGGAAGTTTCCTCCTGGCTCATAAGAGATGTTCCCCAAAACTAGTTGAGCCTCTTACTGAGTTGGTCACCTCTTTTTATAGAAGTTTTTCCTAGTAATTTAAAGCTATCCAAAATTGCACCTTTATTCAAGGAGGGGGGGGGGAGGAATAAGAAGTATTTTGCAATTATAGGCCAATAACTCTACTGCTAACATTCAGCAACATTTTGGAAAAAAATATTTTGAGCTAAATTGATCAATTATTTAAAACAGTTTAATATTATATCCAAGAGTCAGTTTGGTTTCCGAAAAGGAAAATCAACAATAGACGCCTTGAAAAGGGCTATTGACTCATAGTCAAGGGCCTTGATGATAAAAAAACAAGCACCGCTACTTAGTGTATTTTTTGGCATATCTAAGGCCTTTGCCTGTGTTGATCAATATCTGTTATTTAATAAAATTGGAAATGTAAGGTATCAGAAGTCCTTCATTATCATGGCTTACAATGTTTGTGATAGAAAGATCACATTCTGTTGAGGTTGTGGGAGAACGGGAGAACTATCTGGCCAGGCTTGAGTGAACCATGGTGTCCCTCAGGGATCTGTTCTTGGGCCTGTGTTATTTCCTTTATATGTTAATTATTTGTCATATCACACAAGTGTTGTTAAAATAATACAGTTTGCTGATCACACAACACTCCTTTTCAAAGCAGATACCATAACAGAATAAGAATAAGTCATTTTAGATTCAAATATCACAAGCCAATACTTCCCAATTGCTGGAAACAATTTATCTATAAATTGTATGAAAACTAGTCTGATGTACTTCAGACTAAACAATATAAATAACATTTCTGGGCTATGCTTCACGTTAGATGAGAATGACATTGAGGAGGCTCAATTAGCAATATTACTGGTTATGGTTATTGACAGTACATTGGAATAACCATATCATCAGCATTTCCCAAAAGTTATTCTCAGGCATTTTTGTCTGAGACTTCTAAAATTATTAAGAAGCCTAAGCACTTTAAAAAAACAACTTATTATGGGATAATTTACCCACATTTAAACTATGGAGTCTTATTGTGGGGAAGCTTGTCAATTCAAAATGTGCAAATGTTATTTATAATCAAAAAAATGTTCCAAGGCTTGTAAAAGGTATAAAAGATTTGATTCACATAGAGGCGTTTATAGGCAGCTAAAAATACTTACACTCCCTTGTATGTATTCTTTCAAACTACCTGTTTGTTATATGAAATTTAAGGGTAATTCTACATCAAATGGAGATTATACAAAGCTATAATTCCAGATATCAAAGCGTTCTTGGGATCCAGGCAACACAGACTTGATAGATCTAAAAACTGCTTTCTCAAGCAAGTGCCTTGTTCTTTAAAAACTCCCAAAAAATATAAAAAGCGTTGAAGATCAGAAAGCATTTAAAAAGATACTTCTGGTGTCTAATTCCTTTTACTTAGTAGGAGATTTCCTCAGCCACACATGGTAAATCCGAGTGAGCTGCATGGGGCAATTACTTAATTTGGTCATGTCCTTGTCTCAAATTAGTTTAAAATATTTTATATTATTATACCACCTTATATCACTTATTTATAGTTGTAATTTATAAAATTTAATGTAGAAAAAATAACTTTTTATATACAGTGTAATTGTGTGAGTGTGTGTGTTTTATACAATGAATCTTGTACTATGACTTTTGTTATACAAAATAATTTTGTCAACAGCAACAGAATAAATAAATAAAAATCAATATTTATTTATTGGCCTTCAGGAGGCCAAAAACCTTTGTGTGTTGTAGCCAAGAACCTTTGTGTGTTGTAGAACTAAGAAAGTAATTTTTATATTGTTTCTTTTATTTTCTTATTTGGGATTGTAATAATTTGATTGTTGTTGTCTTTAGTTGTGTACCTATTTTCAAGCATACTAAAATTAAATTTGAACAAAGAATCTACCATTAATGACTAATTACTGTTAGGAATAATCTAAAAATTAAGCTTTATCATTCTGATAGGATAATTATTATATTAGTACTATGGCGAATATTTGTAGGATGAACTTAATTGAAATAAATATTAGTCTCTATGCATAAACAGTTGAGCATAAATTAATCTATTATTTAAAATAACAATGTACTTTAGAAACTCTAAGACAAAACATTGGTAAACATGAATGCTTTAAAATCACATTAGTTACATATAACCACAATCAATGCTATGGATTATTTAATATATCTGTGTTTTAAAATATATTATATATTCACTCCTAGGTAGGATACAATATTTAAATTGCTAAACAAACATTCTATTGTTAATTCATTTTCAGTTTAATTGTTGAGGGACACAATATCAAACGATAAACAAAATAAATTGAAATCTATAGTAAAATATATTTACATATTATAAACAATTTAATTTAATAATAATTCATATTTATTAAACAAAATAATGTAAAACTTCACAGAAAACTGTGATGTAGCTTTATATGTGATTCTAAATTATGTTTCTGTGTAAAACGTCTGCTGAGTGGACAGTATGGGCAGCAGAATTGTGGCTCTTTTCCGCATTCATATTTTTTGTGCAACCATAAGCTTCGTTTATGTTTGTATGATTTATTGCAGTCAGAACATTGAACAGGTGTTTGAATTGGTGTTATATTTTTAGGTTGTTTTTTCTCCAATTGAGGTAGTACTTCATTCAGATAAATTTGATCCCAATCTGTGTAGGCCAGTTGTTGTTGGAACAACCCTAAAATAATTTAAAAAATACAATTAGAAAAGTTAAAAATTAACTTGAAGTTTTTAATTGTGTTATTTTAAATTTGGTTTATAAGTATAATTTTAAATGAAGTATTAATTTCATCATGCAAATAAGTTTTTATAAATCTTTGAATTTGTTAATGGGCTTTTAATAACCCATGTTAGAACACTGAACCAAGGTGGGTTAACACACAAGCTAATTAGTTTATATTAATCTCAAATTAATTTTAATGTTTTTATGATTTGGATTTAAAATATTTATAGTTTTCTACTGTACCTAAATTTTATATAATATAAAGAGATCTTCTTTACCAAATCAAGTACTTCTTATGTGATTTATACTCCACTAATTAACTAAATTATTCTACAGATGATTTTCCACTTAAATCCTGGACATATCAACATAATTTGTGATACAAAACTAATTATTGATGAAGAAAAGTGCAGTAAATTTATGAAGAAAGCTAATTTGATGTTGATAACCTATAGGCTAATGTGAATTATATAATAAGTCAAATTTATAAATATACTACATACGTAAAGCTGTAACATTACAGGTTACAACAGATAATAAAATCTTCATGGAAATGAAACCAAGTAGTTTATCAAGGCAAATTGTAAATTATTTTCTGAGGTATGAAAATAAATAAAGATTCATATAAGAATTCTATAATTTACAGACACTTTAAAGAAAATAGAACTTATGTTTGGCACAAATAGAGATAATAAAGGGAATCAGAATTAGGCTTAAACTAAAAATATGAAGGAGCATAAAAAGGGAAACAATAATTAAAAGGACTTAGTTAAAAATAATCTTAACTTGTAAAAACTTACCTAAAATGCAAAACCTTCTGTCTAATTCTTCCATATCACTTATTTTCCTTTATAGATGTTCAAAAAAAACTAATTTATGAAAAAGGTGGAAACCAAGTAAAAATATGGTAGAAGATATATTATAAATAGGGCAGGAAATGAAACTGATGAAGGTTTATTAATAGAGCTATAGCAATAGGTGAAGAGTTAATACCTTTGATTTTTGATCATTAATGAACTAACCTAAATTCTAGAAGCTGGAATTAATTTTATTTGATTTGAATGTTCATGTTATTGTGACCGGAACTATATACGGTATAACTTGGATTTTGATAGTATAATTTGTTGAACAATCATTTTGTTATATATTCATAGTGTTGTACAATTTTTGATGATTGGAATAGTTTTTCTATGACATTTTGTAACAGTGAAAAACAAAAATTGGAAATAATCTATCAACTCTATAATCTGACAAGATTTACATGACATCCTATTATTTACAAGATCCTATTACTGTGACATATGTGTTGGTATATGACATATTGACAGTTGACAATGATAATGACATAGAAAACCAGCACTTACAAAGGCTAAAAACAGAACTTTTTGTGTAATAAAAAATACATTACATTAGACAATAAATGTTTTAATACGTAAAATTGACTTTATTAAAATCATTGTTTAGCGTTTAAGCATATATAATTCACTTATATAATAATATGGGTTTACTTAAAATACCAAAGTTTCAATAAAGTTAATACCAACAACTACTGCAATAATTATTCAGTTGCTCTATTTTATAGGCTACTATTTATAGTAAAAAACACTCATATACAATAACTTAATTGAAACTTCTAGCCTACTAAAATTAATTCTAACCTATCATGTGTTGTTGTTGATATAATAATGTTGTGTTTATGTGTCAAAAACAAATAAAGTACAGGTTTGAAAACAAAGGAAGCCAAAACTGATCAATGACAAAACTTTGTATTTAACTCCTCTGGTATTTTTTTTTATAATGAAACATCACATCTTCTAGTAAGTGACATTATGTTTCTTTCTTAAATGACTCAACAAGTTACTCCTAAAATGAAATTGATGAAGGCAAATTTCACAATTAAACTGTGGAGCTTTTCCACACTCAAATTTTTTATGTGCCCACAGACTCCTCCTATGTTTGTAGGTCTTTGAACATTGTGGACAAATCACAGGTTCGCTTTCTGCTGATTTTGTCCATGCATCTTTATTTGTAAAATCTGTCATGAAATTCTCATCAAGAATATACATATCTGTAAAATATAATAAGATTTCTCAGCAGCTTATAATCATAAATGTGTAACTTATAAAGTTAGCTATAACTATTAAATGATTTCTTAAATTTAAATAAAATAAAATATGACCTGACCTTTGTTATAAACTTTTTATGCACACGTTTAATTGTCATAAATTTTATTATAATCTAAATAATAGATTGTATAATAATTCATACTTAATTCAGAAAAAAACAACATTTCTCAAATATAAATTTTCTGCCAATGAGGCTATAATTATTGGGTATAGTAAATATTTTCAAGTGTTTTTAAAGACTTATAAGATTTAATTGAACTATGAACCATCTTAAACATATTAATTCTTACAAACATTCATATTATTCCATTTTAAGTAATATTTTGATTTTGTTTTGCTTTGAGGACTTAGTCCAGACAAAAGTAATTAATTTCATGCTCTTGTACTTTGTTAACACCCATTTGGGAAGAGCAGGCACCGACCCAACCCCAGACAAGACTTGTGATATTTAGATAATAGCATGTTTAAACAATACTATTTTGTCTCAAGAACGATAAACGATATTTTAATAAAACTAATCATTTTTTTATGATATACCTAATAACCTTACATAGTAATGAACCCTTAAAGACATTATTGAAAGTAATTTCTCAATCTAATTGTGAATTTTAATGTTTGTGATTTTCTTTTTGTCTGTGAATTTCAATTTTATTTTAATGAATTAAACAAAACAAATTTTATAGTTTACTATTTAATTAATTTATTGTTATAAGTTAGCACATCAAAGTGCAGTATAAATTTAAAAGAGAGAAAAAAGGTGTATAATTGAAAACAAATAAAAATAATAAATCATCTCTAATATCCATCCATACAAACTAATGTAGCAGAACTGAAAATATCTTTGGTAGAACTAGCAAAAACAGTCAAAAACATAATTTTTTTTTAAATTTAGTAAATTATGTTTCATTTAAATAAAACAACAAATTTATTTAATTAAAAAAATTCTTTAAAAAAAGACACTTATTTATACACAATTGTAACTACAATGTACTAATAATGTACAATTGTATTACTAATGTAATAAAGTATATGAAATACAACTTTAGCCACTGTGTAATAACAAATTAACAAATAATAGGAAATAATAATAATAAACAAATACATTAACCACCCATCTTATAGTAAAAACAAATAACTTATAGGAAAACATAAACTATCTTGGGTAGAATCAAACAATTTTTTTGTTTATGTATTATCAAATACATGGCCAATAACTAGAATTAAATATTTCAATTTAATCAATTATAACTAATAAAAATACAAATTTAGATTGGGGAAAAAACCAATGTTCCTTTAACATAAAACTATAAAGTTATACCTAAAAACTTAAGGTATAAAATATAATTGTTTAACAAAATTAATTAATTGTCAATGAGAAAAAAAAACTAAATTAACTTCAAAATCTTTGGAGAATTTAAACAAACAAAATTGACTATTATCTTTGTTCATCTCAATTTTTATCTTCGTCTATACAACAAATAATATGTAATATAAATCAAAACATTGAATTTAATCAATTAAATATGGTGGTTAGAAAAACTATATTTAATTCAAAACATAAAAGAATTACAAATAGAGTTAACTGACTCCATCAAGACTGGATACAAATTCCAGGCATAATTAGGTATAAATTAAATTAGAAAACACATCTGGGTGCCGTCTTGTTCTATGTGTTTGAAGACTGCTTCGTTGTGTAAATTTTTTTTGACATATGTTACAGCTGAATTGTGGAGTGATGCCGCATTCTAATGATACATGACGAATTAGATTCCTTTTGTATTTATATAATTTACCACATCTGAGACACGGCCAGCATTCCTGTTCTGTATGTTAACAAAACACTATTATTAGGTTTAAAACGCAAGTGCTTTTATTGTAAAGATATTAATTATAATTATTATATTTATAAATTATGATAATGGTTCAAATCCCATCTGAGATTAAAGTAAATAGCCTATAACTCAAAGGCATATAAAGGAACCTAAACACACTAATGTAAATAAACTATTTTATGAGTAGGCCAACAAACCTAACCTCTATTGGAAGTACCAATAAAGCCTAGGTTAAAATACCAATAATATTTATAAGTATGAAAGAAACTGACTTTATAAACTAAATAACTAAATTTAATAGGCTAGCATAACAAACCTGCACATTACGTAAGTCAATTTAGGCCAAATAGTATAAACAATTTAAATAATCTTTATTCACTATAAACACAAGTTGATATTTCCAAACATAAATTAATTCCAATCTTAACAAATTGTCTTAGATATGGGACGTAAACAAACAATAACTATAACAAATTTCAAATAATGTAAAAAACTTTGAACAATTTTCTATATTCAAAATTATGAAAGCATCAAATTTGTTCATCTTTGTAGTTTACTATCCCGAGATATTAAAATTAGTTTTTAATTATAAATTCTGTTTTTTAATATATATAAAATCAAACCTATACACTATATAATAATAAATGATAGACTGAGCTATGCCAGTGGGCTACATTTCAACTATATTTGAATTTAATTGTTTAAACCTTGATGACATGAGACAATAAATGTCTAGACCTAATTAAATTGCTGTAATGGAATTTATCATTGCTAACATATTAATAGATTGTTTGCTTGATTTTTTTTTTGTTTTGTGTGTGCGGGCAAATGAAGAACATGGTGTGCTCAAAGAAAATTCTTGTCATTTACCATTTGTGGGAGGAATGATGACACCCAATACACTCGATATTATTGTTGGACGTTTTATATTACAAACTATATAAAAAGTAGGAACCATCCAAAACTTGAAGATATGACTTCTAAACAATATTTATTTATTTAAGTTTTATATTATTATTTATATTTTATACTTATAATTAATAAAATTGTTTTAAAAATACCACAGCTCTTTTAATGACACTGTATACATAAGCCTATTGTATCATTTTTGTTCGTTTATAAACTTGTTATAGGTACAACTTGATAACAGACAATTTAGAAGAGAAAGATTAAAAGATGTGTGAATTCCATTACACGCATAAATGGGATGTTAATGGGGTAGTGAAGCGTCTCATATAGCCTCACCTTACTGTCAACCTCACCTACCCGCGGTGCCTCCTGTTTTAACTGACGAGGCTCTGACGACCGAGTATTGGCGGTATAACCATAGAACACTAACAAAGACTAAATATCTTTGCTTGGGTAGAATAACTATATCCTAAACCACATTTGAGGTTTGCCTCACAAGCTTAGCAATGGATAAAACAATTACGGAATGTTGTACCCCAGGTGGCAGACCAGGTAAACTGGAAAATCCACCTTCTAAGAAGGTCGGTCCCAAGGATTCTGGGGGGGGGGGAACCAACTATTGCTTGCTGAAGACCCATTTAAGAAAAGTGCACTAGTAAACAGATCTCCAACATCATCTGGAAGTAAAAATAAAGAACTAAATACTGACTTGATAATGGAAATACAAATAGTACAAATAATGAGCTCCGAGAAAAGCTCGAGCACCTTGAATTAATTGTTAAACAATTAAGACATGACATGCTTGAATTAAAAAATGAAAATGACATTCTTAGGAAAGACAGAATTACAGAAACCAACAGTCAGACAGAAATCAACACTTGTATGGAAAGCATTGATTATCATACGGATGAAGAAGAATTAGCCAAGGAGACTATGTGGAAAGTCAAACAAGTAAGGAAAAAAAACAAAAAACGTAAAGCTTCTATATCGCCTGATGCTTCACCACAACAACGAATTATAACAGAAAGCAAACAAAGTATCCACCAGCATAACAGGCAGGGAGAAAAGAAGCCTACTGCCCCACCACCAGTAAATTTTATTGAAATAAAAAAATATGATCACCTTGTGGAAATGCTTGGCAAATCTGGAGTTAGTAGTTACAAAGTAACGCTTCTGAGTGGTATCCACAAGGTAAATGTAGCAACAGACAATGATTATTGCAAATTAATGAACTATCTAAAAGCAGGAGACTTTCAGTATTATATAAAGATAAAAATACTCGGCCAATAAAAGTGACAAGCAATTGATATGCAAGAGCCAGAAAATCCTTTGATGGCAGTAAGCAATGAACCTACAAAGAGTCAATCTACGCTGGAAAGGTTCTTTGCTCAAGCTGTTAGGCGCAGTAAACCTGGCCCTAAGAAAGAGAATTAACTGACTCCAGAAATGCCTGACATGTTACAAGTTATACTGACTGAACTTAAAGAGCAAAAAGCAGTTAATAAACAAATTCTTGACAGATTAGATAAGCTCGAAATTAGTAACAAGTATGTTGCTGCTAACAAAAGAAAGTAAACATGCAAGGCTCACTTAGGATAGTAGCATGGAATGCCAATGGACTGGTCCAGCGAGCTCAAATGCTTGAAGCTTTTCTTTGGAGTGAAAAGATAGACGTGTGTCTAATTTCAGAGACTCATATGAAAAAAGACTCCTACTGCAAAATACGAGGATATCGAGTTTATCACAAAGTTCGCCCTGATAAAGTAGGCAAGGAGGTACAGCTGTAGTAATTAAAGAAAATATAAATCACTTTGAACATATTAAATATGAAACAAATGCCATTCAAGTCACAGTTGTAAACGTTAGGACAAAAACAAAAAATATAACAATTGTTGCAATTTACTGTCCACCTGGACAAATACTGAGTAAAAGTGATTACCTGCAGTTCTTTCAAGTGCTTGGAGATCGTTTCATTATTGGTGGTGACTTCAATGCCAAGCACACTTACTGGGGATCAGCAAATATAACTTCAAAAGGTAGACAGTTGCTTGTAGCTGCAGAAGCAAGAAGCTGCCACCCAATCTACTGGCAAGCCTACGTATTGGCCCAGTGATCTGGCCAAGACTCCGAGTCTGGTTGACTTTTTGGTACTGCTAGGTATTGCATCAAAATATGTCACGATTGAGGAGAATATTGATCTTGCATCTGACCATACGGCAATCGTCCTTTCGTGAATCAGTTATCTGCAGGACCCATCCACCAACGTTATCTAATAAACTTACGGATTGGGAAGAATTTCGTAAAGAACTTGAGCAAAGAATCAACCTAAGCGTACCCATAAAAACACATGATGAGTTGGACTATGAAGTAGAAAAACTAGTTACGGATCTTCAACAATCAGCATGGAATAATACTCCAATTCTAAAACCTAAAAAAAATGGGCTGAACTATATCAAAGAAGTAAATACATGGTACAAGAAAAGAGAAAGGCACGTAAAAAATGACTGCAAAGTCGTTCTCCGGAAGACAAGAGGGTTTTAAATAAGCTTACTCAACAACTTAAAGAAGAGATAAAAGTTATTAAAATCCAAAGCTTTCAATCCTTCTTGAGTGACCTGACGGATGATAGAGATACTGACTATTCACTCTGGAGAGCAGCCAAGATATTAAAAAGGCCAATAAAGTATGTTCCACCGATTCGCAGAGATGATGGTAAGTGGGCCAGAAGTGACAAAGAGAAGGCGGAAGTATTTGCTGAATATTTGACAAACATATTTCAACCTCATCCACCAACTGGTATGGAAGATATACCATTAGCTAATAATACAGATCATATGTTGGTCAAGCATTTCACACCAGCAGAAGTCATCAATGAGATTGCTAAGAAACTTAAAATTAATAAAGCGCCTGGTTATGACCTAATCACAGCTAGGTTACTCAAGGAACTGCCATACAAATGTATAATAAAGCTAATTCATCTTTTCAATGCATCAGTACGTCTTAGATATGTGCTTTTATACAGTGGAAGATTGATGAGGTAATTATGATCCCTAAACCTGGCAAGACACTGGAAGAAAAAACATCATACCTGCCGGTATAATTGCTACCTATTATAGGAAAACTTTTCGAAAGGCTACTTTTAAAACGACTTAAGCCAATTATTGAAAATAGGCAGATTTTTCCAACTCATCAGTTTGGGTTTTCGTAGTAGGCACTCGACTATAGACCAAGTGCATCGCATAACTGATGTCATAGAGAGATCATTAGAAGAGAAAAAAATATGTGCGACTATATTTTTGGATGTGGCTCAAGCTTTTGATAGAGTGTGGCACGAGGGCTTGGAAAATAAGCTTGATCGCTATTTACCGAGACAAATGAGCGAGATTCTAAAATCATATACATCTGACAGATATTTCAGAGTAAAATATGGTGAGGAATATTCTGCATTAAAAAGTATTGCTGCTGGAGTCCCTCAGGGTAGTGTCCTTGGGCCTACTATTTATTTGCTATACACAAGTGATATCCCAAAGAATGATGGGGTTTTGACAGCCACGTTCGCGGACAACACTGCCCTGTTTGCTACTGGACAAGATATGGAAACAGCTACTGGCAAGTTGCAATTAGCTATCGATAGTGTTAACAGCTGGACTAGTAAATGGCGCATTAAACTGAATGAGGAAAAGTCTACTCATGTTACCTTTATTAACAAGCACTGTGTGTATCAGCCAGTGATAATTAATGGAAAAACTGTTCCACATGCAAACGAGGCAAAGTATCTAGAGATGACTCTGGATGCTAAACTTCGTTGGAAGTCACATGTAAAAAAGAAACGTAAACAACTAGGAATGAAGTACAGACAAATGTACTGGCTTATTGGTGGGAACTCTGAATTGTCCGTACATAATAAACTGCTTTTATATAGGCAAATCTTAAAACCCATCTGGACGTACAGCATTCAGTTGTGGGGATGCACGAAAAAAAGTAACATCCAAGTAATTCAGACATTTCAAAATAAAGTGTAGTATGGTCAAAGCACTATGGTATGTCTGCAATAGAGATATCCATCGAGATTTGAAGATGCCTTTGGTGCACGAAGAGATACAAAAGTATGCTGGAAGGCATGTAACCTGACTCCGTGATCATCAAAATGTAGAGGTGGCACATTTGGTCAGCAACGTCCCACAGGTGTGAAGCCTGAGAGAAAAAAACCTGTTGACTTGGTGCAGTATTAATACACGTGATCAAAGTGTAGTTGCATTGTGAAGGGCGACTCTGGACGTTTTTTCACCACACAACCAGTTACATCATAGAAATATTGCTAGATAGTTGTTAACTAGTTGCAATTGAAAAAAAAAAAAAAAAAAAAAAAAAAAAAAAAAAAAAAAAAAAAAAAAAAAAAAACATGCATAAATGACATCAATACTGAATACTAGTTTGTTGTAATGAAAAGAGAAGAAACTAATATATTGGGAATTAACATACCTTTTGTAATCTGATTTAACAAAATTTTAGTTAAGACTGAGAAAAAAATAAAGACAAATAATAAGCTATTAAAAAAAAAAAAAAAAAAAATTAAGCTGGTAATGAAAAATAGTTGTTGCATGTGTCCTAGGTAAATCAAAGCTCTAATTGACTGAGCAATTTGAGGTTTTGTTTTAACTCAACCTTTTGCCATTTCATCTGTATATTTATTAGATACTGTGCATTTAATCCATGTGTACCAAGTGTTATGAATCCTTAATCTTCTTTGCAACTATTTATTTTCCGTTTTTAAAATGGTGACCATTCAAAACAGTTACTGTACAGTTCTAAGAAATGGATGTGGGTGCTCTAATTAGAAATAAAGGATGTAATCTAACTAATTAAAATATAATTGTGTGAATGAAGCATAATTATTAAAAAAAATTTAAAAGAAAAATGAAATTTAAACTTTTTTCTAAAATTTTCCTACGAAAAAAAAACTTTCTCACTCATTACTTTTTGTTGTTGTATATAAATTAAACTCAGTTTAAGTTTCATGGTTTACAAAAATATCAAATACATTATTATTTACATAACCGCTAATTATTGTTTTTTTAATGAGATATTATTAAAACTTGATATAACATTCATGTAACTTGTATACATGCATTAAAGTAAATTATAGTAAACTATATACAATAGTCGGATCATTCAATGACCCGATACCAAGGCTCACCAGTGGTACGGGAAATGTTAGTTTTCAGTTAAGGCAGTCGGTATTCCAGTATTTAAATATTTCGATGGTTACAGTAAAATATATATGCTACCACTGTGATCATAATGAATCACAATCACAATGTAAAGAGGAAGCCATCCATAAAGCATTTATATATATATATATATATATATATATATATATATATATATATATTATATTTTCTTTTCTGTGAGTGGTATTTTGTTCAAGTGTACAGTAACTGTGGTGTTATTTATTATTACTTCTTGGTCTGTTAAGACAGTAGATAGATATATTTGGTTTAAAAGAATGATTTGTTGAACGTATTACAACATCTAAAGAGAGAGGTCTACTGTTCACAAAATCATTATTTTAAGAAAATTTTTAAATATTACAATCTAGTTCAATAAAAAAAAAGATAAAATTTTATTTGTAGTTAAAATCATATATAAACAATTTTACATAAAATTAATATTATAAATCACAACAACTTCATGAAAAATGTAAATAATTGTCATTTGAGTGTTTTCTTTTTATATGAGTACTGAGAACATATTTATATTTAACACAAAGGTCACAAAATGGGCACTGAAACCGCGGTTCTCTTCCACATTCGATACGAACATGTCTTTGAAGATCTCCTTTATTTTTATAACTCCTACTACAAATCTCGCATAAGAATTTGTCTTCAATATTTTTGATTAGAGGAAATGTACCTGTGTATATAGTCTCTAAGCCTATTTGTTGAGAGCCTGGAAATAATGAAATAGTTAGACAAGCATATCATAACGCAACTTCTAGAAAGAAACTTTTAATGTTTATAACATAATTAAAAAGTGTCCTTTAAAATTAAAACTTAATTTATTCATAAAACTTATTAGTTAAAAAAATTAGAAGTCATTAATTTGAACTGATCTTTTGAAACTCTTAAGATAAGTTGAAATAAATGTAAAGATATCAAGAAAATTATTTTTGATTGATTTAATAATGATTTGGAGGCTAAAAATATAATTTATGGGAATGTTTGCTTTAGGCAGAATATACTGTACTTAACATTAATCGTTTGGCAAAGAGGAGAGTTACAATGGGTAGCGAATTTACAAAGGCTAGAATTACAGAGAAGAAACTCGATGTGCTGACCAAACGTTACCTGATAAGTTGCTTAGCAGCCTTAGGCTATATACAGGTTTTTTGTGCCCCATGATTATTACGTATTTTAGTATGCTTAATTTTGAACAGTCTTATAATATAACAAATCTCTATAGATATGAAGCTCAATGTCTCTCTGTTTCTCTCTCTTTGATGAAAGCTCATGACTCAAGAATTTTATGTTGTAGCTGAAAATTTAAAGAAAATGCTTAAAATAAGTCGGAAATTGGATTTCCTACTTTTCAGCAGCTTAAAATGGTTATAAACTTGGAAACTATTCTATCTGTTTCAAAAATATTTTTGTCCAAATTAACATTAAAATCATATTCCATATTATTTGCCACTGCAAATTATTTAAGAAATAATATTTTATTATGAGATAATTGCTGATCTATTATTTAGATCATTTGAAATATATTAAAATGGTATTAAATGTTTTACAATAAATACAAATGAGATAACAAATAAAAAAATTAGAAAATGAAAAAAACGGAAGATTTTTATTTTGGAGCATATTTGTTGTCAATACATTTCATAATAAATAACAGTAAACACGATTGACTATGAGGACTTTCAGAGAGATGTTATGCCTTAAGGAAATAAGTAGAATCCTATTATAAATCACAACAAACAATATTGCTGAAGTCAACAAACCAGTAAAAGAAGTATGCTTTTTTGAGTAAGTTGAAAGGATATATCAACCAAGATAGTGGGTTTATACTCATATTAGGTATGTAAAGAAACTAGGCATTTAAATAATATATTTTACTTTTTGAAGTGAAAACTTCTATTGGCGCGTTGGGTACTTTTTGGGATGGACTTTTTCAATAGAAATCGCGCCACGCACACTACCGTAATCGTGTCACGCACCGTACCGTATCGTAATGCAACTTTAATATATAGAGACAATGGATAAGCGCGCACAGCGTATATATAAACTCAAATATCTACGAAAAATATTGCACAAACTTTCTCACATACCCATATATATTAAAACACAAATCTACGAAAATTATTGCACTAACTTTCTCACATACCCATACGTATTAAAACTAAAAATCTACGAAAAATATTGCACTAACTTTCTCAAACTCATATACATAGTCAAACTAAAATCAATGCAAAAATATTGCACAAACTTTCTCACATACCCATACGTATTAAAACTAAAAATCTAATATTGCACTAACTTTCTCAAACTCATATACATAGTCAAACTAAAATCAATGCAAAACTATAGCACAAACTTTCTCACATACCCATATATATTAAAACACAAATGTACGAAAATTATTGCACTAACTTTTTCACATACCCATACGTATTAAAACTAAAAATCTACGAAAAATATTGCACTAACTTTCCCAAACTCATATACATAGTCAAACTAAAATCAATGCAAAAATATTGTACAAACTTTCTCACATACCCATACGTATTAAAACTAAAAATGTAATATTGCACTAACTTTCTCAAACTCATATACATAGTCAAACTAAAATCAATGCAAAACTATAGCACAAACTTTCTCACATACCCATATATATTAAAACGAAAATCTACGAAAAATATTGCACTTACTTTCTCATAATTCGCATACATAGTTAAACTAGTAAATGAAAAAATATAGCACAAACTTTCTCAAACTCATATACATAGTCAAACTAAAATCAATGCAAAAATGTTGCACAAACTTTCTCACATACCCATATATATTAAAACAAAAATCTACGAAAAATATTGCACTAACTTTCTCAAAATTCGCATACATAGTTAAACTAGTATAAATGAAAAAAAATATCTCACAAACTTTCTCACATACCCATATATATATATATATATATATATATATATATATATATATATATATATATATATATATATATATATTAACACTAAAAATCTACGAAAAATATAGCACTAACTTTCTCAAACTCATATACATAGTTAAACTAAAATCAATGCAAAAAATATTGCACAAACTTAAGTTTTCACTTCTAACGTATGGTCTTAAGCACACCCAATATTTTTTTTAACCAACTAAAATAGTCAAAAAGGTGAAAAAGAAATCATATTAAAATATAAAAGCTTTCACATCTTTATCTGCTCCTATTTTTTATACAATTTTGCAGATTTTAAAACCATGTACATAACATACTTAATTTTCTTTTAAATCTATGTTTGTAAAAAAAAGGAATGAATTTTTGGATAAGTCTAATGATCACAAGGCAATTTAAGATATAAAGTTTAGATATAATTATAATGTATCAAAAGGTCAATAATTTAAAACAAGGTTAGGCCTATTATGTAATGTAAATATTTAAAACCATATTTCTTCATCGTCAATAATAAATCATTGAAGGTCCAATAAGTTGAATACATTTACACGTCTTGTTATAACTGATAGCCATCTTTATTGTGCCTACATGTCTTAGCATGCTTTTGTAAGGTATCTTTTCTGGAAAACTTGTGACCACATTTAAAACACTCAAATTGTCGTTCTTTCCCACATTCGTAATTAATATGTCTGTTAAGTCCGTGTCTATAAATGTATGATTTGTTGCATACATGACAGACATGGGGACGATTATCATCAACAGAAAGTGTAGTTTGATTCAAAGCTGGAAGCATATACGAGTCACATGTTAACACATAGTTGACTGTTGAGTTGCCATTTTCCATGGTTTCTTTTTTTAAAAGTTGCTCTTGTACATCAATTTGATTTCGAGAGGAGAATAAAAACACTTCTGAAACAAAATTATATCTATTATTAAGTTATCAGTTTTAGAAATGGGTAAATAAATTATAAGATTATTTACTTAGAATACATGATTTATTTATTCCTCAACAAATAATTTTTATAAATACAACTTATAAAAATTTAAAAAAAAGAAAATAAATAAAGAATAATACTAGACAAGCACTATAATATAAAGTTAAAACTATAAATCTATAATACAATTTACTGCAGTGCTTCGAGGGGTAGAGGTCTTTATTTTATGGGTTTTCTTCTATTTTTAAAATTTATAACGTGATGATGACGGAGAAGTTTTTTACCTTTAAGCAATAAGAAAAAAAAATCAATTACTATCCTATCTGTATTATAAAACAAAATTAATAAAAACAAAAAGGGGTACTAGGTAGGGATGCTCCATGAGAGCATGTCTTGTTTCGAAGCTAACATCACAAAGCTTGAGCGTTAGGCAGGCTCTGGGGAAAAAATACAGTTTCTATTATATGCACACTATTTTGTTATTTGTAAATATTAAAGGCTTATAAAGTATGATTTGATTTAGGAAGTATTGAACTATAGACAGTTATTTCAATGTAGGCAATCATTTTTATGAATCAAAAAATATTTCTTAAATAATGGAGAAGCAATATATATAATTAGCTTTTCTGCAGGAAACTTGTCTTCAGCATAACAAGTTGTGATGATTTTTTTTAACAATGTTATTACAGATTTATATCACCAAAATAATACAAACTACTTGACAAAATTTAACATGACAAGAGCATAATTTAAGGATTTAATGTGGCACATATTTTTGTTTATTTATAAAGTACTGTACTTATATAATTGAACTTAAAAACAAACAAACAAACGAGGAAATACGATTCTTCAAAGTCTGTAAACATTTTGTTAAAATATAAATGGTCATCATATGAATAATTTATGTTTTCATTTTAGCATACAGCTCTTAATATATAAAAAACACACATTCTTACAAAACGAACCTTTAACTAAAAAAAAAAAAAAATATTTATCACCTCTTCAATTGTCAACCCTGATGTTGGTTTCAACAGCTCTCCACCAGCCCTAGTTCTGTAATAATCTTTTCAGTTTCATATAGTGTCCAACTTCTCCATAAGTTGTATATATTTTAACATAGGCCTGCAATAGTCTTAAACAATGCAAAACTCCAGCCCAATGACTGACAGGAAAAGGAGTTTCCTTCTACCAAATGCTCTACATAGTGTGGAGTTCTAAAGCACTCTTAAGACCTTGGAGCGAGAAATCTCCCTTAAAGATGGATGAACCTGAATAAGTCAATGACTTGAATGAACCTTGAATGTTAAAGTCAAGGGGAAATCATGTATTGACTTTCTTGTATTACAACTAAATTTTCCAAATATTCTGTAATAAATTGAAATGTTCTGGAGATGAAACAGTTCCCGATTGGATATCCATGTGGACAATGCTCAAGTAGTTGCTTTTAGCAATAAAAATAAAAATATAATAATCTCCATAACGAACATGAAATGTATATACACTAGTACAATGTGTCAAACTAAAAATTTAGAGTTTACTTCCCTTCTATTTAAAATACTTGGGGAAAAGACATGTTATAGCATTAACCAATTTCATTTGAAAGTTTGAATTTGATTAAATGGTTCAAAATGAAATGGGCATCTACATGCAGAATTTTTGTATACATATACAAACGTCATTTAAGCTTGCAAGAAATAACTTGTCAGAATTATATTATCTGGAAAATTATATGTATTTTAAAAGAGCTCATACAGTTAAAATAAATATTTATTCAAGTAAATATACAAATGAAAGTAGCAATCTTCTACTCTGGTCGGTTTGTACAATCAGATGTTTGCTACCAATAATTATGTGTTTTTCTTAAATGGACAACCATTGTTTCTTTTCTAGTAAATGAATGTAAACATATAGTGCACTGAAATTGCGGCAGCACACCACATTCTAAACGTTGATGCCGTAACATACCACTGCGAAGACGGTACTTTTTTCCACATTTGTTACATTCGTGGTACCCTGAAAGGAAATGATTTAATTAAGACAATGTTAGTATGTTAAATAATTATTGTAATATAACAAATCATTTTATAATATAACGCAACCATAAAAATATAGTGGTAGTTTATATTAGATGTTAAAAATTATTTAATTACAGTTTACAAATATTTATACTTGAAATCATAGAAGTATTTACATTAAAAACAATTACATTCAAAATACCGGGTGTTTCAAAATGAATAGCGGGGTTTTACCGACTTTCAATTTTTATTACACTACAATTACAGCTATAAATGATACTTCAAATGAAACAGCAACTCAAACAGTTTTGTTTGTTGGCACTACGCAATGTTTTCGCCGCCATCCGTTAGAAAGCGCTAGTGGCAAAGATGGCGACTAGTGAACAGAAAGCTTTTTGTGTTTTACAGTTTGCAAAGACAGAATCTGTAGTTACTGTGCAACGTGCGTTCCGTATTAAGTTCGGTTGTGATCCTCCAGGTGATTTTCAAAACGTAGATGGTGCTATATCCCGGCAGAAAGTTTATGGGCCTTTCTTTTTTGGCGAAGCAACTGTAACTGATACTTCTTATCTTGATACTCTACAGTTATGGCTCTTCCCTCAGTTGAAAGATGATGAACAAGAGAACTTCATTTTCCAGCAAGATGGTGCACCGCCTCACTGGCACAACGAAGTACGCAATTGGTTGAATGTTACTGTACCGACCGCTGGATTGGCCGCAAAGGGCCCAATGACAGATTTTGTTTCGCATGGCCTCCACGGTCACCCGATCTGACGCCTTGCGATTTCTACCTTTGGGGGTTCATAAAGGATCGTGTGTATGTGCCTCCACTACCAACTGACCTTCCCGAATTAAGAAACAGGATTGAAGCAGCTGTTACAACAATTACTCAAGAAACACTAATCAAAGTTTGGGAAGAACTCGTATATCGTCTTGATGTGTGCCATGTGATGAATGGTGCTCAAATTGAACACTTGTAGGCTTTTCTGTAAAACTCTTTGAGTTGCTTTTTCATTTGATGTGTCATTTATAGCGGTAAGTTTAATGTAATAAAAGTTATAAAGCGTTAAAACCCCGCTATTCATTTTGAAACACCCGGTATATTAAAATAAGTTGCAAACTTTATTTTTATTTTTTTTTTTAGGTAGAAGATAATGATCTAGTTAAAAGTAAAATCTATACATCTTTTATTCTTCTTTCTTCTTCTTCTTATTATTATTATTTTGCTTAATCAATAGCATCTAGTTATTCAAATGGAAGATACAGGCTTGTAAAATTATGTAAACAGAAAAATGAGAGAAATTCTTACTTATCAGGTTTTGATTTTGGCTGTAAACTGTAGTTAAGCATATCTCTTATCTTTTCCGGAATTAATTTCCTTTCAGAATAAGGAGCTAATGTATTATAACAAGAATAAATAATGAACATACTACCCTTATCAAAAATACTTTCAATAATTTCAAGGTGTTTAATAATTCAATAATTTCTAAAGGCGAAAAACGTCTCAGTCATCATCGTCTGTCTGTGTTTTAAATAAGAAACTATACATTTTCTCTCTCTCTCTTTTTTCCCTTTTTTTTCCCTCTTTTTATTTTTCGGAAGGCTAGCATTAATGAAGGAATCAAGACCTAGACAATGTAAAATGGAGAGGAAATGGATAAACAATGAGCTTGTTTTTTAAAAATGTTGTCTGATATTGACTAATAAAGGAAGAAACCTTTAATAATATAATTTATTTTATCTTTGAACTTTTATTTGATACAAATATACATAAACAATTTTTGGATACACAGACTACAATTATTGAGATATCAATCATTTATAAATAAATTGCATAGACCTATAAAAAATATTACAAAAAAAGATCATTTAAAATAAAAAATTTTTTAAAATAAAAACAGTATAAAATTAACCCACTGTAATATTATACTCCTGATGATGGAACATTCTGATATGTGTCGTCATTGAATCTTTTCGAGTAAATCTTTTCCCACAGTGCGTGCAATGAAACTGTGGTTCAACACCACATTCGAATCTTACATGTCTAGTTAGATGAGTTTTAAGCTTATAACTACGACCACATTGTAAACATCGGAATCTTTTATCAGGATCCATTTTTGTTAATTCTGAGGTTGCCCAGTGGAACATTGCTGTAATAAGAAATTACAATATTAGTGACATATTGTGAGTCACAAAATTGATAGTGGTTTAGAAAATATGTAAGTACTGTATAGAATATCTAAGGGATGTTTTATCCAAATCTTTTAAAATTGGATTATAAAATGAAATAGCTTGACTAAATATACTTAAGACAACCTCATACTATAACAAATTTTACGTTTAAGAAAAACCTATACTTTCAGGATGGATCTAATTTTATCTCTTAGTACATAGAATTGATTTAAAAAAATGTTTGCCACATTCATTTCATTAAAAATTAAAAATTAAACAGAAACTGTAGAATGAAATCTGTAAAAAAAAAAGAAAGAATTTTGGCTAATTTTAAAGTCTATTGTATCACAACAATCTAAAGTTGGAGGCCAAAGTTGTAATCTGCAAACAAGCACAGTTTATTCCCCCCAAATGTAAAAATCTAAGACTGAAGTTCAAGGTTTGTAAAAAAATGAATTTATTACAAGTATGTTGTATTTGATACTAACCAAAACCAGAGATTGATGTTGAAGTTGGTATATGTGTGTTGAAAATTGTACCCAGAAGTAAAAAACCAAGACTAGTACTAGGTTGTATTGTGAGAAATTGTTATTTTGTGTCTATGGTTGTTTTGTTAGAGAAAAAAGTTGAAATTGTAACGAAAAGTAAAAACTAAGACTGTAGTTTTAGGCTAGCACAAGAAATGATTTTAATTGAAATGAATATATTTGTAATGGATACTAGCCAAAGCCAGAGGCTGTCGTTGAAGTTGGTAAACGATTGTTGAAAATTGTGACCAAAAGTAAAAACTAAGACTGTAGTTCTACGTTTGCAAGAGAAACTAGTTTACTACAAGTATATTGTATTGAATACTAACTACAACCAGAGACTGATATTCGAGTTGGTGAGTGTTGAAAATTGTACCCAAAAGTTAAAAAGCTGAAATCATAAGATGACGAGTAAAGCGTATCTACTCTTTTCAACCAATTATATCACATACCAATTGAGAGCGAAGACCACATTCTATCTAACAAACATGCAAGAGCAAGTTTTAAACACAAACCTAGTGAGATTTATTGGACTTTCATGTTTATTGAACTTTTTCGGGTGTTCAAAATTAGAAAAATGTTAGTAGCCTATTCCTTGTTATTACTTTTCAAAGTTTGTAGATGACATTTATAATATTAAAAAGAACTTAATTATTTTTTAATCTACATCTGACCAATTTAATACAAAATCCATAAAAAAATCTGAAGATGTCAGAATGTATCACGTCTACAACCCAAATAACTAGAGATTTTCTTATTTTACTAAGCACTACCTTGGGAGGTCTCAGTCACATGTATGTGTATGGTATGTCTTAGGAGTTTTACTGATTCACTGTGACCATTAAAGAGATTCATTATGCCCATTTCTTTATTCCTGAGATTTTTTTACAGTAGCCTCAGACTAGGAGAGTGTCTGATGTAAGGGGCATGTCCTCCCTTCGACTTGCTTCTGACTTGCCTGATTTGATGGTACAACCAATTCCAAGAAAACTAGGTACACAAATTACTAATTAGCTACATTTAATTCCTAAAGTTACAACTTCACGACAGACTGCAACTCACTTATCTTATGATTTTGCCTATGTGCACACAATATTTATTTATAAAAAATCATAAAAACTAAAAACCAACAAAGTATAAAGTTGTGTATGATAAACTGTAAAAAGTTTTTATATAATAAAAGTAATGACAAAAATATTTAAAACGAGGAAAATTTACATTTCTCGGCTAAATGATAACTTCCTGCAAGAAAGTTGTAGATATTATTTTGTTGATAGATTATTTTTTGACAATTATATTAGACGCATTCTAGAAGTATTCGAATACATACATGGCGTACTGGTTAGGCTACTTGAATATCTAAGAATGGCACGTAATATTTACTATATTTTTGTGGGAAAGGTAAACAGGATGATAAGGAGATCCCAGGAAATACTTCCCGCCTTCCTAATGCCTTTGTTCCTTGATTCCAAGAATACATTCACCTAATAACTTTAAAGCATGCATAAAATATCTGCCAATTCGTCATTCACATAGCCTATTTCCCACATAAAATGTAAACTTGGTCGGGTAATAGGTATTGTGCTAAGTGTGATGATGGGTAATCGTAAAGTGTTAATGAGTCAAAGTCGTTGAAATTATTTACAATGCAATTTATGAAGAAAGAAGCTGAACACGGAAACTTTGTGATAAACAAGTTGGAACAAACTATCATTTATTTGTAAGTTTTATATAATAATAATTTAATATTTTTGCTATCGGTAGTTATTAAAAACGGCGAATAAATTAGAAAATAGTACTAAGCTAAAAAAAAGTACTGATGTGTTAAAATTTCTAAAAGATTGGTGTTAGGCATTTATTATGTAGTTATGTAGGATATAATGGTACAAACCCCATCTGAGATTATAGTAAATAGCCTATAACTCAAAGGTATATAAAGGAACTCTAATAGGAAATCTATTATTAAATAAATGACATACCTCTTACAAAAACAGTAGATACTTGATCATAATATCCATGTACATTATTAACGAATTTTTTTTTTTTAATTTTTGTATAAAAAAGGATTATTGAACAAAATAAAAATTTGATTACATTAAATAAATAAACTTAAAAAATATTAGGATTTTCTGCACTAAAGAACAAACAATTGTAATTTGATTATTGCAAAGCAACAGCTACTTTAATATTTAATTAAGTGATACTGTATCAAATAAATATCAGGCGGTCTAAGTTATTTAATTTTAGAATAATATTATAAAAAATTGTAAACACTGATTTATTCAAGTTATTGAATAAAATTTTGAATGATTTGAATAATGGTTAAGTTGTTAATTACAACAGTAAGTGTTTCAAATATGTTGAAAATTTTGTGGGCCCTAACCATTCAAAGTTAAAATCTGAATTTTAAATTCCAGGGACCAAATGTATAGGTGTATCTATGAGAAGATAAAAATGGGAAAACTTGCTACCTCATCATGTAAGCTACCAACTGAGTGTTTAATTTGGGTATTATTTAAAATTACAAGACTTCTAAATTTTCCCTTATAATAAATGGCAAATATTAATCTTTTTGAAATATGTATAGCTTTGTACTTTTTTCAGAAGGTGAAATTTAATAAACACATTTTATAGCACATTTCCCTAGTTTCATTTTTTCTGAGATTTTTGTGTCAGCTTTGGTTGCTGACATTATGAACACAGATGTAGTTATCAAGAAATGAGTGTCATTATAGTTTTTCTTGTAAAATGTTACATGAAAATTATGAATCGCATGACTATCTTGCTATTTACCAAATACATATCAGGTGGTCTACATTATTTAATTTTAGAACAATATTATTAAAAAATTATAAACACTGATTTATTCAAGTTATTGAATAAATTGTTGAATGATTTAAATAATTCTCAAGTTGTTAAATACCGGTACAACAGTAAGTGTTTGAAAAATGTAATTTTGTGGGCCCCTGACCATTCAAAGTTAAAATCTGAATTTTAAATTCCAGGGACCAAATGTGTTAGTGTTATCAAAAACGGGTTTCATTATAGTTTTTCTTGTAAAATGTTACATGAAAATTATGAATCACATGACCATCTTGCTATTTAAAAATTAAAATTAGATTCAATATGACAAATAGAAATTTCAAACTTTTATAAAATAGTATTTTTGTAGCTGTACAGATCCACATCTGTTTCTATCTTCTAGTTACACTCAATTTTGTAATACTCAGTTATGTCCAACACCTTTAAAGATCTTAAACACATCAATTTCACACACTTTAATTGCTAATAACTCTAAAACCTTACGTTATATCAAAATTACTTATTTTTAATAATTTAATTGCTTTTATTTTGAAATCTTACATTTTGTTTTATGATGAAGATTGACCGTGTTACGATTGAAATAAAAAAAAGCATAAGTTTAATCAAAATTATAATCAATCAATTAATTCATGGATAAGAATATTATTTGGTCCAATGATTAAACATTCATTTTTCATTATTATTCAATTAAAACTGTTGATTAAAATTGTTAATTTAATTTTGATGTTCCTTGTTATTTAGTATTTGATAAATGTAAATGTAGAGTATAAACACTGTTCATTGGTATTTTAAGATAAAATTGCATATTTTAGCTATATTTAACTGCATCAAAATTAAAAAATCTTATGAAAATATTAAAAAATCGGAACTTTTTAAATAAATGTAAAATAATTGGTAACTGTACGTTATAAAAACAAAACAACAATGGTTATTATATGTTTAAATAAAAAAATACAATCCTACAATTTTTTTTAAATTGAACACATGAATCATTAAAAAAATTGGACTTTAAAAATCATAATTTTTCCATTACCGGTACTTAAAAAAAAAAAAAAAATAGCCTACAAGTACTTTGTACCAGTTTTTTAAAATAATTCCAAAAATAATTATTTTAGCTAAAAATTTCGACATATTTTTGAATGTGAATAAATTTATCATAATTTAGTTTCTGATTTTTTAAAATGATGTATAGGTTTGAAAACACATTACTTTGAAGTTAAGTTACCTAACAATCTAACGATTTTGTACCTCAAAATAAAAATAAAAAATTTAAGACCTATATTTTAAGATTCACATATTCAGTTTAAAAAATACTTCAATAGAATGTTAGTTTTATGTCAGAGCATATACAAACCAGCTCATATAACTATTATTTTTTAAATCCACAAGTTCCGGTCCTGATTTTTAATATTTCTATAAATATACAAAGTAGTACTAATAAAGTTCAAATCCATTTAAACTGAATATACTTTATGGAATTTTGAAAATAAATAATCATAGTTTGTGATGTGAAACGATTTTTAATTTTTAATGTAGATAAATATTTCAAAATATACAATTTCATTGGAAAATACCGATTTTTGTGAGAGAAAAAAAAAAAACACTGTTTATGACTAGGCTATATCTGTATTTACTTTTATTGAATACAAAATAACAAAGAGCATGTGGTTTTTCATTTTATGTTCTTTTCTTTCTCTGTTAATAAGGCGATGATTTTCACCTTCAGACAAAATCTTAAAAATGTAGTATTTTAAAGCAATATCCCATATATTTACACTTAACTTTTCCCATTTTAAAAATATATTTTACTGTACTATGTCCCTTTATTTTATTTTACTGTTCTTATAATAAAAAATAAAATAAAAATAAATTTAACATGAGAATTAAAATATTTTAAGCTAAATTGTTAGGTAATAAGAAACAAACTCAAATTAGGCCTTATTTATTTATAAAACGTATGGTGCAATACATATTTTTTGACATTCATACAAAATTACTACTGTTAGAATAAAGGCCAATTGATAAGACACATCATGAGTTAGTTTGTAGTTACATCAATAATCAGTATATATACATAATATTATATATTATCGATTTTTAAAAAGCCTCCAAATATATATTTTAAAATCACATGTATACAAAAAGAAGGAAAAAACAACAAATATAGAGATAAAACTAATAGACGTGCAAATTCAAAACTATTGAGCCTAATCGGTCATGAGACAAGTTTTCACTATATAAACATAAACTAAATTAATGGTAATTGCTTTAATTATATCAGATAAAAAAATAATTATAGCAATATTTGAATAATTGCAATTTGAGTGGTATTGAATAAGCAAGATATAATGTTTTCTTACAGATTGAAGAAAAAAGTGATAGTAACCTGTCTTACTGGATGTTAAGACGTTAAGATAAGTCGTGTATATTTACCTTGTTCTACAATACACTATTGTATAAGTTAGAAACAGCATGACATGAATCTGTGATTTTCAATAAGAAACAAGTTAACTAAGTCTGCAATGCAAATTAACAACTAGGCTCTACAAGTTTCCTGGATCTAAGTGATTTTTATAGAAACTAATGAGCAGTTGCTCTCAACAATGTAAAATATTATTCTAAATTTACATACATTTAAAATTTATTAACCTTAATAGATGTGACTGTGCCATAGTTAGTTGTTTTTTTTTTGTAAGAAAGTGGTACCACCGAAAGTTCAACAATGTAAAAAATAATACTTTATTTACTTAAATTTTCAAACTATTAACCTTAATAGATGTGACTGTGCCATAGTTAGTTTTTTTTTGTAAGAAAGTGGTACCACTGAAAGTTCAACAATGTAAAAAATAATACTTTATTTACTTAAATTTTCAAACTATTAACCTTAATAGATGTGACTGTAATATAATCGACACTGATTAACACTTGATGGTAAAAATGATTGATTATGAATAAAATTTGAAATGCCACACTGTTCAAACCATTTTGATGAATGATTTTAGTATCAAGAAAATTTGTGTTAAAATGACTCCAGAAAATCACACTCATAAGCAGAAGAGTAACCAAATAGCATTCTTTTTCGGAAACCCTGTGTATATTATATTCCTTACCAGACCTTCAGTTCATTTACTAGGTCTGGTTTAGGTCAATATATATATATATATATATATATATATATATATATATATACAAACACACACAGATACACACAGTGACCTGCCGAGACCTAGTTCTCATTATTATGAACTATGAACTCAAACAGCTAGTGATATTTAACCTGTCAAAAGATAAGTAATTCGCATGCGTCCAACGACATGCTTTTATCGGAACCTCACACGGTCAGGAATTTGCCATGACAAATAATATTTATATTATATTCATAATAAATTATTATTAATATTAATAATAACATAATTTAATATTTATATTATATGTTTTAATAATAAACATCGAGCGATGGCACTTGTCTTGAAAAACGTAGACTTTCGTTATCAGAGCTCTATTTAACCTAACAAAAGCTCGATTCCCTTGTTTTCTATATGTTATTTAACAGTGAAGAAGTGCATTTTGGGACTTGAAACGTTTATTGCGACAAATAATATGATCTGATCCATTGATTACAAGGTAAATACTTTGTTTTCATAATTTTTTATAGAGAAATCTGAGGATGAAGTACAACTGATATTTAGCGACTATATTAAATCCGAGAGGAAAGGGACTAGTAAAATTAAATTACTAGAAAAAAAAAATTTAATTAAAGAAACGAATGCTACCCATGGATGAAACAGATTATCTAGTATCTAAAAGGTTGTCAATATAAATATAGTTATCCTGAACTAATAAAATTCTTATTTTTCTGTTAGTACAGTCTTGGGGTATTCAAGATATAGTGTTTAAGAAATCATTAAAAATTTAACTTTCCATAACATTTGCCAAGCACTCTTAAGAGACTTATATATTTTCTATCACTAGTGGTTATAGTCAGAATATTTACTAGATGGAGGGGAGGTAAACATTTGTGGAATACCACGAAGGAGAGAGAATATTGGAGGTTCCAGGAAAAAAATTGTAAATTTAAGGCCAAAATGTGGCTTATAATATGACATTTTGCGACCATCTACTGTCTATAATAATTGGCATTTGAGCCTTAAAAGTCAAATACATATATATTTAAAGAAATTTCAAGGGAGTAATTTTTACAGCTATAGCTTATAAAACTGTAAATATTATATCGCCATACATGTTACAGTATGAAATCAAGATATGGGGAAATGATGGGGTTGACTCTAAAACATAGTAAGCATTTGGCTTTTATAGTAGTTAGTGCTTTCGCTTTATAAGTGAGAGGTTCCAGATTCAACTCCCATGGGGGATCAAATATTAGTACTGTGTTGACTCAGCAGCTTGAGAAAAAATTGCCAACAAACTCTGGGAATTTTGATGTGCTAACCACACATTATCTGCCTGAAATTAGCAGGCCTAGGTTCTACATCTGCTGTTCTATTCCAGAGTTTTAGTTTAGTTTCTAAATGATAATGTGTTATTTACTTTATGATTTGCTGACAACTAGATATTAATTGCGCAATATTACAAAGACATAAATTATATAACGTGAAAAGTTATAGAAGACTATGCGAAGTGGAGGCTAGAAGTAAAACCTAATATATATATATATATATATATATATATATATATATATATATATATATATGTGTGTGTGTGTGTCAGAGGACAACAGGAAAACTTAAGAATTGAGAATGGGCAGCATTAAAGAGCATTGAACAGAATATAAATGTTTGGGACTAAAATTACACAGGATGGGGCATTAAATGAAGCAATCAGAGGGAGTAATGTACAAGGATAGAAAGCTATTATTACGTTGAACAGCATTTTGTGAGATAAAAATATCAACTAGGAGATTTAAAAATGGTTAATTATACTATTGTTAAATGTAGAATAATTTATAACTAAGAGTTTAGACAGAATAAAGATAGAATGGAGAAAATGTTGGAGGCTTCTCCACAAAGATGGGCGTTTGGTGAATAGCGGTAGGCATATTATGAATGGATAGAATATCACATAATAGGATAAGGGAAGTTGTGGATGTAACACAAACAACAGTGCAGAGTATTAGTGACATAAAACTGGTGTAGTCAAGTGGAAGCCTAAGAATTCCTAAGTAGCTTCTACTGTGGAAAGCGGGAGAAAAAATAAAGCAGAGAAGGCCTAGAAAGACCTAAAAAAATAGCATAAAGTCATGAGAAAAAGAGGATTAAAAGAAGATGATTGGGATGAAAAAGAAGATCAGAAATGGGTATGGGAAGATGTGAAATGTTGTAGACTGATTGAATACTGTATATTGTATACGAATATATACTTTAAAAAAATTAATCTTCAGGTTATTGAGAAATGTGTAATGTTTTAAAATTAAAATTTTTCTACAAATTATGATAAAATTTGGTGATATTTAAAGATTAAGAAACCAAATCAGGTGCCAAATTACCATCAAAAATACTTAGATGATCAGATATTAATAAATGACATGTCTTTGAAGTTTGAGGTTTGAAACTAGGACTAAAAATTTGTAGGCCCTACGGTTGCATGACATTTTGCACGGACATTGCAAATTGCCATATATATATATATACACACACACACACACACAGTTGTGATTATTGTCAGAATATTTTCAATTATTCCTAAACAGATTATTTGTATTTGATTAACACAGTCAGATATATCAAAGGCTTTTTATGGAGTTATGGATGAATAGTTACATTCATTTGTTGTTTTCTTTAAAAGCTCTGGGGGCTTAAATCCCGTTAGTCTCCAATCCCAATAATTATGGCATTGTCTATATCTATTATCCAGTATACAGAAAAAATATAATTTTTTTTCACAAATAATACTAAATAAAAAGGAAAAGAATCAATGCAACATACTTAACTATGTTATTTTTTCTTTAATTTTATTTAATCCGATTTATATACATTCTGAGAGGAATATTTCTTAATCTCTAACTAAATATTTGGAGCAAAATTATCACAATTTCTGTTAAATGTGTTAATTATAGTTGACACTAAGTGTGTATTTCTGATAAATCATCAAAGAGAAGAAAATTTAATTCATCAAGATAGTTCTACGACAAATGATTCTTGTTTTTATTTTATACTAAATGTCTATACTATAAACTGGCTAGGCCATTGAAGATGGGAAACCATTACTGCTGAAACAGAAATGAGGTAACCAGGATTTTATCCTAAAACTCATTAAGGGAGACTAGAAACTTAAAAATATGATTTCAGAACATTGGAAAAAATTTGAATATTTGTACTATCTTTAACTAGCATATACATTTGATTACTAAACTTTCTGTTATTTTTAATGACTAAAAAACCTGTATATATTATATAATGCATAAGCCTACTCTATTTATACATCTATTAATTCACTGATATTTGTAAGTTTATAAAATAATAGACTAGTATATTTTTATTTTGCATTGGTTAAAAATATGTAACAATACTATTAACTTATATAATATAGAAGGACTTCCTTACGTCCAAAATAATATATATACTTACATAGAATGATTCACAACACCTGTTTTAAATCTATTGTGAGAAATTGGCTCAATATGTAAAGTTGGTTTAAAAATGATACCTCACTAATTCTCATAATGGAAAATTATGAACAAATATTTTCTTTGAAATTCAGAATTCAAAAAGGACATGTTAAGAGGGATTGAAATATATTTCCAAAATTTTCTAATATAAACATAGGTTAAGTGATATTAATATAATTATATATTGTAAAGGAAAATTTTTCTGTATGTTTTATCATTTAAAAATGGTGACCCTAAATATAGAACAAAATGCCATATTGTTCAACACAGCTAAATTGATTAATGTAAAAGAAATTTGAAACAAATTAAGGTATTAAGGAGTAGTTTATTCTATAATACTATTAGGATAACACAACATCAACTGAAGCCGAACCACTGTTTTTTTCACACAATTCTTCAAATTAGTATTAGATTAATTACCTTGGTCATGGTGAGCGAACATTCTAAAATACATTATTTTACATTTAGGGCTACTATTTTAAATGATAAAATATATATAAAAAAAAAACTTTTACCAAAATATCTTTACTTTTCTCTTTACAATTTCTTGTTTACATTTGAAAATTTTGAAAAACAAACTACATACATACTGTACTTTAAAAAATATTATTTAGGAAGTGAGTTTTATCCCATAAACACCTTAGCCTAAAAGACTTTTTGTGCACTAACACCTTATACTCTTAAAAACAACCTTTTGAAATTCTGAATTTTGAAGAATATATTTTCTCATAATATTTTATATAAGAACTAGTGGGGTATAAATTTAAACCAACTTTATATATGACAAGATTTTCCTACTATATATTTGAAACAGGTGGTTTGAATCACCCTGTAATATATTTGGTGTTTTGGTAACGGTTTTAATTAAAACTATAAAATAAAATATATCCAGTGCTAAACTTAGACTAGATAAATATTGTGACTAGCTCTGTTCCAAAGTACGACTTCGACTATGTACATGTTAGTGCTGATTAAACCATGGATGGATGTTTATAATGAATATGTCTATTGAGGTTCTCTTTGAGTTTACTCTTATGTGGACAGTGAGGACATTGGAATTGAGGATCTTTGCCACATTCATAACGTTGGTGTCGATGCAAATGTGTCCGATGACAGTAACTCCGCAGACAAACGCCACAAGTAAAGTTTCTTTGCCTCCCCCTTGTCGTAACCATCCTTAAACCACCATACATCCAAGTTACTTCTGAAACAAACATCACTTTAATTATTTACAATGTTTTATTAAATATATGTACAAAATTTATTTGATATAAGTACGATTAGTGTGGTGAGTAATAAAAACAAACTGTTTACACATCCACTGCAAGGTTGATGTGCTAGGCATCTACTGTATACTATAATTAAAAACATACATACAGTACATACTTACAATGATTTTGGAAATATTAAGTATTATTTAAGATTCAGATCCTAAAAATTTATGAATCTGCAATACTAATAAAAAAAGAATAGGATAAAACAGTTGTACAAAGGAAGTTCTGATGGGCTATAAGAAATTGCTATTTGATGTACACACCTTAAATTACTTTTTAACATGTTTTCTACCATTGTTCAGATACTTGTCGTAGCATAGAAAGATGATGACTGTGATTCAAAGCACATGTTAACGGCTTGTTTGACATTGTTGTCTTTATGGAAATACCACCAACAAGGAAGGATTTCAGATGTTGGAACACATGAAAATTCGTTTGTGCAAGGACTGTGGGGAGGTTGATTGAATTGATTCAAACCGAAGTTCGTGAGATATTGGTAAGCATGAGGTTACACAACACAGAGCTTATGCTGTATCGAGCTTATGCTGTCTTGATGTTTTTTAATAGACACCTGTGTTGATTGTGGAGTTGAGACAAGAAGTTCATAAGTAAAACTGAACAGTATTTTTACTTTTCCCAAAATACTGTTGACATGATCGAGATTGTGTATGACACCCATGTGTCGTCCAAAGTGACTACATGGCTTAAGAAGTTGTTGCGTTGCACACTATATTGTGTCAAAAAGAGCCAAATGTATGGTCCTGTCATTTTATCTTGTGTTGTTTTAATAGCATCTTCGGCATCCAGCAAGTACAATATCTGATACTGCAATTTCTCAGACAAAGTAGTGAACGTGAATTTTAATGAAAATTCAGTGAATCGTCTCCCCTTTCTAGTATTTCCTTTGCCATTCTGCAAATTTTCATGTCTTTTATAAAAAGCACCATTGCTCTTCATATGATTAAATCATTCATTATAATATGTTCTCCATAAATGTATAGTACAACAAAGTTAACTTCGAGAGAGTCTCGCACAGGTTTGGGGAAATAGGCTGTTTAGTAGATATGTCACTGCGTGAAGGAGAATTTATGTCTTCTTAAACCTAATATAGTATACAGTAAAATGGTTGAACTACACTTGATATTTACATTAAAAGCCGCTACTTCATTTTTTACTCGAGCCCAAATTATAAGTTCAATCGTGTTTAGTTCTGGGTGATACGGCAGTTTTGCAACAGAATGACCATGTTTTCTAAAAGATTATCGAATAGATATTCTTCATCACAACTACTACAAGGAATATTTTTATTACTTAACCATTCTAACATTATTTTCTCTTTGCTGTTTGAATTTGGACAGGGATTTAATTTTTTTGTTACGATAAGATGCATTGTCTACGATCAAAACGGACCATAGTTTTAAATTAGGTATTAAACCACTTTTCATAATTTTTGGTATTCATGTTGTTGTGATAATCGCCTTTCACTCTCCCGATTTAAAAATAAGCAATGAGTTTGGAACACCTCTGTATTCATTCCCTGCATGGAAAATGATCAGCCTTTTACCTTTTAAAACTTTTTTTTATAAACCCTTGTCGAGTTATCAGACCATGAAAGATTTTTAACGTGAATAGTGTGAACACTATTCTGAATAATCAGAAAAAATTATTAGTCCCCTTTCAAGTCTAAAGTTTTTCATTATTTTTAAATAATTAATTCTTTTCAATCGTATATCATTTTTTAAAATTAAAATTCTTCTATTGTTGTCAGTTTTTCTCTACCGGAAACCCATATTTTTAAGAATTTGGCGCAAGGTTTCAGTCGTGAAATTAAATTCAAGTTCTGGGTGTTCGGTTCTTAAAACTGAAATTAGTTATTTCAAACAGGGTAGTTTGTTATATTTAAATGGAAATTATGAACGATATTTCATAACACACTTTTCTGAAAGTTATCAATATTTACTTTTTCAATTAAGTGTCTATGGGTTTTACCAGGTGTTGAAAAAGTATTATTTTGATCACATTTGAATTCTGTTATTACTTTTTTAACCATACTTAATGGTATCCTACATAAGTCAGCAACTCTGTGTTTAACATTAGTCTTTGACATTTCCGGATTTTCTTCTACAATATTTTTAAAAGACATTAAAAATAATACACTTAATTTGACTATGTAATGATACTACATGGCCTAGACGATTAATTGATCTATGTTAAAGCATTATAAACAAGGCTAGAATATAACAAAAGACCGCAAACTATTTTGACTCTATAATACAAAGGTCTGATGCAACTACTGTAGTGATACACAATGAGTCAACAATTTCTCAATGTCCCACTACACCCAACAGTCATGTCAAGTATACACAAACTTGTCTACTGCATGTTTCAATATTCCTTGAAGTTAACATTGTCCTATTATAACAAATTTCACAGTGAATTTTAACAGGTTTAATTTGTTTCACATTCAAAAAATAAGAGATTAAATATCTCATTTCACACATGACAGGCATCTTGATTTTCTTACACATTATGAGTACATACTGCAATCCATACAGACTGCTTGAATGTCATATCAGTCCCTTGCTGAATCAAATAACTCGACAAGCATGGACTACTACTTTCAGAGGCTCACTTTAGTAAGTACGGGTTTGGCAATCCTGAGGAATTTAGCTGGATATACACTCTTTTTCACGCATTCTTGGGTCATATCCCTTTCTTTCATTTTTCTTATCAGATCTCTCTTGACCAACTCTTGTTCTTTTCCAGCCCTTATGCTATTAGAGTATTTGAGGGGCAGGAACTTGAATTTTTCTTCTTTTTTTCTTCATAAGGTGATGATTGAAAAGATTTTTGGTTTTAAACAACATTAAAATAATTCATGCACTACAGCAGCAATAGTTAGGAACAGAACTAACTTCCTTGATCTGTCATATGATATAGTTTTTTAATTGGATTTAATTCCTGAAAATTATAAACCTTGTTTCTGTTAACTAATGATTCTAAAAGTTTATAATCAAAAGTTAAAGAAACAATACAATTCCCACAACAAGCAAATACAATAACAAAACAATGTTTCAATGACCAAGTCATCATTGTCAGGTGTTATTATTTCATAAACCTTGTGTCACTCAATGACTAATATACAAGGTTTGTGCATGATGACAACAGCTGAAGATGATGACTTGCTCTTTGAAAGAATGTCTTATTGGTGTATTGCTTGTTCAGGAAATTGTATCGTTAACTATCATTATGTATTATTATTTCTACATTCCAAATATTATTTACTTTTTTAGAAAAAATTTATTTTTAAATACATTTCTATACATTCTATATAGTTGCAGCATAATTGGATAAAATATTTGAGCATGCTACACACTAATTTGAAACAATAAGAATCATATTGAACAATTAAAATGAGTGCAGTCTGATTAAATAATGCAACAAAAAACATTCTGGGCGAATACTTACCAATTAATAATTAATGAAGACGTCATTCTAGTTATAAAGTCTTTCATGGTTTGCACAAAAACATGATTACGGTATGTTTGAAAACTAACCAATTTTATAAATAATTCTTAATAAATCACAGATGATTTCAAATGAATTACCTCTTAAAAACTAGACTGCTCATATTTTTAACATTAAAAAAAATTAGAACTTATTTAAATATTACAAAATATTTATAAATACACATATCCTATACTGTATATATATATATATATATATATATATATATATATATATATATATATATATATATATATAGGTAGGCCTACTAGTCTGAAAAGATATGTTAATCCAGCCTTCCTATTAAATCGTTTCTAAATTACAAATTACACCAAGGGTTAGATTACTAATAATTTATACACCATGATGTTTCAATGCAGTTGGACAACTTGTTCCGGAATTGTTCTATCAGACATAGAACACTTAAAAACTACTAAAATAGTTAAAAAATATTATGTTACAAAAAAAGAGATCAAACCAAGTGTAACAAAATTTTGTACTTTAGATGTTAAGATGAAATGTTTGAATTAGTTATTAATATGTTTTGTTAATTGCTCATTGTTATTAATATTCATGTATTTAATATACAAGGATGTATAAAGTTGGCAACAGATGATAAACAAACGAACATAACCACAAAACGAAATAACACTTTGAATTTAGGATATTAAAATAAACATTTGCAATAAGAAACTTACATAACTAAAATACATTTAACCCTTAAGTACTATGGAGGTTTAAAGTAACGTAAATACTATAGAGGGGTCTGTTAGACCGCATAGGAAATTTTAAAGTTTGTTAAAAAAAATTTTACTTTTAAAACTTGCTCATGGCCAGATTTGTTGCTTGTATATTTAAATATAATGTGGCAATTATTAATCTTAATTTTTTTAAAATTTCGAATTTAAAAATTTTTTTTCCTAAACCATTACAAAAAGTGCATAGTTTTGGCTGTCATTTTTTTTTAGGGTACCTATAATTTGTAAGGTCGTTTATTGACTCTACAAACGTTTGTAAGAATTTCAAAAAGTAGAAAAAAATTCTATAAATACTGTATAACACTTATCAACCTTATTTTGAATGCCTAAATTTTGATAAAAAAAAGAGTTAAACACATAGGATTAAAAAAATTACGCAAATACTATGGAGGGTTCTCTCAGACCGCAAAAATTTATTTAGTCACAACCTTACAATTACAAGAAAAACTTTGTGAAATATGTTGAAAAATATTATAACTACATGAAATTATCAGAAACAGAATTAAAATTAAAAACTATTACACATAAAAATTGAAGTTTGATGTAATAAAAATGATAAGTTTTCAAACACACACATGATTGTTTTTTGTCTTTTTTTCCGTTTAAAACTGGCGAAAACAGGTAAAACACACTTTTTTTGCACATTCAAGGCAGATCGCACGTCCACACTTAGTACATGGATACTTGGTTTTCCTTTTCAAGCGCGGAGGACAGGAAGTGCAGGTCTTTCTTGGCTCGAAAGCAGCAAACTCGTCAACAGGAAGTAATTGGTTGTCTTGATGACGGCGAGGTGTGCTGTCGGCAACTCTAAGGTCGTCTTGAGGGAGCCGAAGAATGCGTTTCATACACAAGTTCAACTCGAGTGGAATGTGTCCTGCTAAAAGTCTCCGAGTCATGTGAGGCGTTATCAGTTTGGTTCCCAACATTTTTAAAAAATCCAACCTATTCATACGTGGGGTTCCAGGGTAGGACTGGTATAACACATAGCTGTTAACACCACAGCCAACATCCACTATTGTGTAAAAAATCACCATAGGCCATCTTCTTGTTCTTCGGTTGGAACTGTAATTTGCACACTTGTGATCAAGCTCATCAACATCTCCCTTGGTGCTATTGTAAAAGGCTATAATCTCGGGTTTTCCTGTATCTGGGTCATCATTGATTGTGTGATGCATGCTTGAAATCATTATTACAGCTTTCTTCTCTTTTGGTACAAAGGACATTAATGTAATGTCCTCTGTAAATCCATATATTGACGACTGAACATCTCGGTTTTTATTAGGCAGAAACTCAGCTGGAATGTCTACTTTATTTTTCTTTAAAGTGCCTACAAATGTAAGATCCTTTTTCTTCAATTCCTTTGTTAGTTCAATAGATGAAAACCAATTATCGGCTGTAACATTCCTATTGGTACCCTCTATGGGTTTCACAAGCCTTAGCAATGACTGAGTTGGTTTCCCCAGCTGACTCTCTCGTTCATTTAATGTTTTACTATAGGAATCCTTTCCTGTATAAATATAGGCATTTATTAAGTAATTGGTTCTTGCGTCTGTCATCGCCATGATCTTCAGGCCATATTTGGATGGTTTTTTAGGCATATACATTTTGAACCTGCAACGCCCTCTGAATGCCACTAACATCTCATCAACGCAAGCATATTCACCTATGGTATAATTTTGTTGGCAGTTTTGAATAAACTGCTCAAAAAGTTCTGCAATTGCTGCGGCACGATCATCTTTCTCTCGTTCTTTCCTTGTACTTGGATCATCAAACCTAAGTGCATTTATAAGGAAAAGAAACCTCTCCTTGGCCATTGTAGATCGAAATATTTCCCGACCGGTACCGTCTGTTGCAAAAAGACTGTGTACGGATTCATTCCCAGATTTAAAAATTGACGAGAACACAAGAAGACCAATCAACGCATTAAGCTCCAATGTATCTATTTCTTTCACATAAGGTAAATCTTTCTTCTTATACTTAACTTGCATTTGCAAAATTTTTCTATTGGTCCAATGAACAATTTTGTCTAAGAAATCCTGAGGAAAAAGTAATTTCCAAACCTCTTCGACTGTAGGATTTTCTCCGAGTGTGCGAGCTTTATTTTTCAGTCCTGGTAGTTTAGAAATAATATTGTGTTGCCTAGTGCGGATATTGTTGTTGGGTTGTATTTTTTTCCATTTAAAAGGTGGTATGTGATGTTTCTTCATATTTTTTGTTTGCCTGCCGTAGAAATAATTATGGAAACCTCTTAAAAAACCTATACACTCGTCAGTCGATCTTTCTCTTTCTGCTTCACCAGTTCCCGCAACAACACTTTCTATAATTTCATCCACATGACTTAAAGAACTATAGACATTTTCCGTAGTTGTGTTTGCTTCTAAATCAATCTCATCTTGGGGAACTGTGCCAATTCTAACTATATTGTCAACCACTTCATTTTTACTAATTTCCTGTTCACTGTCTGAGTCATGATCACTGTTTTCAGGCTCAAAACTGGGATCTTTATCTGTGTCGTCACTGTCAAAATCTTCCAAATCTTCATCGAGACACTCTTCTAACATTTCTTCAATACTTGGCTCGTCGCCAAATCTTACGGGTCTTAGTTTTGTTCTTTCAGAAGGGCCATTTTTATATGATGGACCTGCAGCTTGTAAATCAGATGGAGGAACACTTGATTGCACTTTATCTTCCATCTTCATTTAAAAAAACCGCTCAATTGAATATAAATAATTAAAATTTAAATGAAAATAAAAATTGCAACACTACTAAAAATCTGCAATAAAAACTCTATATACAAAACTAATATATACAAAAACTATTTCAGCGAATATATAATATATACAAAAAGTTCTTCAGCAAAGCACATAATACAAAAATAACGTCAACACTATGGTACGTCACTGAGACCGCTCCGTGCAAAGTTAAAAATCACGTAACTACTATGGACCGTCCGCCAGACCGCAAATCGCTTATAACGCAAGAACAAGTAAACTAAACGTAACCACTCTTTCACATGTCAATGTCAAGGGCAAGACTGACAGCTACTGGGAAGGGCTGGCTCGTGGTTATTAGGGGTTGGAGGGGGGAGGGGGGCAAACTTCAGAAGCGGTCTCACAGACGTTCCATAGTACTTAAGGGTTAAGAGATTCGTGTAACATTGAACATAGAGAACTAAGATTTTTGTTTTGCTTTTATATTTTATCTGTGGTTTGATTTATTCCTATTTAGGATGTTATAAATATCTGTGATTTTCGTGACTTGGGAGTTTTGTTATCATTTATTCAGTATTAGAACTATTATTGTACATAAACTTCAGAGTAGTCGGTTCCTAGGATTTCCAAACAAAGAACATTTGAATACTATACTGTTATTTAGGCTATATTGTTGGCTCTTTAGGTTTTTTAAGACTTGTGGGTTTTTGTAATATATCTGCATACCTACAGTTATAGACCTATAATTTAACACAAACTCTATGGATACCAAGAAACATACAATTGTGATAGTTTGTTGGCAGTGAGGACAAAAACAAATAAAAAAACAGAAAGCTCAGTATAAAAATAAACATAGCCTATTAATAATAATCCTAGGTATAACTAAAAAGTTTAAAAAAATTATTATGACTGTAGTTCATTTGTCCTTTCCACAGTCTTAGGAAGCAAGAGTGTTTTTCCTGTTCCCTTATCAATGTTTCCCCCCCCCCCCATATTCATCTATATAGTGAATATTCATTATACATCCGTATAGTGGAGTGTGATATTACAGATGAGTAAATCCGTTTTCCTCTGAGTTTTCAGTACAGTCTATAAAGAATGAGAGACCTAACTAAAGTCAGAGAAAAATCATATCCAGAGTGGAAAGTTTATGAGCTCAATCAGCCTCTATATGTTTATTTTATTTCATCCAAATTTTGTTTCAAGGTTTAATACCATTTTTGAACAAAGCAATGCTCAAAACAAGAGTTAGGCCCTTGAGTATTAACCTCATGCAAAACAGATTAAAGAGCAAAAAAATGCTCATAAAATAATTTTGATTATTTCAACATTTGTATTGTTTTATTATCATCATCAACAGGTTACAATAAATATATAATTATATCTAAGTTTTAAACTTTGGTAAAACACTTATGAACAGAAAAATAAATAAAATAACAAAAATGAAGAAAGAAATGTGAGTGTAAGTTAAACCACAGTTTGCTAGTTTTTTTATAAAGCATTGAAAATGCAATGCATCTTATTTATAAAACAACAAACTAAATCTCCTTTCATCTGAAAATATTCATCATTACACATATGTTATAAAATGAGAGAAGACATACACAATCACCTCCCATAAGTCAATTCCTTAATTAAAACTACCATACATTGCATAATTAAATATTAATTGAATAGCAAATTTGAAAAATAAGAAGAAGGAAAAAAAAAAAAAAAAACAACTTAAAATATAATGGTACTCAAATTTAGTTATGGTAACTTACAAAGACTATTACACTGTCTGTGAAAACAAACATTAGCTAAAAACCATTTGATAGTCAGCCAATTAGGCTAATGGAAATTATTAATTATTTAGTAATGAACGTACAAAATTATTTAATATTATGTTTTAAACTTTTATTATTATAAATGTGATGTAACTACAATTTGATCATGTATTCTTCACCACCTTAAGTTGATCAGTAACCCTTTAAGTGTCAACGTCCAATTTTTCAGAAGTTATTTTTAAAAAAAAACTAAAATAAAATGTATCAAACCAGCATAAAGGCTAATATTGTTTCCATTGAAAAGTAACATGCTATAAAAATGTTGTTTATAGCATGTTAACATGGATTGATTTGAAGTGACCATCATTAACATCCGAGAGGAAAGTGCAAAAATAACCCAACTGCATAATTAAAAATATTAATTTTTTTAATTTTATTAATAAACAAAAATGTTTAAATTTCTGATTTTGTGGAACATACTTATTTCATTTGTTGTGTATTTGTGTTTTTGCACTACATATTTTTTCACTCTGAGAAATCTACAAATTACCAAAAGAAGAACCAACACTCTAGGAGAATATTTTGCAAAAATGGTCTTGCCAAAATGTGTAATAAAAATGTTGCAAAAAATATACAAATTATGTGACAGCTGGTTTTTCTTTTTTTAAACACGCGTTTTTAGACATCCAATAAAAATATTGTTTGTGAAAAATTGGTCATAACATTATTATTTGAAAGATTTTGCTTAATAATTTTTGTCTGTCAGTTTCATAGATAAAACGTTTCATCTAAAAGTTGTAGAACATAATATTTCTTTTATTTTTGGAACCACTTGAATTGAAAGAAAGAGCCTTGAAACAGGAAAATTCGCTAGGCAGGGGGTTGCTCGCACTGTCAATAATATTGCTGTTAATAATTAAATTTACTTTGTAAAGTAGTTCCAAAAAATAAACGAAAGAAAAACCTAACCTTAATTTTATTAGGTCTGTGTTGTAATTTACATATATGTATTTAAAAAACTATTTTAAGTATTTTTGTATACTATAATAATTTATAAATGTAATAAATATTAATGAGTTATTTAACTCATTTATTAACAATATATTTTTGCAAGTCAATCATAGACTTATATTTATTTATACAATGATTCCCAAGTTTCGATGTTGTTAATTTTATAATTATTAAGATAAGCAGATCGAAAATTGTAATCAGAATATCTTTAACAAAATGTTCTAAGAAAATATCTTTCAATGAAAAATTTGATGGAGATTTATCATGAACACTCAGCCCAGTAAATTTTCCACCTTCAATCCACTTTATTTCCTTTCAGAAAAACAGATGTGAAATTACGCTCTAAAACTTTCATATGAAATTTTTTATCTAAGTTTTAGAACAACATAATTAAGGTTTAATAAAATTGTGACTCTATAGGCCATTTTTTCACATCTAGTAATTTTACCACAGATTTAATTTTGACACAAATATGAAAATATATTCTAAGACCAAAAACAGACCTATACACACAATCTGGTCTATATGTACAATTATAATTAATTAAACAAAGATGAGAAAGAGAAGATTGTTTAAATATGATCAAAACTATAGCCATTTTACATAAAGAAAAATAAGAATTGTAAAATTCGATAAATTTAATTACTAAATAATTTATAAAAACCCATCTAGAAAGTCTAAACACAATCCATGAAAAATATATATGAATTATCAAAAATAATAAAGGCTCTATATTTATGTTTATGGTAACAAATTTTAAGAAATCACTAAGAACTAGACTGTACAAATTAAGAAAGGTAATATTATAATTGTAAACACAAAATGTATAACGTAAAAACACAAATTATCATGGCTATTAAAAAAATAAATTAACTTTTAATTACACTGTTCACATTAGGCTGGTTGGTAGTAAGTAATACATGTTTGTGCTTAACATGACGAATTAGATTACTTTTCTGAGTCGCATAGTACTCGCAATGAGGGCATTTAAAACTTGGTGTTTTCCCACATTCCATTTTTATATGACGTTGCAGATTATTTTTCCAACGATAAACTTTTCCGCAACTTGGACAAGGATAATGTTCTTGAAGGCCTGGATTATCTCCAAAGGATCCAATCAGTTCACCTTCACAGTATAAATCATAGTCCATACACTCTGAAAAGGAAGAAACATCCTTAGCTCTCGTACCAACCTGAGATTGAGTCCATGCTAGAATATTAACAAGTATATTAGACAATCAATGAAAACAAAATATTCTTAAATAATTGATTTTTAATATGTTCTGACAAATATTGACCTGTAATAAATAAATTAAAAAATTTTAAAATGTACTTATACAAAAATGCATACAATAAGGACAATACAGATTGAGACAAAAACATTGAGTTGTCAGCTCGTAGAATAATAATACCACATTTGTGACAAAATCAAAACTGTGCTGTTAATTACCAGAAGAGAAAAACTGATCTAAAAAGTTACCATTTGAACGATTTTTCTTAATACATATTTTTCCTTTTAAGTTTAGAGAATGTGTCATTTAAGTTGTAGAGTATGAAATTCCTTACAAAAACATTAATTCTGGTTTGACAAAAAGTTAAAAAAAAAAAGATTTAGGACCTTTGAAATAAAAGCAGTCTTAAAATCACTTTGGAATATCTTCAAGCATGATTCCAGTCTCACATTCATAAATGGTTCTTCTTCCTCTTGGTTTTCTTACTTTTGTATCATGCATCACATACTACAGGATCTTTAGATTTATACATTTAATATCGTGAATATGTAAGTTTAAACTTATTTAATGTCTATCAAAGTGGAGTATGCCGACATGATTCATAATAATAATAATTTTAAAAAATATCTTTTTAAATGAAAAATAGTTGAGATATTGAAAGTGTGAACGCAATTGCTCTGTTCAGCAAATTTTCCTCCTCTGAGAATTGTTTCCTCGTTTCTCTATAAGTTATTTTGCAAAAAGCATAAAATATTAGTAAACATCATACGAAATGGCTATCTTTTAGTCTGTTTCTACTTCTAGTGATTTTAGGATAGGTTTGATTTTGGTGCATATGTGAAACAAAAAAAATCAGCTATCACTTAAATTGCCATTGTATTGACAGATTAGTAAAAACAAATGGTTCAGATTTAAGAAGGGGACGTTTAATATTGAAACAACATGAAAAATGGTTTAGATCCCTCGGGATTATCAAGCCCATACTCAGTATTGATAATCAAAACCATAATTGTAAAACAAACTAATTGTGGATTTTGTAAAAAGCCAGGAATTGTTTTCTTTGTGTTTTGGAAACAAAATTTCTCAGATATTTATTTATACTAAAAATAAAATCTCTGACAAGAATTTTAACCATTGTATATATAATTTTAGCAGCAGACCTGATGAAACTCTTAGGAGATATTTTTTTGAAATCCACTAAAAAGTAGTTAATATTAACAACCAATTCTTCATAATTAAATAAACGGTACTGCAAAACTGCACTGGGTAATCGACAAAAAATCCCAACTATAACTTCAAAACAAATTAGTCATACACAAATTTATCCTAAAGCCTGTCAGGACAAATGAGATTCAATTATGGTGTACAACCAGTAACTCCAATTTGGAAGTGCTTCGACATTTTCAAAACAAAATGCAAAAACCAAATGCTACATGGTATGTTCCAAACTTAGTTTTGAAAAGAGACCTACAGTATGTAAGACTTACAACAGTTTAGTGAGAAGTATAAAAACAGACTTCAGTCAAACTGCCTGATCTAATGAATGGATTTAATTAATAGTTATAGTCTCCAGAATGTTAGACAAATTTTAATGCTTACATAAGCACAGGAATAATCTAAATGGAGGTGTTTCCTTATATGTCAATTTTAGAATAGTATCATAACATTTACTTATTGTCCAGAAAAGAGAATAGATTATTAAATACACAGGGAGGTAATTTATAAAAATAAACTGTGCACTAGCTTTCTTAATTATTTGCCCAAAAACAACAACTAAAACTGAAGTAATTTCAAATATTTTCCCCAAAAATCAATAGTTATCAGTCTAAAAGTGAAAATGAATCATTGATATTGATCAAATTATGATGAAATGTAAAAAAAGTTGTATGACTCAAATAACTGAGTTTGTTTACATGTAAAATAAAATGATGGTTGTGAGTAAACAAATTTTTTTTAAAAAGTCCTGAAAACTATCTGGTACATTTCTATCAAACATTGTGTCAATTTTGAGATAGATATTCAACTTTATAAGATTGGCATTCCTTTTACAATTTTTTTTTTGTGATTTGGTACAAAAAAGAAAACTACATTTGAGAAACGATTAAACAATTAAAGATACTTAAAGGTCAAGCACAAGTTTTAATGTGTATATAAGGATATATAATTATATATATAACAGAACAGGAGCTTTATAATGATTAAAATATAGAAAAATATTCTTTACTACATTTTACAATTTTAACAAGTTAAATTATTACATAACATTAGTGATAGAATTATAAAAACATAATATATAAAAAATAACAATAATTAAGTAATTTTTTTAATATTTTTTTTAACAAATAAGAAGTAATAATAAATAACAAATAAGAAGTAACTTAAATTACAATAAACACATATTATGATTTTTATAACATAAAAACTTAATTTGAATGTTTAAAATAAATATTTGTTTCTTATTAAAAATAAAAACAACAAATAGTTGTAATGATATGAGGGAAATACAGTCTTCTATTGAAACATAAATTTAAATGATAATCGACAATTATTTATTATCAAATATTAGTGTTTTCCTAAAAAATGTCAAACCATACAAATAACAATAGAACTAAAACTTTATTATGAATATTAAAAAAAAAAAAAAAATGGTTTGTTAATGTAATTAAAAGATAGGTACAAAAATATGTGTGTGTAACTGTGTATTAATTAAATTTAAAAATAACAAAGATGATTTTATAAATAGTCAGCCCATATTATAATGATGAAACTCCAAGAATATTGTTACTATTATTAGGTATAAAACAAAATAAATTTACAATTTGAGGAATCATATCAAACATTTTTTTCTTAACCAAAGTTAAAGTTTAAACTAGATATACCTTTATCAGCCATTAGTTTGTTATTGTCTTTAAAAAATATTTTGATTTTAGCTTTTAAATATACATCGTCGTAAACTATTTTCTGAAAAACGAAAATTGTGATTTTATGCAAAGAAGGCCATTTTTTAAGGGGTTTTCCAGAAAATATTTTAATTTTTTCTTCTTCAGAAACTCATCTTATGCTCTAATTTTACAAATACCTGAGGGTTTTTCACATTTTTTTGACAATTTTATGATTTCCTGTCTCACTTTTTTGGATTTTTTCAAGTGACTATGTCTTGAAAAATAAACATTGTTTTGAAAAAATGACAAAAGTATAAATTTGTTTGCCAAATTATTTAAATAAATCTTTTTTGGGACAATTTTTAATTTCACTCTTTGATATGCAACAATTTTATTATTTATAATGATGATAACATTTGAACATCAAAATTTTTTATGGGATCATAAATCTAGACATTGGGATTACACCGGTTAAATTTTTATTTCATTCACGCTGGAGATTTCTAAAGTTAATTCCTATTCAAACTGGATACACCTAGCATTATAAAACTTGAATACTGTGGTATATACATTACACTGTAGCCTCATGAATGGACATGTTACTCATTGCAGTTAATCAAATACATTACAAGAAGCTACCTTTACTAATAATGAGAACTCGAATAAAAATATGGGTATATTACTTTCTAAAATATTATGGACGTGTTTTAAAAAATATAAAAGTAGCAAAAGTCAGTATTATAAATAGCAAATAATAAATTATTGTCAAAAGTAAAATAAAAATATTAAGTAAAAAAACAATATTACAATTGATATTATTAAAAAAATAAAATGTATATGACAACATGTGTTTCCACAATTACATCAGCACAAATTCATTGTTACTGTGTTTATTGAGCACGTGTAATTTAAGGTTTTCTTTTCTGGCACATTTCTTTGGGCAATATTGACATTGGAATTGAGGCTCTTTGCCACACTGAAGTTTCATATGACGAAGAAGATTGTATTTATGTGCATATCGTTGACCACAGTTAGGACAGTCATACAACTGACTCTGCTTTATTTGTTTTAAATGATCTTTTCCAAGAGAAAAAGCGTTACATTTAACTTCTTTATAACCTGAAAGAAAAATTGTAATTACCAAATTATAAGGCTAAAAGTCAACTAAATGAGATTATGTTTACACTAAAAACCAATTTTGCCATGCTTGTATTAAACCTATATTCTCTCCTGTTGATTTATTGTTTAGTAGTACACATACAATCTCTTTGCCGAAATACCAACTTTGTTTGGAAGCAATATAACATTTTCTTTGTGTTTATATAACATATTGCTATCACTTGGATTTACTGTACCAGTAGTTAACCCCCTCCAAAAAAAAAAAAAAAATATTGGGTGAAATACTATGTTGAGTTTTTTTCTCCTTCTTGTTTTCCCTTTTGTTTTTTTCTTCTTTTTTTTTTTTCCCCCAAGTGTAAAATATTTTGAAAGTACTCACTAGTAAAAAGAGTATAAAAAGTGTTAATTTGATTCAAATTATAATTAACAAAATACATTAATTTATTGTGATGGGATTAGATTGATAAAATACATTTCTTCAAGTACTTGAAAACGTTAAAATTTGTTTTTACTTGTGTCAAATTTCCTTTTCTTCTTTATTTGTTAGGGCCGAATGTGTCGGGAAATATTTCTATTGATCATTTTGAGGTGAGGAGTCTGGATTTCAGTAATTTTAAAATTATAATCTAGTCGGAGTCTCACATATTTATCGCTAGGCATCATGATGGTCATTTGTTGGACTTTAAATAACTTTGATGGAATGTCAAGTATTTCATTGATTTTGTATTCGCTATTTAGACGAAAATATGAAATGTTGCAAGTAAAGACTTAAAATTAATTGTGGAACTTGTGGTGCATGATGGAATTGAAAGCACAGGTCAAATACCACAGTTAAAAAACAATACAAAATCACATTTGAGTTCAAGTTAACCTAACTGATTAATAGAAGGAATTATAAAATAATCAATTCCTGTTCTTATGTACTCACTTACTAAATACAAATGTTATCATCTTTGGTTGGATCAATAGAAGAAAGGTGTTGGGTAAATTAATTTGTCATTTAAAAGACCATGTTGCTGAAAATTAAGATAATCTTTTTAATACAAATTCTTTGAACTCAATTTTTATTTAATTAAGAATACTTTAGAAAAAAAATCAGATTACTACTTTGCTCTTTATAAAAATTTAACTTATTTTTAGATGCGGAATTTATGTAATAATATGGTAGGAACATATGTTTCCACTTTTATCAGTTTATAGTCGACATTTAAAATCGTCGTTAAAATTTGATAACTCTTTGAACAGACCTATTGAAATATACATAAGCCTTTATTGCATTAAAAATAGTGGTAAATTACTCCTATGGGTAGGATCAGTGGACAAATCATAGTCTCTGGTGTCAGCATTTCCATGATGAAGATATAACAATTCCAGAATTTACATATGAGAATTTCATAATAACTAATAATTTACAGTCATCATTGCCATTTTCATAACTAAGTGGTAAAAGCTCAATGGTATATCTCATTTGCGATGTGGACACATATACTTGCAGCAGGGCCATGTACTTGCAGGAGCTGGTCGGGTTCATGAAAAACAACATTCAATAAAAAGTTTTATTTTATTAGAAACAATATATACATCCTTAAGTTAAATAAACTATTACAATATTTCAGGATCCTCTAAAGTAGAGATACTCATTATGTGGCCCTCTGACGATAAAAAAAATAATAAAAAATAAATAAAGTTAACAAAATATTGTATTTTGTTTATAAACGTATATACTAAATTTGTACATACTATATCTACGAGCATACTCATTTAAGAACATACTATTTATTTGTGAACAATACATAAAATTGAAATGGTTATATAAAATTTTGGTAAAAAACAGTTGGGTTAATAGATTGCAAAAATTTCTTATGCTCAAAGGGAATGGAGTTTCCAAGAATGAGATAGTGTGGGCCGTTTCATGTAGAGGTTGAGGAGGGGAAGGAAGAGATCACCATCTATAAGCACAGTTGTAGATGGGTTATTGGCCATTGCCATTTATATGTTGTAAGTTGCAGGCCATTCTCTAGTGTTGAAAACTACTCTTAGTATAGTTTCTAGTTTGTGAGTGCTGGTGATTGATTTAGTGAATTAATTTGTTAAATTTTATGCAGGACTAATTAAGATTATGTGTAAATTTACTAAGTATTTACATTTTTTAGAAATTAATTAAGACTAGGAAAGTCTGCCTAGCTAATATTTATTATTTTTTAACCTATACTGTACCTTACATAAACGATAAATAAAATAAGTAACAAGTATTGACAATCTTATTCATGTAAAATGTTGAGGTAAGTGAGTTTTCCGATAATATGACTTATGACAAACTGAGCATGGAAATACTTCCTTCTCTGCCGTTTCACCTGCAATTGTAGAGAGTTTCTAATGTATAAAAATAATTTAAAGCTGATTTAAAAAAATTGAAAAGAGAATTTTTAACATTTATACTTCTAATGTTATAGATATGATAATATATTCAACAACATAGAGCTCAGTTATATTATTCTCATCTCTATTTTTGTTAAAGTTTGAATATAAATTAAAAGTTTAGAAATTTTAGTTTGGATAGTTGGTATAATATTTTTTTTATAATAAAATAAGATGAATCTTTGAAGAACTGTAAGGGTCAACAAGCAGATCTTAAATAATAAGGGATATGGGGGAATCGAAAGTGGTGGTCAGTAAAATTTTAAAACAAAGCTCAAATTTTTCACTTAAAACAGAGCTCATATTTTTTACTTAAAACAAAGCAGTTTCTAACAAAAATTGTTGTGATTTAATGTTATTTTTGCAATATTCCATGATATTCAAAGTTGTATTTAAAGTTTGACCATAATTAATGGGTCTTAAGAGTGAAGAAAAATATTTAGATGGTCTATTCTATTCATGATCAGAATACTACATACAGAAATTTAAATATTTAATTGATTAAATGGCCTCTATTGTCTAAGAAATCAGGAAGAGTAAATAAAGCTCATATTTTTTTTTACCTAAACCATATCTATTACAAGTACTATTAAAATACTTTTTACCGAAATAAAATTATTAAGTACTGTATTACAATTAAAATGATTAATTTTAGAACTTCTTCCTATCTCTATAGTTCCACATTACCACTGTAGATCATATGTACTTCTTAAGGTACATAAATTAACATAATTTGTTAAAAACTACACTCTGTTTTAAATGAAATGAGAATTTAAAAAATTTAAAACACTGGAGCACACAACTCCCCCTCGCCCTTATCACTTCTGATAGCTGAATTGACCCCCAAAGATCTTACAAGGAGGGTGGTTAAATATATAGTATACCAAAAAATAAAGTCTGTACCCAAACAAAGGTTACGAAATTTACATCATTTATTCCAATCATTAACAATAATAGAAGAGGGGTCTGAGATTTTATTATCTTTGTGTATACGATTAATTCAGTACAGACATAAATTTTACTGTAATGTTTTAAAATCAACAGTAAAGCATTTGAAACATCTAACATTGCATTTAATATATTATTTAAAGTTAAAAATATGGTGTAAGAAATTCAGTTCCAAAAATCGATAAACTAATTATTTTTATTTATTTATTTTCCTCTTTATGAATGAATGAAAACTTAAAATGAAAAATACACGAAGTCCAAATGTTTTTACTCTCTTATCTTTTCATCTTCTTCTTCACAACTGCGGTATTTATATACTTAATGTAAACTACAAACTTCTAAATTGATACTGAAAACTTATTCATAATTAATTTATATTTATTATTCACACTAATTCTAAGATAATTTTAACAATTTATATTTTCTTATTTATACTATTGGAAAATATATCTTCTCTAATGTAATTTACTCATATATATATTAACAATTTATAATTTACATTAGAGCTTGTGAGGTATATGGCTTTTTTCCTTTAAGATTCTTCCAAGACTCCGGCCTCAATGAAATCCTACTGGTACTGTATGTATTTTTCTCTCCCTACATATAATATATATATTCCAAAAATTAACTGTATCAAAATGTAACTTCAAGTTGTCTTACTATTCCATTTTAAATTGCCTTTCACCCTAAAAATAATAGATATTTGAATTTAAAAAACTAGATTAAATTTTTAGCAAATGGTCTCAGTGTCCAATTTAAAATACTGATTCTTAAGAAATTCATAGTCCTACCACGTCCCAATAATTGTAGCTTAAAACAATTTTTTGTTGTCTCTATAATTTGTTCACATCTTAATTATTATTTGTATACACTGGTACAATTATAACATACTAGTCAAAACTGTGTATTTTATATCAAATTAATTATTTTATTGTATTTTAATTACATTTAGTAAAGTTAATAAACAATTTAGATTTAAAATGTCTTAACTCTAATTTCAAAACTCATTTTTCTTTAAAATAAGTAAGAACTATATTTACATTTTCAAAATATAGAGAGATTTGTTTTGTCTTTTAACCTTAAAGCATTCAAATATTTCGAAAGGATTGGTTCATTTTTCAAAAAAATATATGCAAGGCAAATATCCGTAAAACAATGAATTTCTTGCTACAACCATTTCATCTTAGTCATGAGTAGACAAAATGCTTCAATGTCTCCTCAGTAAGAGCTTAAAACATTTCCCCCAAATCGAATCATAGATTCATTACCAAATATAGCTTTATTTGAATGCCACTATATTCATATAAGTGAGACCTACCATGGAATGCCACCGATCATGGTCCCTAAAACATATTTAAGAGGATTTTCAAATTCATGTATTTTAGATATAAATATATACTGTAATGTAAATGTTCTAGAGTCCATAATTTTGTGTGATTTTCACCTAATCAAGACATATATGAGGCTTAAAAGAGTTTCCAGACAAGTTTATTAATACATACATATATGTCTAATACATAAATATATGCCTAACCCTATATCAATAATTATCAAAAATGGATTATTGGCTTTTTTTTTAATGTCAGCAATTTATATATACGATTATGATTTTGTTTTATTTTAAATGAAAAAATATAAAGATGAGAAGTATGATTCCACCAATTTTATACAATTTTTAGTTTACAAGATATTTTAGTAAATGTTTGAAAAGAGGGTAAGATTGTATAAACTTTCCAGTGAAAAATGGGTTATGATAGATAATTTTTATGATCTCTTAAAACAAAAACATTGGTGGTGAAAATTGATATTTAATCAATGCTTTCAATGTAAGATTGTGGTTAGTCAAAGATTGGCATATTATTATTATTAATATTTATTAAACACTTATGATTTAAAAGAAAACAAATAAAAATTATAATTACATACACGGACGAGTACATAAGGGTTTCTTAGGCATTGCCTGTATGGGACTTTCATCATTTCAAACAATAGGATATGATAACTTATGTCAATTGGAGTAAAAAATATAAAATTTATAAAATACATATATTTCACATTAAAATTCAATTAAATTTAAATATTGACAACCATCTTGGGATTAAAGGCATTTTAATTATCTACATACTAATAATTTTACTTTCAATTGTCTTTTGAAATGATGTTTCACTTGTGTTTTATTTAAAATTAATAAAAAAAGTCTATGTTATGGAAGTGTGGATTATTATTATTATATATGAGAAAATATTATATGGAAAGGAAGACAAGTGACTTCTAGTTTTCTTATATTTTTTCTTTTAATTTCAGAATTATATCAGATAATTTGGATTAAAAATGTGTTAATAATTTAAATCTTGTTAGTAATAACCTACATTATATCAGGAATGTATAGTGAAATTTCATGACAGTATATAAGCTTTTGCTTCGATTTGTAATTAATAAAATTACTCATTAAATTTCCACTGAATGATTTATATTCATAATACTATATTTCATTACATTTTGGGCGTGAAGAAAGGGATTGATCTTTTCCCATCAATAAATGCTTTACTTTAAAAAAATTGGAATTCAATAACACATAAATCACCAAAAGTCTGAGTAATTTATTCTCAAAACTTATTTTATCTAGTTCAGTCACTAGGTTAAAGTGTGCTTGATATGTTTGTACTGATTAACAACCAATTAATAGATTATTTTAGTACAAAAATCACAAACATTGAACGGGATTTTTCGATGGGATGAAGGATATGGTTGTGATAATAAGAAGCAACAACCTAAACTAGTGACAATTATTATTTTATTTTACTTGATACAAGATTTTTTTTATTGAAACATGGTTAACACTTTTGCAGAATTTCCTGAATTTATTTCTGATTTTAAATGTTGTCTATAAACATGAGCTTTAAGATTGCTTCGTCTAGAGCACTTTTTTGGACAATATGGACAGGCAAAAATAGGGTCTTGACCACACTCGTACTTGAGATGTTGACCTAAATGTGATTTTCGATAATACGTTTTATGGCAAATGTAACATGAAAATTTCATTTTACCTGAAAATGAACAGAGTGTTTATTGTACAAACATAATTAAACACATTTTTATATAAACAATGGTAAACGATAATTTTTTAGATGATTACAAGGTAAGGTATTTTATTTTTTTTAAAGTTGAAATAAATCTAAGGTGTCGAAACAGAACAATTATAAACATTTACACATCTAAAATACTACATCGGCAAAATAGCAAAGTATAAGTTATAATATACAAATATTCAATTATAAATTATTATTAACTTACCATGTGTCACTTGATGCATTAGTATTTAACAAAATGCAATGTCTCTTAAAATGGAATATAAATGTTGTACACAATCCTTGAAAGTTTAGGATTAATGAGTGAGCAAGCAACCAATGAAAGAAGACAAAATCATGAGGATAATTATTAACAATATTTTTGACCCTTGACTATAAGAATACTACAAAACAGAGATAGGGGATATTGCTTTAAAAAAGAGTGAGTAGGAATGACAACCTAAACTAGAAGACATAACAAACTGTCCAACTGGGGCATAAACCCATTCTGAAGTAATGTGACAACCAGTTCCGGGATGGGACGTGACTGAAAAAGAGGTTAGAGTTTAGTGAATAAACTGGATGAACCTGGATTCCCACACACTAGGAGACATGTGTCTTCTGATGGTACATAAGAGGTGGTGGGTTAATAAATAACAAAATAAGATTACTATATAATATATGGTTTTAAATTATTGGGGGATAAACACTATTAAAGATAATGTGAGGTTTGAAACAGTCCGGTATTATATGACATACCAAAAGTACTACCAAAAGTCAAAATATGATCTGTTGCTTCTAGACATCTCCAGGAAGACCAAAAACTTCACCAACTTTGAATTTTCCTGACAAGGTTGTTTTGTGGAATTGCCTGTCTCTTTGTTAAAGACACAAAAGTGTCAGTCTTTTCCAATCTAGCTGTTCACATTTAAAAATCAGATGGTCTGTAGTTTTTTCTTGCAGGCCACATTTTCTACAGAGTGGCTTCTAAGTGAATCTCTCCACCCTTTGGATATGTTTTGCCAGGTGGCCGAGTCTTTTAAGGTCTACCACCTTATATTGCCTGTGCCTAACGAAAGAAGGTTAGATAGAATTTAGGGGAGGCAAGAAATGAAAGTTTACTAATTTTTCAATAATCAGATTTCAGTAGGAATTAAACAAATTTGGTATGTGTCCAGTATCTTTTATCCCTCAGAACACCCAAAATATCATCAAACAGTATCAGAAGGATCTTTACCAATCAATGCTCTCAGTGAATCTCTTCCAGGATTTTGTGAGGAACATTTTACCAGAATGTGTTCCAGTGTCTCGATTTCTGTATGGCACTTCTGACAGGTTGCTAAGGTGCTAAAATGAAAACGGTGTAGGTATCGTTCAGTCACAATATGCCCGACTCAACCTCTTGAAGTAAAGATGGCTGTGGCTTTTCTAACATCTCGATAAAGCTAGGAGTCTGCCGGAGATTGTTGTATTCGGAAAAGTTGGTGGCTTGTATCTCCTGTTTGCCAGTGCTCAGAACATTGTGCACACAGCAACTGTGATCCTGCATTTTTCCAACGAATGTTGTGGGAGTTGCACAGGACCCAGATGAGTGGAATTTTTTGCTATATCACACTTATTTCTAGATATTCCACTGTACGATATCCACTGAAATACAATGTTTTACTTTTTCCTTAAGGTTGTTTAAGGTCCTCAGCTCTATGATTCAGAATAAATAGTCAAACAGATTCTTCTTTTTTATGGCTCCAAGGCAGACCTCGAGTCTGAGTATCCAAATCTTATCATTCAAACGCTTCAAGCTTACGACCAGAGCTCCATTTACTGCAAGCAACTCACAATTCATGCTCGAGGCTGAGTTAATTAAGTTATAATAACTCTCCTGTTTTTTTTTTAATGTTATTTATTTATTTTTATTGGAATAGCCTGCACCTGACTTCAATTTATTCAACGCCAATGAGCTGTCTGTATAGATTTTCGCCATATTTTGGTATTAGATATTTATTATTTAAAGTGGTTTTGTTATTAAGGTCTATGATGACATGTATTTTGGTAAATTTTTTCTGTAAGTCAAGCTAGATCTTCACTTGAATCCATTCCCATGGTGGCTCTCAGATAATAAAACACAAGAAGCTCTTGAATATATATGTATAGTTAAAAATATTGAGGTTTAATGTTTCATGGCATAAGGTCAAATAATAAAAACATAACACAGTTTTGGGATTTAATTAGTAATCGATTGATATGTCAGAATAAATAGTAATCGGTTGAAAAAATGGCTGAAATAAAATGTTAGGAGATCAATACAAGGCCAAAAAAGAAATTGAGATAGATAATACTTTTAGTACTGTTCTAAGAAGAGAGTAGTTGAGGTTGTAGATTCTTGGGAAAACGATAATTGCATGAGTCCAGCACTTATGAATCTAAAGAAATCATTGGCACCTTTGTTCTATGAATGGTCATTATACTATTTTAAGCTTAAGACAATGGAGTACAAAACTCAGACATTGACTATTATGCATGGTTCTAAATTAAGGTTCATTCAGGAATTGGTAGGGGTAAAAATCCACAGTTTTATAGCCTATAAAATATATTTTTATATGATTAATAATAAACAACATATTTAACAAATATATATGATTTAAATTTTATCTATATACAGTATATTATTGATATATTATTAGAGCTGTTTTCTATCTATATATTAATACAGATATGAAGCTCTTGGTTTTCTTTATAAGAAATTAATGTTACTTGTTACAACATGTATAAAATACAATAAGACAATATAGTTATGATTTACAATACACAATTTAGTATTTGATTTAATTTTATAAGAATCCACAATTTCTGTCATAGATGGCAGTAAAACAAATTAAGCAAGCTTTAATCTTGAAGATGGAATCTTATAGGATTCAGGGTGAATCCTTGATTTCACATATCCAGTTTGTTATCAAAGAAGTTATGTTCAAATCAGGAATTTTAACATTTATTGAAATATCTAAATTATTGACTGTCCTGTTTTCACTCGGCCATTTGTGAAGTATTACATGCAATGATTTGAACTGACCAAACAATTTAAATACTTAGGCTTACTTGTTTACTACTTTTTCATATTTTAATTTATACAAAAAAAAATTATTTATTTGATAGTTTTGTAACCCTATGCACCTAAAAAACAGTGTAACGGTTAGTTATGTAAATAATAATTTATTTACATGACAGTTACACTGTATTGTTTCCCAATATTTTCTTTAAAAGTTGACACACATTTAATGTAACGTATATATATATATATATATATATATATATATATATATATAAAGCATTGTTCTCAAAATAAAAAATAAACAGTATTTGGATCGTTTACACTTCCAAATAAGAACAAGGTCTATTTTTCACAGGAACACTAGTACAACAATATTTCAGGTACATAAAATAATAATGGGAAGATCAGAATAGAAAAGGATTAATTGTCCTATTATAGTCAAACTATTCTTGAAACATTTCAAAGTGTTCATAAATAGCTAGAATTTACCATAAGACTCAAAATGACTAATTAATTGAATGCTTCTTTTATTTAGAAGTAACAATGTTTTTGAAGAAAAGTCAAAAATGATTTTTGAATTTTACTTTTATTCAAACAACAAATATTAAGAAAGTAAAATTGTGTGTCTACTAATCATAAAATTAAATCAGCCGATAACAAAACATATTTTATAATATAAATTGTGAAAAGAAGGTTAGTATGTTATTGTTGTTTGTTTTTCGGTTTGATGTTAAAGAGCACTTTATAGTCTTTGATAAGAAGACGAAGAAGCAATGATTTTAGCCTTTAAAAAATACCTCGTTTTCAGGTAAATTCTTTTGTTGTTAAATACACTACAACGTTGTTTCAACTAAGATTGCTGACTTCTTCAGGTGAAGCACTTAACACTCTACATATCTGAAGCAGGGCATAAGGTGCCAAAATGAGTCAGTAGCCATGTCGAAAAGTAATTTTTTTTGTCACTTAAAAGAAGTATTATTTGCTGTACATACGTCAAAAGCAAGACTTTTGATTACTAAAATCCTTTTTATATTGTTACAGTTGTTTATCTATAATAGAAACAACTGTTGAATCCAGAGTGTTTGTCGAAACAACAATGTCGTCTAAACAACAGCAATAGAATGGACACAGACTTCTAAAATTTATGATATAGTAATCCTCCTCCCCCCCCCCCCCCAATTAGCTACTGATTACTGATTTAATCTTTGGTTTGTAATACAATATATACACAATTAAACATCTTATGAATATATAACTTATAAATGAGTTTGTAACTTACATACTTTAAGAGCCCTCTAATCCAAGCTTTTTGTATTGCCCAATTGCAGAAAATCACTAAAAACTAACACAATGGAAAGCAATGAACCTTTTTATGCACTATCGAATGACCTACGTGCCACAGTATATATAACATGCCATTGTGTTCTACTCTTGTACAAAAACGCTGACCACAAAATGTTGCAGAATATTTCTAAATACATGGAAGCCTTATGAATCTTTTCATGTAGTTGCGTAATTTGCCGTCTTTATCTAGTCATCATTGTTACAAACCCTTGTCGAAAAAGTTTAGTTGTAATTAGGTTTTCAAGCAAGTTGTGAACATGAAGTTTTGTGTTTGATTTTTTTAAATTAATGATTTAAATATTTAATGCATTATTGATGAAATATAAAAGTGAAGGGCAATTTCAGTTTCTTTGCCAGTGGAATATGAGAACAGAAATTTAAAAAGAACCAGTGGATTACCAGAAGTAAAATATATCCTATATAAATGCAATTTTAAGATATCTTCCAGTAGGTTTCTGTCAGGATTAACTATAGTTCTAGATTCAGTGTTAATTTAAACCTCATGTTAAGGAATTGCCTGGATAAATCAAGGATTATCTTAATCCTACATTATTCTCTGACTCATGGATCTTTCTTAAACAACAACCTAGGTTAAATATCTTAGCTCAGGGCTGAATTTATAAATTATTATATTTTTTTAAATTGGTCGCTGTAATCTGTAAATTTTATTTTTTGAAATGTCCCATCTACATGTTTTGTACTGTTAACAGGATGAATAGTTCATCTAATTTTCTCCCACTTCATTGCTTTGTGATATGTAAGGACAGACAACATATATTATTTTTGCTACAGATCAATAATTGGGAACACTGATATTACATACATTAAAAGGTACATAGAAACCCCCGATGTTTTTGAGGTTGGACGACACAAAAGGCTTGTAGAAAAGGGCTTTAACTAGACTCTTTAGGAGGTACATAAACAAAAATATAATATAACATCTAAAACAACCAATATAATATTATAGTCCTCTCCAGGCCAGGCCAGGTAGCTGCTTCACTAAACAAATGATACATCTTGATTATGTAACATCCTTGAATGCTGAATTAGACTTTCCTTCCTAGTAAAACTCTTATTGCACACTATACAATGAAACTGAGGAGCTTTTCCACATTCATATTTTTTGTGTGTCCATAATCCACTGTTGTATTTATAACATTTGCCACAGTCTGTGCATTTATATTTTTTTTCTTTATTATTTGCTTTGGTATTACCTACTTTCAAATACATGTCTGAAAGTAAATTATAATCTTCAAAACGACTTGATTCACCTGTAATCATATGTATTTAAAATATTAGTTTTTGTTAATTCTATTAAATATGTGCTAAAGTGTATAACATAAATTGCTTATTGTTTTATTATATTCAACATATTAAAATTTACGCATCTGATAGTTTATTTAAATGTCATATTTGATTGTTGAAATTTAGACCTAAATTTTAATATACAGTATTCAACAATTTTTTCTTGTAAATCCAATGTGGCTTCTGTTTTATCACAACATGACACACATTAGTATTAATACACCAAGCTAGCTCAATTTTTTTGAAGCAAAATGATCCAATTACTGTTTATATTTTCCTCTAATCCACATTAATGCATAGATACAAGATAATATATGAAAGTTATATCAAGTTTTAGAGGAGTTCCCATTGAACAAGACAGTCAACTCTTATATAAATAATGATTTGAACTATTTAAAAAAAAAGGAAAATCTGGAAGGACTACTGACCCTACAAAGAATGGTTATGTCAAATGTTATGTCAAGAGACGGGATGGTTAACCTTACTTTTTCGATGTAAGCAGTTGTACCTGAGTTAGCTATTTACAAGAAAAGAATGAATACCGTACACTATTAATTTACAATTATTTATTTATTAAAATTGTTAATTTTAATTTATAACATATATGTAGATATATATCCAAACAAAAATGTATGCGCCCTTAATAAAAAAGAATTAACTTTAAAATTTATACGCCCTTATTTTTATTATATTTCTAAACATTTTTCTTTAATAAAAATAAGGGCGTATAAATTTTAAAGTTAATTCTTTTTTATTAAAGGCACATAAATTTTTGTTTGGATATATCTACATATTATGTTATAAATTAAAATTAACAATTTTAATAAATAAACAATTGTAAATTAATAGTGTACGGTATTCATTCTTTTCTTGTAAATAGCTAACTCAGGTACAACTGCTTACATCGAAAGTAAGGTTAACCATCCCGTCTCTTGACATGTATATATATATACACCCAACCTTCCTTTTATTTATTTATATTAGAAAGAATTACAATTTTAAAAGAAAACTTTTTATATTAATCAATACAAAAAAACATTGGTTAAACCTATGTTCATAATAATATAACTTATGGTACATATGCATATACAGGGCGTTTGAAAAGTCTGGGTACGGCTTAATATTTTACAAACCATAGCAGAAAACATCTATAAACTGTGCACAGTGTCATATGGCAATGTAAACTATTTTTCAGTTGCAAAGTTAAATAGACTGTTCAAAATTTTAAACACTATTACATAGGCTTAAATGCTAATTTATGACAGAAAGAATATATATGTGTGTGTGTGTTTTAAAGATATATTGAGACAATGAATATATGATACCCAACTCAGTTTAGAATACTTGGTTTTGTTTGTTTTACCTGGTTTGGAGTTTTCAAGCGGTTTCTGTTGAAAGAAACGAACTTGCGATTTTCTGCCTGTTTAGCTTGGTTTTTCGAGCTTACCCGCCATGAATCTGATAAATCTTTACATTTTACCTCACGAAAATTCTTTCGCAAGTCTAAACTAACACTAAAACTAAACTGGCATTTAAAAGTAGCTTCGTGGCTTAACTAACTAATTTTTCAATACAGCACTAATTGCATCCATTTCTGCCGATGTGAAGCGCAAGAAAAAAAGTGACTCAGTGAAAACAAGGTAAGGGTGGGGAGTTGTAAGATCAGCTGATTGATGTTTAGACTATCTGTCGCCAGACTTCAGTACTTGACGGCTTAGCAATTGAATCTAAGCGCGGCATAATTTATTTATTACTTGAAATCTGCTGCGTATCTAATAACGCTAAAGATTAATTTATTGTTTTTGTAACCTTATTAGCAGTTATGGAAATTTTTGTATTTTTCTGTTGTATTATTGTTAAGGCTCATTATATTTAATACTTTGAGTCATGGTTTTAATTCAGAGTTGGATCACCAGTATCCATGACTTGAAAATATGCAGTAAACTCTTTTGAGTGGCCGCCATTTATAATTGAAAATAAAACATAAAAACCTATATACAAATTGCAAAGATTTTTCTCCTAAATTTTTTAATGATAAGTACACAAGTTTGGCATAACTGTGTAACAAACATATGTACAGACAAAATGCCAAATGGTTGAGTTAAAACAACACCTTGTTACACTAGATAAATTAATTCTATGTACTCTGAAATTCAGTAGTCCAGTAATAACAAATATACACTCCCTGTGATAGAGATAAAACTTAATAACTGAAAAACTAAACCAATGGCAGTTCCAATAAAATAAATTTCTAATGATGACAGATAGAATAAAACTCGAAGACAAGATCTCACAAAAATTACGTTTACTATATATCTCTCTGTCACTATATATCAAGTCATTGTAAAAAGTTCAAACAACTATTTGCTGAAGTGAGGCCGTTCGGACACTTCGGCTACCACTAAATGGATATCTTTCCCCCCACTAAACAACAAGACAGCGACATTCCAGGAGTTGGTTGCTTTTTTCTTCTCAGTGCATAGAGTTTTAATTTTATAAAATTTCTTTTTCAGTTTGTTAGGAATCAAATGAGATTCCTGCCTGGGTTCTTTAATTTCAATTAAACAACAATAGTCCATATATAAATATTGAGCTTGACTTGTGAGATAATATTATGTAGAACAAAAACTCGAACACAAGATCTTAAAAAAACTACGTTTATTCAATCAAACAAGTTTCAACAACAAAGTCGCCATCTTCATGAGCTACAATAATATAATATATAAGTTATAGTTTTGTTATTGAAACTTATATAAGTTATAGTTTTGTTATTGTAGTTCATGTATCACTGAGGATGGCAACTTTGTCGTTGAAACATGTTTGATTAAATAAACGTAGTTTTTGTGAGATCTTGTGTTAGAGTTTTTGTTCTATAACTATAGTCCAGTCTACAATTTTTAAATTATTGTGACAGATAAACCTAATTATACATTACTCATTTAATTATGGATAATCACAAGTGTCTCTCTACATAAAGTTTGGTCAACCTTCTAGCAGTTTACGTGTATCTCTTCTGATGATCTAATTCCCCTGGAAGTTCTCTCTCTCCCCAAGTAGCCTTATATCAGGCTATCTACCAATCATACCAGCAGTCCCCACTAAACAATTGACCTCCTTTCTTCCCACCCAAAGGCTTATATACACGTCACATCTTCATGGCATGCACCTCACTTGCAAGGTAAGCTATTTCATCAGTTTTCCAGGCCTGTCACAATAATTGTTGACATTCTGATTTCTTCAAAAGAACTTAGTGTATTTTTCTAACTAATTATGTCCCTAATTCCTAATAAGTGTAAAAAGTGTTTATTTAGTTTTCAGTTGTATTATTTAGTTCAGTTCAGTTTTATTTAATGTTTATCCATTGCTTTGAAATACTGTAAATTTTAAACATTTTCTCTTTCTGAAAACTATTGGTAATAGACAAACTTGAAAAGGGAGCATACATTTCAAGTATGTATGTGCAGTATGGGATAACAAACCAACTGTTTCAGATATAAAAACAAAAACAAAACTGAATTCCAAAAATTTGTCCTTAATTTTAATGTGGATAAACAAAAAAAGTGTTGTGGAATGAATGTGTAAGCATGCAAATCAAAATCTAGATTATGCGGTGTACAAATAGTTTGTTCAGCTATATTCCAATGGATTGTCTGTAAGAGGGATGAAATTCAGTCTCCAATGGAAAGATTGGCTGAACAGTTAGGAATTAAGAGATGTTTAGCCAGTTCGGCTTGGCTTTTGAAATTAAGAAGATGCCATAACATTTCAAATAAGAAAATTTGTGATGAAAGTCTCAAGGCGGATGTTGAAGCTGTTGAACCTTTCAGGAAACAATTGGACGAGTTTATAAAGAAGGAAGGTTTAAAGCTAAACCAGCTGTACAATTTTGATAAGATGAGTCTGAATTGGAGATTTTTACCTGAAAATACTCAAGTGTCTAAGTTTGACAAAAAATTCATCTGGAAGGAAGACTACCAAAGAACGTGTGTCCCCATTATTGTGTGCAAATGCTGACAGAAGTCACATTGAAAATCTGTTATTGTAGGGAAAAGGAAAACGCTGTGAACACAAACAAATATGATGCACAATTTACACAGTCATTATTATGTTTACTTTAGTTTATTCTCAATTGGTTTCACAACAAAGCTGTGTCAGAAATTAGAAGATTCCAAATTGAAGATTTAAAATGCCCATACTTAACAATGGACCTGTCATCCAAATGGTACTGAATATATGTCTAGTAATGTTGGGAACAATAAATAGACAAGCGCATCATTTATACGACAAAACGTCTGTACAAGTAAACGTTTTTGATGAAGTTTGGAATGTGGAACAACCACCAGATGGTCTGGAACAGGGGTCTCCAAACTACTCCGCTGCCTATCTGACTACCATAAGTATAATGACCAATACTGTTCAACAATTAGCTAAGAGCGAAAACGTTTCATATTATATGATAAGTTAAAGCAGTATGCTACACCTAGACGTAAGCTCCAATCGGCCAAAGCTCTATTTAATTTACGTGTTTGGGCCATGTTCTACTAAATTGGAGTGATAAAATGGCTCCAGGGTACAACAGGTCAGAAGATTCCCATTTCCCCTATGAGCCCAACTAACATTCCCCCGGTGGTGACTAACTGTGCTACTCGCCTAGTCTAGTGTCACTCAAAGTATACTAAAAGCGAAGTTGTCAATGAAACCTAATGTTAACAAAACTTTGCTTCTTTTAATTTTTAATACAGTATAATAATTTAAGTGTAGTGCCAGTGTGTTATAATTAGTACAGTGTTTAAGTGTAGTGCCAGTGTTTTATAACTATTACTTCAGTTATGTCTTTGTCCAAAAAGAAGAAAGTTGTTATTTGTAATGAAACAATATCCATGTTAAAAGAATATAATATTCGGAGACATTATGAAACAAAACATTCAAAAAACAAATAAGCTGAAATGACAAGTCAGATTTAATCAGAAAATGTTTTTATTTTTGAAAAAGTCATATTTAAACTTTTTGAATTTGAAACTTCAAGGAGAAAAATCGTTTGTAAATGACTTGTTTCATCATGTGAAAGTTTTTATTTTAAAAAAATTGTCTCTCTTTGTAAGTCAAGGGGGGAAGACCAATTTGAATCACTTAGAAACCTGCAAAAAGTTTTCTAACAAAACCTTTGTGTCTTTTCCATCAAAATATGCAGTAAAAACCATAGTCAAACTACACGAGGAGTTTCAAACCTGCTTTACAGACTTTGATGATGCATTGGTAGCAGAAAAGATAAAACTGTTCCACAATCCATTCACAAGTGAAATTGAAAAAGCGCCTTCAGAACTTTAAATTAAATTGATAGAACTTCAAATGAGAACTTAAAGGACTACTACGAGTGTTTCAAGAATGCATCTTTTTCTATTTACAGATATGTCTTTAAACATTCAATAATAACTTTGATTTATGAATTTATAATTACGAGTAGTAAGTAAAAAAATCGTATATTGACGCAGAGTTTAAGTTACTTTTACATTGTGGTCATTAACTGATGATTTCAAGGGGATTCAAGTTTTGCAAGTGGAATGTTTTCAGTGTTTGGGTCAACTTATATTTATATGCAAACAAACCTTTTCAAGAATGAAGCATGTGAAATCTGAATACAGAGATAATTTTTCAAATGATCATTTAAGACAAACTTTGATAATAGGAGCATCTAAATTTAATCCAATATGAAATGTAATTGTCAAAAACAATTGCACACTTACACACATACTGAAACGGTTTGGGGTTTTCACCAAAATCGTTCCAAAGACAAATTTTTTTATAAAACATAAAATTTTAGTTAAAATATAATAAATAGCAAGAATACATAAATAAATGGTAATATCCATAAATAATTAATAATGTGTACAGAAAAAGGTAGTTTTAATATGAAGAAAAGTAGAATTATAAAAGTTTTGTCAATGTCATTACTAAATGAAACATTCAAAGCTTAAGGGAAGTGGGGTGAGAGACAGCTGGCTAACATGAGCCAACTGGTCAACTGAGAACAATAGCTCAGTTGATCACATGACATTACAGGTCCAGACTAGATTAAATGATCTGATGCAACTTGTTACAAAAAATAATTCACATGCAATTTCCTATGTTAAATTTTAAATTGTTTAAATTTTGAATATAAAAACATATTATGATAAAGAATAACTGGTTAGCATAGGAAATACAAGAAAATGTTTATTAACTCGAATAGTTTAATAGTTATTGCAAAAAACATGCATAGACAAAAAACTAAAATTTTGTCTATATAAGTTAAAATTTTTATAATGGAAATAGGTTAAGGATATGTGACATAATATAATGGTACCAAAATAAGTACATATATAATTAATTTTGGGGGGTTTTGACCATCTAAAAATCGACAAAGTTTAACAATGAATAACTTATCAGAAAATTTAAAAAAATGGAAAACGTAAAGAATTCCTTCATTTCTAAGGCAGAGGCTACAAAAACCAAAAAGAAGAATTAAGAAATTCGGAACCGATCAAAAGTTGGTCAAAGAAAAAATCACGAAAAACTAAAAAGGGTACATCTTAGAAAGTTATCATTCTACAACTTTAAATCAAAGTTGTATGGAATCCAGAAGTCAAGAGGAACAAAATGACATTTACAGATTTCCAGAATTTCTATTAGAACCAGAGATATGGGAATTTTCAAGAAAGTGTACAAATTAAATTCCAGAAAGTAAAGTGAAATCTTGAAGAAATAAACCAAATTAATCAACTTTAAATGCCATAAATGAAAGGGAAATGTTCAGAGAAATTGGTACCATGGAACAGGGAATAAGTTTTGGAGGTCCATTTCAACAGAACTTTTCTGCAGTCTTGATACAGCTCCTAGAAGGAGAAGAAGTCTTGATCAAGCTCCTAGTAGGAGAACAACTCTAACTAGCACCAGGAGGAGAGTCATCTACAATCATCTTTATGTGATCAGCACTAGGCTATACCGATTGTTTTATTGGAAGCGACCTGGCATTTCAAATGGTATAGCAAGATACAACAGACAGCCACACTGATTCAAACTTGGACTTCATCTTTAAACTTTTCGACTACAAGATCTTCAATCTGCAACCATTCAACTTTTAACAACAGTACAACTGATTTCAACGTAACTTGAGGACTGCTAGCTGACATCAACTAGACTTCAACCTTCAGCAGAACAACTATAAACAGCCTAGCCTAACAGGAGCCGAAAACAGCTATAAATATGTTTACAAGGTACCACAGTTACGATTTTGAATAAATATTCGCTTTGAAATAAAAAATAAATTTAAAAACTTTCTGGGGAAAATTATCAAAATTAAATTCTTTTTTATTTTATATATGTACTTTTTAAAGTCAATGTGTTTTTAATTTTAAAGTAAGTTTGATTTTAATATTTAGTAAAGATATATTCATTTTAATAATAATTAGAGAAATAATAGTCATTGATATTTATGTTTAATTCTTATAACAGGTTATATGTTAAATATAACCTGTTATTTATGTTTAATTCTTATAAGCTAAGAAAAGTTATGATTAAATCAAGTTAAGAAATTTTATAAATTAAAATCTTGATTAATAATATATAAAAAGGAATTTTTAATTAAAATATAAATTTTATTTCTGGATAACATTGTGTTGTGTGGATTTTAAACTAACCATATGTTGTTTTCAGTTTAAAGTTAAGAGTGTTTTTTAAAATAATTTGTGCTCTCATAAATTTCACAAATTTAAATAGATTCTGCAAAATAACTCTTTCAAATGACACTCCCTGAGAGTGAGTTTTAAAGTTATAGCAATAAGAGAAAAAGGAGCTAGTTTTGATTAAATAATAAAAGTATTAAAGGAATTTTAAAGTGATTCCTAATATATAAGAATAAATACTAAAGACAGTATTTTATTCTTGGAGCATTGTGTTGTTTGGCATAATAAGGACGTTAATAAATAATTTATCAAGCAGTTCCCCAAAGGTGGGACTTGAATAAAATTAAGGGTTTATTGGAATTGCATAGCAATAAATTCAATTTCCCATTTATAACCTTCTGTTGTGAATAACGTCAAAAAGAAGTAATAAACGGGTGAAACCAAACAGCGCACTGTTTTAATACGTGATAAATCAAACAATAACTAAGAAATGGATAAGACAACCTCCAAAAATGACCACTTAGTCCAACAAGTATTGTGAGTGAAATAAAATCAGGTTCGTCATGTTCTACTGTGGATTTAGACTGAACAGACGAAATGTTGTGAATATTACATGTAAGTAACAGTAATTCTTTCCTAAATATTAATTCTCCATTTATATTATATTCATACACTAAATATACATCATATTTATGTAGAATAAACTCATTTTATTACTATACACATGTTTAGGGCAGGTGCATTTTATAGGATTTTATAGGAATCAGATTGTATAATAAATTGCATTCCGATATAAAAATAGTTCAAATATTACCAAATTTAAAAAGAAATATTTAAAAAATTTTAAAAGAGCAGGGTTTTTATTCAGTGGAAGGATTTTTGGAGTTTAGAGGTGAATGAGTCGCAATGACTATTTATATTATAATTTATTTGATGCTTTGTAGTTTGTTGTACTTGTTTAGTGTTAGTTTATTTGTATGTAATATAATTATTTCTATGTTGTTGACAATTGCTATGTTATCATCACAATGTCAAATTATAATCAATGAGAAAGGAAATAAATAAATATTTATTTATTTAACCTATTGGATCATGTTATATTGTTCTGTCTTGAAGACTGATTTGTGTTTCCAATTGTATCTACTAGATGGTATTATCTATTCCTCTGACTAATATTTACTAGGTACTACTCTATCATATAACAAATATTTATACATATTTTTTTTTGATTTAATGTCATATACAAAATAATGTTAAAATTTGTTTTGCATAATGTAGAAGTTTCCAATCTCTATGGATATTTTAAAAATAGAAATGCTTTATTTTTCAAAAACAATTGTAGTATTTAATATATAATTTTCTTTATTATTTCGATTGGCATACCTGCTCTACTATGATCTGCTATCCACTACAGTATATTCAAAACAACTCCAAAAAGAGTGCTAGATTTGAGGTAACATTTTATAAAGTGTGTGAAGTTTTAAGAATACATTTTGGTGAAGATAAAGTTTGTGATGAGTTTCTGGCCAAGTGACTCAGTTACATACTGTATAACTTCTTACCGTCATTACTGTGTTCTAATGAAATTGATCCTCAATGGGTTAATGAATAACTAAAGAATCATTTTTGAATTTTATTATGTATCAAAATTGATAAACAAATATCCTGTTAACACGTCATTAATTTACAGATAAATCAGCTACAAAATCGAAATTAACTTTGATTTTGTATTAATGTCTTTAAAAATTAAGTACTTGAAGTAAAATCAAATTAAATAATCGAAGTCAACACAGGATCTTGATTATGTAATATTCTTGAATGTTGTATCAAACTTTCTTTTCTCGTGAAACATTTCTGACACAGAGTGCACTGAAACGGAGGAGTTATTCCACACTCGTACTTGCGATGTTTCCATAAGCCACTGCTGTACTTGTAGCTCCTATCACAGTAAGGGCATTGGAATTTTCCTTCAGGTTTTTTAGGGCTTTTTAATGTATTGATAATATCATTCATGCAAATAATATTTGTATCTTCAAGATAGTTGTTGATACCTGAAATAATAATGATTTCATAAAATTAGAATTAGAGTAATTGTTTCAAAAACTTAAACCCATAGTTTCATAAAGCAAATTCCTTAAGAAATGTACAAAGCTAAAATTAATTTCAGAGAAGCTTAAGTATAAATAATTTTAATTAACATATATCATACAATAATACAGAAAATTACTATAGTTGAATTAGCAACTCAGAATTTCAGTATTTCTAAATTTAACTAGCTGGAACTGTGCATTTGTTTTGAGTATTGATATAAATATATCCTCAAAATAAGCTAATCAATTTATAATTTATGATGATCAAATAATATATCTATTAGAATCATAAAAAAAAGAAGTTTATATAGTCAAATTGCATGGTTGTTCATGGCGATTAACATTTTGCTTAAAGAGTTATATTTTAAAATTAAATAAACTTACTACCTACAGTGTAAGACACCAACAGTTTATTTAAACAAGCCTTTGAACTAGACTTGAATAAAAAAATGTTTTTGAATAAAAATTATGTTTAACTACATTGTATCTTACCTCTCTCTCACCTTACAAAAGGTACTATACTAAATTATACAATATTAAAATATACAGTTTTTATACAGCAAAACTCTCAGTCCACAGCTAGACCAAGTAGTTCCTGTGTGTAAAGTAGTCAGAGTGGATATGGGGCAGAAACCTTCAGTCCATGAGAACGAAATGGCATACCCACCCATCTTACTAGCAGGCATAGTCTACAAAGTGTTAAGATGGCCTATTTAAAACCCTTGAATTATGTTTCCTGATTACAGTGGATGTATTGAGTGATAACGTGATTATACCTTTTAAGAGCCAGAATTGGTGATTATTTTATAGTTTTGTACATGAAATGTTTATGTGGTTTTGTTTAAGTGTAATGTAAAAAAAAAACTTCTTGTCTTTGACAATGACAGTGTGATGTTGAAACTGCAGTCAGACGTATCTGAAAATAAGTGATTGTTGAAGGTTAGTATATAATACAAATATTAATATATTTGTAGAACTATAAATTATGAAAAAAATAGTTTTATTTCGCTTGTCTAATAATTAATAGATACATATTTTTTAGTTATTTCCTTTATTTTTCTCCTCAGAAGGGAAGTCGAGACCCTCCCCCCCATGTCTCTGATCCTAATGTCTTTAAAACCAAAGCAAAATGATTGTTTATAGTTACTGTATCAACAAAACAAATTACATTATAATAATTTGTTATCGCCATTCCGAATATTGTTATATTTATTCAAATATATAAGACTTACCGTCGTCAATATTCTGTTTGCGTCGTTCAAACGACGGCCGTTTCGGCTATTCAGCCATTATCAAGTTGTAAAGTAATCTGGTTTCCCTTCGTCAATTACAAACACTTATACACATTACACAAGAGCAAAATTACACACGAAACACTTACACGTACATACGATTAAAATTTATTCATGAATCATTGTCTACGTCCTTACTGCACAGAGTCTCGAATATTACTGGTATCACAGCTTGACATTGGGAGGGGTTGAGTCAACTCTAAAGAGTTGATCAACAAAGTCAACTCCCACTCGCATGTCAACTGTTGTTTATTTAAAGTGGACCCTCCTTCTGCCTTACCACAGGTTTGAAAGAATTAATTGCAAAGAAAAAAACCATTGTCCTAAATGGAATTCAAAACCATGACCTTAATGCCATTCTCCTTTAGAGAAATGAGGATTTACAGAGCAAGGCTACCAAGGTATTTGGGAATAGTTTACTTAGTAGTCAGATTGTCTATTCTGCTCCTCACTGACTGAGAACACAGTTGAACTATCTCAATATAGATGTTAAAGATGTATAAAAATGTTTAATTCTTGTTCAATATTGTTAAAACCTTAGAAGAGCCAGGGCTAATTTTCATCGTTTTGAAATAAAAAAATTGTAATTTTATGCAAAATTGTTGTTGTTGTTTTTTTTCTTTTTCTTTTTCTTTTTTTTTCTTCTCTCTCCAGTAAAATAAGTGACTGAAGACAATCGGGTATAATGTGTTTTTACTTTTAACAATTAATTGTTAAATAAATACAATTTTAATAATTTATGCTATTATTTTGTATATTATTAGGATGCTAAATTTCTTTATTAATTATAACTTTTATTTAAAATTATTAAATATTTTATTTAATTAAAAAATATTTTAACTCTTTTTACTCAATGTTTTGTGACCATTTTGTTTGAATCGATAAGAATTTCATTTTTGTTCCTTAATTTAGTTTCTATTTACACGGGATTAAGTAGAAAGAAGACCTGGTGGTACATAGTAACAAAGGATAAAGAGAAGAGAGGACCATACAAATAAAGACATCTATCTATCTTTGAGGATATTCTGAATTATTTCCTTTCTACAAGCCAATGCCATTTATTAAAATGCTCAGGCAAAGTAATTTACAGTCACAAGAATATAAATATTTTTAGTAAGAACCTTGTACACAGTGGAACATTGTTTCTATCTAAAATAGCCATAACATTTTATAATAATGTCACAGGTCATATTTTTCCTCTCTTCAAAACTAATTTGCAAAACATAATAATAATAATCAAAAATGATAGCCTACTATTACACCCAATTTGTATAAAAAATGTTTAGAATATTACTTATTATTTATGAACGTAAAAAAAGTTTTTATCAACATTTTTGCTTATCTAGTAATAATCCTTTAAAGTTCTCTGGTATTGGATTAAGGACACATCTGAGCCCCATTGCACATTCCATGCAGGGCAGATGGAGCAGAAAGGCAGGTGAGCCAGAGTCTATGGAACATGGGTTTAATTGGTACATTGTACACTTGATAGAATACAGAAATTCAATTTATTTTATAGATGTTTTGCTTCGGTCTAGTCGCACAGTTTTCTTGTATCCTTGCACAGTATTTTATAGTGCTAGTTATTTCAAGACATACACTTTAGTTTCCAACATAGTTCTGGGCTACAAGGCTATGATGGCCCTATTCATGATTGTGATGGCCATACTTGATAATGAGTTTGTCCATAATTTCGGAACAACAATTATTATTTTTTATTTACACAAATTACGGTAAATGTCCGAATAAAGTTCACTGGGTCTCTTTTATTCATACTTACTATTCAAAATTATTTTCATAAATTCCAAATATGATAAATTCAAAATCTATAACGTCAAAGTCAATCAAAATCTTGCAACAGTAAAAATTTAACTCTGGCTAAACTGTATTCAATATGCGGTGCCTTGCCAAAACCTATTACTCTGCTACATCTGCTCTGCGGTAGACCTTATTTGAGGCTTCTTCTAGTTAATATCGAAAACAATCTACAAATATTAGACGTAGTAAAGAAGGGAAGAACAATGAACATCCTGGAGGAGTATGCTATTTATAAACAATGGAAGAAAGACTCGGACTCCCTTCTGAATGACAAACAACATTTCGCTTCCAACTGTATCTATGATACTATATACACAATAGATAATCAAAGGTAACCACACAAGACCAAGGTTATAGGAGATAACGTCAGAAGAACTCCTAATCAGTCATTCAGGAGCATTAATTAGAAGTTGTAGGATGTGGCCACATTAGGGAAAAATAACTTTTTATTTTTACAATAGAACAAGAACCAACCCGGTTTACTATTTTGTGTGTGTGTGTGTGTGTGTGTGTGTGTGTGTGTGTTTTTTTTTTTATATACAAACAAGTTTTGTGTTGTGAACGTGTTTTTAGTTTGTTTACGTGTGCTAAGCCTGAGGATGCCTTATGTTGAGGCAAAACAGCTGTAGCTACTAATAGGAAATATGAACTACTTTTGACTTAAGGTATGTTAACTAATTAATTAAATACAATAATAGTCTAACAATGATTTTATAAAGAGATGATTTAATCAATTGTAAATTAAATTTAACACAAATTTTTTGACAACAACAAAATTAAACTTTAATATCAGTCCTGGTTTTATAAACTACATTTTATAATTAGAAGATGCAGAAGAATGGAAATATCGATCATGAGATAGAAGGCTTTCTCTACGTGTAAAGGTTTTGTTACAGATGTCACACTTGAACTCTGGTGTCTTGCCACATTCATACCGCCGATGTTGCCACAGACCACTGTAGTATTTATAACTCCTCTGACATTCAGTACATTTATATTTCCCTTCTGGTTTCTTTATTCCAAAAATATCATTCAAAGTTTTTATGGTTGGATTTAAAAATTGGGTACTTTGTTCGTTTTCTGAAAATAATATTTTTATATGAAATTTAATCAATATATTTAAATGCTTAACATGTAACTAGGTGTATAAACATCTTAGTAAATGAACCTTTTCGAGATTAAATTTTTATAGAAATAACTCATCACATAACAAGAGTTACTCTGATCTTTTCCGTTATTCCTCCCTAAAATTAATTTTGTTTTCCAACAACAAATCAACAACTTTCCATATGATATATGAAGATGAAAATTTACTAATTAAAAAACATAACCTTACCTTTAATCAAAAATAAAACATGAAAATAATATTCAGAACATCAAAAGTTTTAATTATGTTTTCACCATGTAAATTCGTTAAAGTATAAGTAACATTTCTCTCCATTCTAAAGCTGTACTCAATTCTATTACAAATGTTGACCAAAGCCCTTTGTTTGTGTGCAAGGCTTTGTTTTAAAGTCATAAAAATACTCTACGATTGGATGATGGTGCGATTCCACAAATGATTATGAAGAATGTCTTTAATTTCACTATATAATTTCGACCGAACAATAACATAAGCCAAGCAATAATAAATATATTATCTGCATTAGCTACAACAATAATGAATACTATGGTAGAAAATTTAACATTGACAAATTCAATAATAATAATATATAATAATAATAATGATAAAAATAATAATAATAATAATAATACAGTAATAATAATAATAATAATAATAATAATAATAATAATAATAATAATAATAATAATAATAATAATAATAATAATAATAATATATAATATTAATAATAATAATATTTATTATTATAGTAATAATTTTTTAATATATTACTATTAACAAACTTTGTAAAAATAACAAAGTTTACCACTATTTTATATAAATCAATATGTACATTTATGTCGTACATACTATAGATGAGTTATAATTTTAGGTAATCTATAACTAGTCGTTCACCAAGACTTGGAAGTTTTAATACTTCATTTTGTAAACCCAATGTGGCTACTCCTTGGCATAATTACACAACAATATTCATAGACCGAGAAGTAAATGGAAATAATATCACAGCTAATTTACATATAACAACCATAAAATTATTAGTTGGTGTTATAAACCAAAAAATATTATAAATATATTAATAACTATTTTATTAGTTTATTTGATATAGAATGGGAGAACTTATTTGGTTAGCTTTATGAGCAATTAACTTTACAAATAAATGACTCCACACTATTTTTATTGTACAACAATTTTATCATTTATTAATAATCAATTAATAATTTAATGTTCATTTACAATCATAAAAAAAATATTCATCAAAAGACATTGTTATATTCTCATAAAATTTTGTTGGTTAGATTTCAGACATATTGGTTAGTAACACATACAACAGAACTGTTTTTATTAATCTGCCTAGGCTTAGCTCAGTATTTAGCAACAAGAAAATACAATAGTTTGATCTATGACTTTATGGTTGCTGGGTTTAATTACAAAATTTTTTTTTAATATTATAAATGTATCTCGGGTTTGGGGTTATCGTGCTGGCTATTTTAAAATAGTCTATTATATATACGCATTTTATATAAAAAAAATTAATACTCTGCATAAAATTTTATGATGAAGAAATTGTGATTTCTTATTTAAGATTTTGCCTGTAGGCTAGGCTTGTCCAGATAGAGTATTTCTTTTGAATTTATCTAATAATTTGTTAATTGTTCAGTTTCTTTATTGATTTAATATTAAAATAAGTTTCATATTACCAGATTTCACTGTTCTTTAACCACTGACACTGTATTTTCTATTTAAAATGTTAAAATAACTTCACCCACACTTAACACATCTTTACCGTATAGACGCCGGGAAGCTTCTCTTTCGCGGCTTCGTCTTGTTTTAAATTTCTTTTGATCGCCATTAGCGTGTTGTGATTGGCTGCTGATTATCCCGTGGTCTTCCGGCTGGATTTCACTTCTCCACTTGCCGAGTGCAGGCTGTGTCTTTGCATATAATGTACACTACTTCTATTTGATATATCGTTTTGGATTTATTAGTTCGTTTGTTTAAACATATTCAAATATCTAGATCAGGTTTTTAGTTACAAATTGGCTTTACTTTACGTTAATTGAAAATTAATATGAAACTCAAATAGTTTATTGTACTACTCCACGTACTTTGCAATCTGTTTTCCTACATATAAAATGAACAGCTGTTGTTTTAAGATGGCTATTCTAGGAAATCTTATATTTATCGTATTTCTAATTTACAATTTTTGTAGGGATACATTATTCTAATGTGTTTGCTCATTTTTGGATGAATGTATACGTAATACTTACTGATTACTGAAAATAATGCTTTTGGAAATGGTTCTATTAAAAGTGATTGGTTCACATAATATACATGTCTTAGAGTCCAATTATTTCATCTAGCCTATTTGTAGGTTAGGCCTAGTTTACACAATTTGTTGTTAATATACTATTCTAATTACATCAGTTTGGCCCTCAGTATTATAACTGATTAGTAGGAAGCTAACTGATCCGATTACTACTTATATTTTATTCTAATTCACATTGATGCTTAATTACAAGTACATAAAAGATATATTTCGTTTTATAAGCAATCTCAGAGAACAAAACAATATAACTGTCATGTAAAAATTGTAGCCTAAGGCACCCAATAAATAATTTTAAGAAATCAGCTACGGCCTGTATATGTTGTAATAGGTACATAAGTGTCTTGCCACAACTCAACTAGGTGAAATTTTAAGAATGATGTAAAACTAAAATTTCTAAATAACATGTTGTTTTGATATATTTATTACACCATACATCGCATTGTTAAAACAAAGTCGCAAATGATAGCTTATTAACTGTAATTAAATTATTTTTGTATTTTATGATAAAAGGCTTTTTAATTTATTGAATTTCTATAAACTTTTATTGTATTTAATATATTGGTAATGTGTCTGTTATACTTTTATACTGAATTTTTGAAATATTGTTCACAATTTAAGAGAAAAATAAATGAAAATTCAATTAAATTTATTTCAGGTGATGAAATATATTCTCTTATAAATAAAACCATGTTCAAAGTAACGTAACAAGAAAGTTGATCACCAAGGAGTCTGTTTGTAGATTACAAAGATTTTTTTATTCATAGAGTACATCTCGAAAGTATACTCTAAAGTATACTTTTATACTCTAAGTATACCATTGGTATAAAACAACTTTGTTAACTAATTATTTATTTTATGATTGAATTTTTGATGTATTAATAAAGTATTTTTCCTTGTATAAGATCTGTTACAGTATTGGCAATGGAATTGAGCTTCTTTCCCACAATCATATTTACAATGGTTCCATAGACTACTGTGATGTTTGTAGACCTTTCCACATTTATCGCATTTGTATTTTGGATTATTTGATATGACTTGATTGTCATTACCCAAGTAGGATTCTGCACAATCTGAAATTATAAAGACAATCATTTCAGTTGTTTGAATAAAATTGTTGAAGATGATTTGGTTGATTTTGTTCCTTTCTTCATTTTATTTTTTTACCAATTCCATTAACTGGAAAATTTTTTAAATTTTAAATATGTATAAAAAACAAATGTATGTGAATTACTTAGTAGTACATGATTCAAAAATTATTACATATTAAAATGTTATAGTATAACATAATTATAAATTAAAAATAAGTTAGAACTCATTAAAAATAAATAAAATAAATGACAAATTAGGAAAACATGAGACCAACTATACTAATAATATAAGCCAAAATTAAAATTAAAATCAATAATTAAATATTGTTTTATCTTTTGATACTTACATGATTTCTATTTAGCTCTAGCAAATTAAAAGTTTAATGGGGAGGAGCATGAGAGAGAAGATGTAACTAATTTATTCTAAATTGGAACTAGTAATCCAGTAATATACAATTTTAAAATATTTTAAAATTCTGTTTATTAATTACGTCTGAGAACCTACTAGAGACATAGTTCAATTGTTGTTTTACTACTTTTAAGGGCTTCATTAATGATTTGGTCATTTTAAGCACATATTTTATTAGAGCTACCTTTAGATTTTGTTCGAACTTTTATAAACTGAATTCTGTACAATAAAAAGGAGGAAAATTATAGTAAAGAGTCTCACAAATAATTTAAACTAATTGAAAAAAGGTCATTAACCACAAGATATTTTCTATAGACCTACTTCTGTGAGACCTATTATATATATATATATATATATATATATATATATATATACAGGTATGTTATATATAATACCTATATAAATAAATATAAAATCCACCATATATTTAGAGTTTAATGAAATGTATAGCAATATAATAAGGCTACACACAAATGATAACCTAAAAGACAAGTTAGGTTGAGATATTTTGGTTAAAAAACATCATAATATGAAGGGAAAAACCAACCTAACTTCTTCTAAGTGTCCCCTATATGTTAATTTTAACAGGTTTAACATTCCTTGTAAGTCTTTTTATTATAATATTTCAATTACATAGTGATCGAAAAGTCATGCACATAGAAAAGGTAATAAAGTACATATACACATTAATGTATTTTATAATCTTTTATTATAATAATATTATAATACTTATTACTAACATTTACATGTTTTACAACATATGTTTAAAATGGCTGCCTTGTTCATTAATGCATGCATGAATTCGTTTTACCATGTTTGTGGAGTACAGACTACACTGATATTTAATCTCCGTTGTTATGATCACCTTTAAAGTTCATACAGAATGTGTGACCTGTTTTTATAAACCTTTCCTTTAAGGTAAAATCAAAGGAAAAAATCTAGAGCCGTGAAATTGCAAGACCGCGGTTGCCATAATGCTTTAGCAATGATATGTTTGCCAAAAAATTGCGTAAGAAATACATTGTTTGATAGGATGTGTGACTTGTGGCACTATCCTGCTGTAACCAACAACCATGTTCGTTGATTTCAAGCAACAAAATAAATTTTGTAAAGATGTCTTGGTACATAACACTGTTCACTGTAGTTTAAAAGAAAATAGGGTCCATTATTCGTCAACGTGACACACCACACTCCAATTTTATGACAGTGCAAGGGTTTTTCATGAAACACATGAGGATTTTTGGTTGACCAAATTCTTGAGTTTTGACTATTCACATATCCACTAAGGTGAAACCAAGCCTCATCACTAAAGAAAACACGGTCAAGCTTTCCAGTTTCATCAAGCTTTCCAGTTTCATGGTTGTCATTGAATGACCGAAACCATCTACAGTACACTAGGCGCTTTTCTTAATGCAGCTCTTTCAATTTCTGCACACTACGAACATGATACGCACAAAATTTTAACTTCTTCATCGCTTTCTGAGCACTACTATACAAAATCTGAGAATGTGTTGATAGTCTTCGCAAGATTTTTAAAGGCGAAAGCAGCATCAAATTTCTAACCGTCAGTTAAAATGGCCGGTCTCCCAGTTCTCTTCTTGTCTGCAACTGATCCAGTTTCACGAAAACGGGCGATTAATTTAGTTATTGTCGAATTGTTTGGCACTGCGTCCGGATATTTCACTCGAAATTGGTCAACAACAAATTTTGCATATGAACGATTGGCAAATTACTGTTTAACAATGAACACTTGTTGCTTTTGGGAAAATGACATGTTTACAAAGCTGTGAACTACCTAATACTATAGACATCATATGACCATTACACATTTCAATGGCCCTTAGATTTGTTGTCGGTAATACTATTGGTGCTATCTTATGGTACTCGATAGAAATAATTTAAAAAACTACTATTTACAGACAAATTTATTTCAATGTGTGCGACTTTTGGATCACTCTTTATATAATGCCTATAACTTTGAAAAATAGTTGGTAATGAAATTTTTATAAATTATAATTATCATTTTAATTTTTCAGAGTTTTATTATGGGTGATTAGGTTTCACCTGTTATAGAATTTCTGAATGTAGCTTACAGATTAAAGAACCTCATAAGAACCTTGGTGGTAACCAGTTAAATGGGGCCATGACCATGACACTGCCTTTGAGATTAAACCATATTTATACACCTTTGAGTTATATGATACCATGCTCTTCATGTTGAGTTGAGGATTATTCAGATACCATAGTTTTCATTTTGGATTCGGAGTAGCATGATTTTAACATGGGATTAAGGGTTACTGGGACTGCAGTGTTCAGGTATATTTTACTAGTTAACTAGGACTGTGGTTTTTATGCTGAGGTATAGAACCAGTTAACTGGGGAAGGGATAAATTTTGACTTGACTTAATTATTTTACAGATAAAAGTTTATGATTAAAATATTTTAATATTTTATACTCTATAAAAGAAATATGATACCATAAAATAAAGATGGTATCCTTACCATATATACTAAGGAAGTGTTTTACCAATACGTACCTAATAATATTTAATTATTCAATAACATTTATATGTTCTAGCATTCGTAAATGCTGCATTCGTTCATGAAACATCATTGTATCTTTTCTATGAAATAATTTCTGACAATACTGGCATCTAAATTGTGGTGTGCGTCCACAAACAAACTTTGTATGTGTCCATAGTCCACGTTTGTATTTATATGATTTCCCACATTGTCGACATTGATACAAGTTATCACCATTAGATGTTAAGATTTCATTAATATTGAATTGTTCCTCATCAGTTCTTGTAGAGTCTATTCTATGTTCAACAAAAACTGAAATAAAACAATATTTTTTATAATGTTTGACATGTTCACCTTTTATTTATGTTTAAAAAAGAGAAAGAAATAGAAACTTAATGACAAGTCTGAAAAGAAATTAATTTATATAATTTAGTCCTGTTTATGAGAACATGGGTTTTGTAATAATTATACCTTTTTTTTATCAAGTAGGCTATAAAAGAACTCAACTAGACAAATTAATATAAAGTAACTATTGTAATCTTAGTTAACTAGTAATATAATCATCACTAAAATTCATTGTTCAAAATTAGTTAGTCTTAAGTTAGGCCTACCGGTACTTAAGATTTTTACTTTCTAATGAAAAAATCCATCATGCATGAAAATTCTATCTGAATATGATATACATTTCATGATCAATCTTATTATTGAATGGCTACTTACATAATCGCAGGTGTCCCAAAAATCCTTCACACCTGTCTAACTTTTTAATGAGTGAATACATAAGAATGTGCTTTTATGAAACTTTATAGTACTAAAGAGCTAGCTTTTGGAATTAAGGGCATTTTTTTAGGGCAACTAAACAATTTTTAACGATAACCATTATCAAGTAATAATTTATTATAAATTCAGTAAGAAATCGAGGAAACTGTGCAAAAGGGAAGTCTTTATACAAAAATGCAGTAACATGAAATTTAAAATAAGGCTTAGTTAAAAATAAAACAAAAGAGGAAGCAACATTTGAAAACAATAATTAACAGTTTAGGTTTGTTGGGGGTCTTGACTGATGAGTTTTTGGGAGATCTGGGAGGTTCAAATGGAATTTAAAGAAAATATGTTCTACATACCTCATTTAATGTAGGGGGAAAATGGTAGCCAATAGTGTGAAATAAGCTTATATTGACTATTCAGATTTTCAGGAGTGTCAATTTCACATTATAAACTGCCAATTTTAACATAGCACACTTAACGAAATAGGGTTACTTTGTTGAAATCCAAACCTATAAATGAGCATAGTAAATATAAATTTAAAATATATGTATTTAAACTTTTGTCATGTCACAAATAAAATACATCATAATTTATTCCTAGTATTAACAATTTTAAAAATTGAACACCAACTCTTCAAAATGGGCTATAAAATTTTTTTTTTTCTATGCATAAAATATAATTACACGTAATTCAATTATTCTACAAAATTGGCTACAGTGTCAAAACTGGTTTCATAAAGTGGAAGAACGTAATAGTTAATAAAATATACAATATTCATAGTGTGTTAATCAATTTTAGATATTCGGATTTATAGGTTACTTGAAGTCAACAAAGTCTACAATGCAAAGAAGCTCCAAGCCCAGAGTAGTGGTCTAATGTAGATAGGATACTGCAAATGTGAGTTAAAGCCATTGAAGGTCAAAAGCATGGAATACATAGTGAATTGAAAATATAAAGAAACAGCAGGTTCAAGAAAGGATGTCAACTTATAAGAGTGGCAGGATGGTTGATTTACACGCATGCGTGATAGTAGTCAAACCTAATGTCTACTTAGAGTTTTCCCGCCATTGAAAATGAAACTGGGACTATATTGTGCAAAAGCTGTCGTGCAAAGCTGCTAGTAATTCACAAATCTCCCGTGCTCTGATGTTGCGTTGGTGTCAATTTGGTTATTTCATTTCACCCCTGCAGAGCCTTAACATTAAGGTACAGTAGACTTCCAATAGTCCGGCATTCAATGGTCTGGCACCATCATGGATAGTATGTACATACATAATGAATTTGTTTTACATTATTATAGGTGGAAACATGCTTGTACGCTTGTACGTAAGTTGTGGTTCGGTAATACAGTAGGCCTCGTATATTTGAAAGTGTTCTGTGAGCTTCTAGTTTCCTCAGGTGAGCTCAGCGGTCATTTCAGACCAGTCCGCTTCGCTTTGTCTGTACTATAACTGTCAGTTTACCATTTTCTCATGTGTTTGTGAAGAAAAGGAACGGATCAGCTGGGTTAAAATGCAGACAGATTAACAAATTTATAACTTTTGCTGAAGCAAACTCATGTTATAACTGTTCATAAATCCTTGATTTGCATATTGTAAGAAATAACTTTTTAAAAAGAAAAATGATTCTAGAAAACAAAAGGACATTAGACTTTTTTTAAATGAGAGTTGTAAATTTACAAATTGCTGTAGGACTTAAATAAACTATAACAGTTCACTGTTGGCCTTCTGTAGTTATGTCAATGTATTGCTGTAGTTGTATATACATTTTTTTTTTTTTGAGGTGAAACGTTTACCCTTATGTTCCTGGTAAAAGATACAGTATTTGATTTCTAACATCATGTTGCACTTGTATTCGCTGTATGAATTACGATTCATTGATCACGCACAGTACCGCCCAATAATCCGGCATTTCTGATAATCCAGTACCGGAAAAGTCCCAAATGTGCCGGATTATTGGAAGTCTACTGTATTATGTGACGAATGTTCCTAAAATTCCATTTGGACCTTTAGATCTTTAGACATTTCCATTTAGACCTTCTGGAAAATTTAGAAATTAATAGATTAGTTAAAAATAAAAATGTGTTAGTTTTAAATGAACAATTAGAATTAAGTAATTCCCTACTTTTAAAACCATTAACCAGGTCAAGTCATTGACCCTCCTCTCCACTCCCCTCCTCTCCCTTTCATATTTAGGTTACAAGAGAAATACCCAGCTATTGTTATACTGTGTTGTTATATTGTGTACTGAACCTTTTTGTTTCATTCTTGTAAAAGCCATTGACAATGCTGTAACTAGCGAAACCATGGTCGGCAAGTTTCAATTAAAATATTGTGGTTTATACTAAAAAAATTATTGTTTTAATTTATTTAAAATGGAATACCACCAAGTACCTACGGTCTTTAGCATAAATAGTTTAAACAAATTAATGGTTGTTGTGCATTTTCTGCATGAAGTTTTCACAAGTGCTGGTCATTTCCAGTGAATTATATTAAGAATTTGGGAGACTTCATAACCAAGTGCATAAAAACATATGTTTAAAATACTCAAGGCCTTAAAATATGTGTATTAGGAATTTCTTTAAAACCTACAGATAAATAAATAAAGTGTTTAAATTGTAAATTTATTTTGTTTCAGCCGTATTTTTGAAACAGTTATAAATAAATAATTAAGCGACTTTTGAATCGGTTCATTTTAAAAAATATATAAAATGATACCAAAATACAACATATATTCAAAAAGCTTTTACGCAGTACAGTAACGTAATTAACTCTCTGACGTAGACTGTATGTGAAGACATACTGTGTATGCTAGTATTGGTTGTTTCTACTGTTCCTCTTCCACAACACAGTATGTTTAATAAGCTATAGTGTCATTGCAAACAGGTTACACAAATGTGGTAGGTATAATAAAATTCTTTTATTTTAATGGGATCTAAGCTACTCACTACAGATAGAATTTCTGAAAGTACGATATAATTTAACAAAAAGTTTTGCACATTCATTTTTTAAAAAATTTTCCACACCATTTTGGATAGTATATTATCAATAGATTTAAACTAATTTATTAAAAAGGATAGGTAGAACAACTCTTGTTCTAAGTCGGTTTCAATTGGATAACATGAAAAAATTAAAAAAATTAAAATACAGATGAATTCTGCACCTAGTAAAGGATTTATGCAGAACATAAAAAAAATATATATTTAGTAACATAAACACAATGATTTTTTTTCAATTATAATTTAATTTTTGAGTTTTCAGAATGATAACTTCGAAGATGGACCATCATATTGTCCTTCCTGGTAAAATGTTTGTGACAAAATGGACACTGAAACTGTGCTGGTAGTCCACATCCATACTTAAGATGACTAATTAAACCTCTTTTGTATTTATACTTATTTCCACAACGAAAACAAAAGAATGTTTCTTGTCCATCTAACTCTGCAGCATTTTGAAGCTCTGAAATATAAACCATACATTTGTATGAATTGCAGTAGCTTAGTGTAGCTTTTAAAAAACTTTGTCAGTTTGTTCATACTGTTAAACAAATAAATGTATGGACCTGATATAACAGAATGTTGATCATAAAACAAAAGTTTTAACTTTTAATGAATTATATTGTTTTTTGTTTGTTTTTTAAATTAAAAAATGAAATAATTCTAAACATGAAAGTTTCTTCAAAAACATCTGACCTGAATTTTCCTGTGGAGGAGTGGTGACCTCTGATGGGGATGTGAAGAGTACATTCATTTGTATGCGTGAATTTTTTTCTGCTTTCAGAGAAAGTCGGTCATGGCTTGTTAATAAGAAAGGGTATTCAGTGGTCATCAGATTTTCATTTTCCACGAACTTATCTTGGAATTTTCAGCTTGGAGAAAAGCCAAAAATGACATGTTGAGGAGTAAGTTGTTTGATGTATCACAAGAGTGCTGTGTTTGGTCAAAAAACTTTAAATCAGTTGCGTGAAATGAGATAGTGAATTATCACGATGCAGCTACCATGTTCTAGAATTACTCTTTGGTAATATGTTGGTCTTGCGATGCACAATCCCACAGAAGTCAAAGAACTGTTTTCACCGCTTTAACATTTCTGTACACCTACATTTTCTTTGTATCAAGGTTGTAGAATGTCTTCATTGTAATGACTGAGCCTAACCCACGTCTCATCATCAGTGATTACTGTCACTGTGTTCAGGAACTTGGGTGTTTATTCTATTATTTTGTGGAAAATAAAATTAAATAGATGCTCAGTACATTCCCTCATTCACAGGCTGACTGCCAGCAACTGAAGTTTTTACAGGCTTTCTTCTCCATCTCATCACTGGAAGTCACTTCCCATATTTTATTTTCCCATGGGAAAAATTCATTCAAATACTTTTTTTAATAAAATCATTCTAGGATTAAATAAAGCAATAAAGATAAAGTTTAAAAATAAATTATTTTAATAATATAAATGAGCCACAATTGTTTCACCTTGCGGCATCATCAGGCAACTTGATACCGATGTTGCCGCATGGCAAAATAATTGTAGCTTATTTATATTATTAAAATAATTTTGAAACTTTAACTTTATTTAATCCTTGAATATGGAGTTTCAACAAGAAATATTTAATATTAAATATAAAAATCATTCTAAGCTTAGCAATACCAACCCAATAAAATATTTAGCAAGATACAAGAATATTAAATCAAAATATTAAAATCATTGTCTCATTGTACTTACCTAACTTATGTAGTATAACACAGCTTAAAAGAGAAAATCATACCTACTGAGTTGCTGAACTTACAAGAGATTTTTATATTATAAAAATTTGGATTACTACAACAGTGGTTGGATGTATAGAAATTGTATTTGATCTAGGGTTTATCTATTATCTTTAATGATTTTATTTTCAATTTAAGAAGTATATGATGAAAATTACGATCATAATTAATTTTCATACATAAAAAATTACAGCACAATAAATTTATTCACAAGATATCCAAATATTTAAGGATGGGTCCTGGATTAACTCATGAAATCTTCACTCGACATTACACCTACTCTTTACTTGAAGAATAATAAACTTGTAACTCTTAGAAAATAGCATTATAGCATTAAAAATATTATTTTTATTAATTTTTGTCAGATGAAAATGTGGTAGTTTAGTACTGGATTAATAATGTGGTAAATTAATAATGTATGGTCATTTTAAGTGTTTAACATAAAATGATTTATTAATAAAATATGAACACCATAAAAATAACATTTTTGTATCTAATAACCTAATAAATAATAATAATATATATATATATATATATATATATATATATATATATATATATATATATATATGTACACATATACATAATGCATATGTATATACACAGTGATTTTTTTTTGAAAACTTACCACCTCCATTATTTTAAAATGAAAAAAGATATGCATAATTTGTTCTCAGAACAGTTATTTACCTTTAGGGGGAACCTGAGAATACCTATTTACAAAATAAAAAATTTAAAAAATCCTCCTTCCTCAAAAATGAGTAATGGACACAAATGACCCTTTAAAAACCATGAATTTCTGTTGTAAGAAAATAAAAATCGGCCAATACATTTGTTCGCTATGTTCAAAAATGTTTGTAAGTTATTTTATAGAATTTTATAAAAATAGGTTATCACATTATGAAAATAGGTGGTTGATGGCACCAAATAAAACTGATTTGTTATCATTAACTAACTGTAATGAAACTTTTGCGCAAATATAAAATTATTATACAAGTTCAGACAACCTTAATAAATTTTTGTTGGGGTAGTATAAGAAATAATATTTAGGTTTATTGTTAAAAATAGAAGTTCAGACTAAATGAAAAGATATTTACAAAAATCAATGAAATGTAACATGAAAAATATTCTAAAATTATCTAAATTTTTCTTTGTTCCAGTTTTACTATCATGAAAACGATAAAACTTCTCCATTTGCATGCTGTTGTCTTTGTCCAATCTTAAATATTGAACTTTGTAATAAATACTATATACATAGTGCAATAACCTATTTTTATAAAATTCTAGAAAATAATTTTTAAAATAATATTTTTGAGCGTAGCGAAAGAATGCTTGGCCGATTTTTATTTTCTTATAACAGACATTTCTGATTTTTAAAGCGCCTTAATTTGAAGTATCGAAAGCCATATATATGTCAATTACACATTTTTGAAATGGGGGTGACGGGAGGGGGAGGGTTTTTTGATTTTGTATATAGGTAATCTTAGGTTCCTTCTAAAGGTGAATAACTGTCATGAGAACATATTATGCACAGCGCTTTCCATCCGTTAAGTAATAGAAGTGGTAAGTTTTCAAAAAATGACTGTATATCCGGTATACATATATATTTTAAGAACAAATTGAATAACATGCAATAAACTGTAAAACTATATATAATATATTTCGTAACAAATTAAACAAAATTAATACAATGTTTGATTCGTTGATGCACGATCATATTGTCCCTCCTCGAAAAATATTTTAAACAAAATTCACATTGGAATTGAGGAGTTTTTCCACAAACATATTTAGTATGAGTCCACAATCCTCTTTTGTGAGTATATTCTTTCCCACACTGTTCACATTTAAATGAACCTTGAAGAGAGGAGTTTTTGTGAGAAGGTGAAACAGTTGCTAATAGATCTGTGAACACTGTATAACCACCTGAAATTGAGGAATACATTTATAACCATATACAACTTGAGTCAAAACCTTTAAAAAGTTTTTATAATTATTTATACTCAAATGTTATTAGTCATAAAAAATTAGTACCAATGAAATAATTAAAATTATTATTTGTCTTGTGCACAATTTGGAAGTAATGAAATTAAAAAGTCTATATTTACTAAAATTTTGTTATTTGTTAATAGATTTGGCAATAAATTAAATAGGATTAAGTTTTAAAGTAATAATTTCAACTAAATTGAGTATTTCAATATCCATACTCACATAATTTAGGCTGTTAACGAGTTAAAATTTGTAATTTCTTCAAATAAGAACTGTTCAAAGAAATTTTTAATAACCATGTAAAAAAAAAAAAAAAAAAAAAACACAATTATAGGTAATTAAACTAATAAAATAATGTTTTAAACTCACTAATAATATGTAAAAGTAAAATAAACTCAAAATAATATAATAATTATTATTTTTTTTACAGGATCAACACATGGAATTTGATATCAACCCAAATTCTTCGACAAATAGAGATTTCAAGTATTCCAAAATGGATCCACAAGGATGTAAAATCCAAGAGATCTAAAATCTAAGCGCACGAGAGCTTAAGTCAATAATTGATGAAAATTCGCTTTTTTACAAGTATTTAAATTTGATGTTACATTTAGATGTCAAGTGATTTATACAAGTGATAGTAACTTCAATTTGGTTAAAAATTTAATTTCATTAAAATTTAATGAAAAAACAATATAATACATTTTTACATAGTTTTCAGCTAAATTGGGACATTTGTGATAATGTTTAGTAAGCTTTTTACATTATAAAATTCTGCTGTCTGTGATATAAACTACTAATAAGCCTGGACTGCAACTTCTTCGTCAACTTCAAACCGCTGTTGTACAAGCCAATTCTTCATGTACTTCATGCACCCTCATATAAAATCTTCTTGCTTATAAGCTTTACAAAGCTGATGATGAATCTCAAATCTCAAATCTTAAAGTGAACGGTTTTTGTGCGTTGAGCAAGAGGAAAATGTACGGCCCCTTTTTTTCCAAGAGAGAACCATCAACGGGATAGTGTACCTTGATATGTTGCAACAATTTTTGATACCACAGATCGATGAGGATGACCGAGAACGAAATGTTAACTTCATGCAAGATGGTGCAACACCACACTATCTGACTGACGTCCAGGATTTTCTCAAAGACCGCTTTCCAGGTCAATGGATTGGCCGTGCTGCGCCAATTGCATGCCCCCCGTTCCCCAGACCTGACACCGCTAGACTTTTCCTTCTGGGGTTTCATAAAAGATATGGTGTAAGTACCTACTTTGCCGGCCACTCTACCTGAACTTAGAGCAAGAATTTATGCTGCCGCTGAGCAAGTTACACCTGAAATGCTAGTGCGAGTCTGGGAAGAAATCGACTACCGATGGGATGTCTGCAGGATAACCAATGGAAGCCACATAGAACATCTTTAGTTTAAGGTAAAAAAACTTGAAGTGTTTTCCTTTAAAACAACACCAAAACCAGCTCTGTACCTCATTTCATTAAATTTATATGAATTTTCAAAGTTGTAAAGTCCTTTTTGATAAACCCTGTATATATTGATGAAACTGGGCTACAAATATTTTCTTAAAATAATCTTATAAACCTACCATTCAAAACTTTTAATATTTTAGATTTATAAACTTGCAATTCTTTTTTATTAGTCTTCTTTTGAGAATTAATATGTAATTACTGTACATCCATAATAATTTATGATAATAAGAAAACTCATTTTAACCTATTACTACCATCACTTGAAGTATCAAGGCTCCTAAAATAAAGGGGATGATATTTTTTAAGAAAATGAATTTGGTATGCAGATGAAGGTGTTATATGATCTTCCATCTTGTATGCAAACTTGAAAACTGGAGAATGTAGTTTTTAATATATTACAAATTTTAAGTGTAAACTTACTGTAAACTGTGAACAATTATATTTTATAAATGACAAACAACCATGAATCAAATAACTAGTAAGCATGGTTATGTTGATAATTTAATTGATAAAATGTTAAAAAATAATGCAAAAACAAACAAACATATCTTCCTTAGCGTGTGTGATGTTAAATCCACAAAATGAAGGAAAGTGGGTTATTTGAGTAAAAGCAGTCACAAATTAGGTAAGTTATTAGAAAAAATTGTTATAAACCTGTATTTTAGGTTGATTATAATCTAAGAAAATTGCTAAATAATACTAAAGATAAAACACCAAAAATGAGTATAAGCAGAGTACCCTATATCAATTAAAATCTATTATTTGTAAAGCCATATATATTTAGGTGAAACTGGTCGTAATTTTAAAACAAGCTTAGATGAACATAATAGAAGTTGGCAGTTGGGCTATGAAGTCTCTAGTTATGCTAACCACTTGAAAATGCACTACATTTAGAATTTTTATTCAAATACTATTTTTAGTATTTTCCATGTACATAATAAATATAAAAAATTTAACTATTTAGAAATTAACAGAGTCGTTAGTAGAAAAATATTTTGTTTTAAGTTAGATTTAAGAAGTTCCCCTCTCTTTAAACCCATGACCAGGAGGTCATTATTCTTTTCTAATCCCTCTTCTCCCAATTCCATACTTAGGTTAACAATGGGGAATACCCAGCTATTGACGAAATATGTAACTTTAGTCTGTTAGTCTTTAGTCTGTTAACCTGCTTTGATAACCCTATTTACTAGTGAAACCATGTTCGGCAATGTACCAATAAATAAGCGGTTTGTACTAAAGTAATTGTGTTTTTTATTCATTAATCATAAATCATTCCATTTTTTTCCATCTAGTAAAGGAATCATACATTTATTTATATTTATTAAATTAATCCAACTATTATAGAGGAAATTTCAACACCCAATATTATTTCATTAAATTTGAGTTAAATTTAAATTTAGTTAACACTGATAAAATAAATAAAATTTGTAAAACTGCTCTTATACATACAATTTAATTCTAACTAATCTTTTAAACTCTCACATATTAAATCTATAAATCTAGTGGTTATGCT